>VZRE01003366.1:0-79388 GCA_013396775.1 Cephalopterus ornatus | reverse complement strand
TGCCGGGGCGGAGAGTGACAGGTGTCAGGCTCCCCCTCCGCGGGGACACCCCCGCCGCTCTGGCTGCGGGCCGGGCCGCGCTGTGGGACGGGCGCTGCGCCGGGGTGCTGCTGGTCCCCGGCTGGGGCAGCGCTGGGCGCCGCCTGACAGCTCGCCCCGTGCCCGGCTGCCCTCCGCCCCGCCCGCAGCGCCCGTGTCCGCGCTCCCCCGGCGCCGGGGAACATGTAAGCGCGGCCGGCGGCGTGAGGCGCTCCCGAGCGGCCGCGTCCTGCCGGGGGTCGCCGCTGACCTGCGGGGTTTTGTGTGTGTTCCCTCACCGCAGGGCTCGTCTCCCCCTCCCCGCAGTGAGTGTCCCGGCGCGGGGGCAGCGCCGGACGGGCGGCCGCGGCCATGCCGGGCGGTAAGGAGACACGGCTGCTGCACCTCAGCGAGATGGAGAAGCTGGACAAGACCCTCTTCAGGCTGGAGCAGGGTAGGTCGGGGCGGCGGGGCCCGGTGAGAGGGAAATGGCCGGGACCTCGCACCGTCTTTGGACGGCAGTGGAAAGGGAGCTCAGCCTACGGTGGTGGGGGTTTTGGGGTGTGGGGGTTTTGTTGTTGGTTTGGGTTTGGCTGTGTTTTTTTTGGTTTGGTTTGTTTTTATTTTTTCTGTTGTTTTAATGTGAAACAGTTTCTGACACTCTTGCTTCCACTGCAGAGCTCTATGGGCTCCAGACATGGGTCGGTCTGACTCATGAAACTCTTGAGAAATGAAGAGCAGATTGGCCTGGAGCCGTCAGTCTTAGTGGGAGTGAAGTACAAAGCATTTTTTAGACGGGCCCTGTCCCTCTCCTTTTATAGCTTATACTTCAGGGACCTGAAAAAGTCTCATAAGTCAAGATCTCCAGTGTTTATCTGCAATGTGTTATGCAGCATCCCATGTTTTAATATTATAATTCTGAAATCTGTCAGTAATACTAGCATTTTGCAGAGTCTGAAAGTTTGAGGTAGTATTTTAGAATATAAGCTCTTTAGCTCCTCCTAAGTCTCATTGTCAGATTTCTTAGCACTGCTGCATACTTGGAAGAACTTAACATTATTTCTCCTTGAAGTGTTCTTAAGTCTATTTGGAAAAAAAGAACCCAACACAAAAGCAAAACACCAAACAAATAAACAACCCCCCCACTAATTGGTTGACTATTATGGCGGTCAGCAAATTCAGACTATAAAACTACAACCACTGTCTTTAAAAAAACATTTTTAATGATGCAACAATTTGTATTATGAATTTTTGTGGGCTTTAGTACTGTGTGTTACTGATCTACTAACCTAATATCAAAGTGGTTTAGTAGAGGAGCAAGATTTTGGTTCTCGAGAATAAAAATTCTCTTCAACTGTATTGATTTCAAAATTTTCTTACAGTCTAATATAAGATAATGTCAGTACTAAAGAAGTGCAGAATTGACCCTAACCTCCATTTTTAACTCTTTCATCCAGTTGTGCAGATTTTCTTGAAAGGAGTGACACAGAAGTGCAGGGCTATCAAATATTCAGAGTGCCTTTGCTGGTAGCAGTCTCCAAGAGGGCATAGCTAATTTTGAGCACAGCATTCCTGATGTCAGTATAACTGTTACAGGAAATAAGATATCAATGGCATATATCCCTGTCCTCTAATTTTAGTAATCCCTGTAACAAAATGTCAGGTCAGTGCTGAAGAGAGTGTACTTAGCATTCCAAAAGTGATTTATTTATTTTTTTTTTTGCATTCCAATAAACTTTATTTTACCTGAAAGACATTCAGATCCAAAAACCATTGCTCTGCACGGTGGGTTTTGGTGCAGTGGTGATTTTTAGTAAGAGGAATGCCAAGCTTGGTAAGACTTATATTTAAATATGTTCAGACAGTGAATTCTGGTGTTAGAGTCTCCATGATTCTGCTTAATAAGCAAGTGGCTTTTTTTTGATGTACGATACTGGAACTTGACATCCAGGTTTTTATACTTTGATTCATTGTCTGTGTATTAATAACTTTCTCTTTTTTTGCCAATTCTCAGGTTTCTATTACTCTCTATTTTGTAGACTGCTAGGGCTAGTAGGTGTTTTACTACAGTTACTTATGTGACTGGCATGTAATTGAGAAAAGTCACTGTGCAAGAATTTATATCTGTTTCAATCACTTGAAAGAACCCTGTAATTAGTCACACACATGATGGTGGCCCTTATACCTGCAGGTAGAAACCTATTCTGAAACCTCTTGAATAAATTAATTTTTTTTTATATCCAGCTCAACAGACTACAGGTGGTTTTAGGTCCTTTCTTATTATCAAAGGGATCTTCAGCCTAAACTTAAGCCTCTTTCTGTGTGTGTGTGTGTGGCCTGCAGCATGTATTCAAAACTCTGTCTGGTTTGTTGAGCTCTCTGAAAGTTTAACGATTTGTATATTGTAGATTACGCACAAGTATATATCATTTTACATTTAAAAGCATAAGGAGTTTAGCATTGTTTAGTGAACCCTCAGTGAATAATGAAGGGATTTGAAATATTTTCTCTTTTGAAATCTGTTCCTAATTTTTTTTCAGACATTTTCGTGGGTCAGCCCATGATTTGGTAAACCTAAGTACTTTAAAGACTGCATAAAATTTCGTGCAGTCTGATGATCACTGTGTTTCGCTGTATTTTGCTTTTAAGACTTCTACATAGCAAAGAGAAACAAATAAGAAAGGAGGCGAATAGTGTCATATAAGTAAAGGAAAAAGGACTATATGTAGTATGCAAAGAACAACATTAGGAAGGTAGAGAGAGATTATGCAGTTTTGGGTGCCACAGTATGAGAAAGATTTACAGCTATTATAGAACATCCAAAGAAGAGTGATGGTGAAGGGCCTGGAGGGGAAGCCGGGTGACGAGCAGCTGAGGTCATTTGGTCTGTTCAGCCTGGAGAAGAGGAGACTGAGGGGAGACCTCACTGCAGCCTTCATCTTCTTCATGAGGGGAAGTGGAGGGGCAGGCACTGATCTCTTCTCTGTGGTGACCAGTGACAGAACCTGAAGTTGCCTCGGGGGAGGTTTAGTTTAGTTATTGGGAAAAGGTTCTTCACCTGGGGGGTGGTTGGTCCCTGGAACAGGGAAGTGGTCACAGTACCAAACCTGACAGAGTTTAGGAGGTGTTTGGACAATTCTCTTAGGCACATGTTCTGCTTCCTGGGGCTGTCCTGTGCCAGGAGTTGAACTTCAGTGATCCTTGTGAGTTCCTTCTAACTCAGGATATTTTGTGATTCTATGCTGTAGAAATATATCATTCTGCTGAAATTCTTGTCAGAAATGTGGGTGTTTTCTTATTAACATGATATCAAAGTAGGAGTTATAATAACAGACTAGAAATACCTAGTCATCCTGATAGTGATTTCCTTTTTTTTTTCCTTGAGGTTTTGAACTGCAGTTCCGACTGGGCCCAACTCTTCAAGGCAAGCCCGTTACTGTGTACACAAATTACCCAGCTTCTGGAGAAGTGTTTGATCGCCACAAGTTTAGGACATTATCATGGCACAATCCTGCAGGAAAGGAAGATGACTCTGACAAATACTGCAAGCTGGATCTTCAAATTTCTGGGTCATATCAGTACTATTTTAGTCTTGGGTGAGTGAAATTCTTATAATTACAGCCAAATGAAGTCTGCTTTTACACTTTAACCTGAAGAAAATTAAATTTTCCATGTGTTTTTCAAATTGCAACCATTGGGCCAATCAGAATCTGCTAATATAAAACTGACTCTGCTGGTTATTTGATACCTTCTGATACAGAGATGTTCTGGAGAATATACAGAACCGAGTTAATTTTCTGTGAATGCCGGAGAAGCAATCTATTTTTACAAGTTTTCAAATTCATCAGCATTATGAGGACATGAATGATTAATTTGTACTTTCTTCATTGACTTTGAGCGTTGTTTTCTACATTTCTAGCACAGAGGTTCTGGCATTCTTTACTTGCATCCTTTATGTCCTTTGTTTCAGTGGGACAACTGAAGAAGAGAATGCCAGTATCTGTGATAATCGTAGGCTGGTATTTGGAGTTTCTGGAAGCTGGGTGGGTAAATTCTTCCAGGCTTAGAAGGACATTTAGCTTGGGTATCTTCCTGAGGCTGGTGCTCGAAATGGAGATCTTTGTATAATAGAAGGGCAGTCAGGCTTTCTGTGTTTCTGTCCATATGCCAAAAGGAGGAACCTGTACTCTGTCACAGCAAATAACAAAGGTATTTCACTTTTGCTGAGAGTTTAAAGCTCTGTATTCCAATTGCATTCTTTTCATTCCAGTAGAGAGATGATGCCTAAGAAATGTTTCCTGTTTTCTTCAGGTGCCTTGAGTCCTGTTGCTCCTCTCCCCTCAGTCACTGTACTGAGCTACTGTGTTTTTCTGAACTGCTTGGATTCTCTTTCTGAAACTGACAGTGGGTATTAACTGTACCAATGAAAATTAATTTTTCCTAGAAATGAAAAAAGCGGTGGAGGTTACATAGTTGTGGATCCTATTTTGCATGTTGGAGCTGATAATCATGTACTGCCTTTGGATTGTGTTACACTCCAGACGTTCCTTGCTAAGTGTCTGGGACCATTTCATGAATGGGAAGATAGACTTAAAGTTGCAAAAGAAACAGGTAATGCCAGTACAACTATTGAAGGATATAAGTTTTTGTCTTACAATCAAAAACTAAAGTTACACAGAAGAGCTTCAGTGTGAGCAGCTCATTTGTTGTTTATAAACTAGGTATTTTCTACTACATTCAATTTAGTTAACAAATTAAATCAGTGAAATGATTAAAATATTGGCCGAGGTGCAAAAGTTCAGGGATTTCCTAATAGGGGAAACCACTTCTGTTTTATTGTTTTGATTTCAGATAGACTTGGAAGTTTATAGAATTGACAGGTGATTTTTAAAGCTTGTGTTATACAGAATTTCAAGGGAAAAATTCAGATTAATTTACACTGGTTATCCCAAACAATAGCTCTAAGTCTGTGCTATAACTACAACTTGTTAAGCTTCTTCCAATTAACTTTGATTTTTTTTTTTTTTTTTCTCATTGAATAAATGGCTTCTTGTTACATAGGTTACAACATGATTCATTTTACGCCACTGCAGAAGCTTGGACTGTCTAGATCATGTTATTCACTGGCTGACCAGTTAGAAGTAAATCCTGAATTTTCAAGCCATAATAAAAAGTGCACTTGGAGTGACATAGGAGCTCTTGTGGAGAAATTGAAAAATGAATGGAATATGCTTTGCATCACAGATGTAGTCTACAATCATACTGGTATGATTTTTGTGTGTTAATAAACAGATTATTCCTGTAATTATATTTCATTATTTCCCTTAACTTGTCCCTCTCGAATGCATTTTTTAGTAGCAGTTCTAAGCAGTGTGGTTCTCTGCCTTTGAATTTCTCAAATCCAGAACAATTCCTTACAGTTATAATTGATATGTCTCTGCAACAGGTGTAAAAGAACGTAGTTCTTTTGTTACTGAAGGAGTGAATAGAACCCTTCTTAGAGAGGATTAATAATCTGTGTACGTGTCTATATAATATGCTTATTTTCAAGAACTGTGGTGTGCAGTTCCCACATATTTGAACAAAGTCTGCATTATGAATTATTTGGTGAACGTGAACTGAGTACTTGTTAAACTGGGTATTTATGCTTGTAGCTGCTTAAAAGCTCTGATTTGGGTCTAACATGCAGATGGTAAACAAAGTTGGGACAAGAGGCTGGGATTAAGCAATAGAGGAAATGTTACAGCTCAGTCTGTGGGGAAAGAAAAAAGAGAGCTTTGAGTTTGGGGCAGGTTGTTTTTTAAGCATAGGTACGCTCATACATCAAAGGTGTTACTTGCTTGACAGACAGTGGGTTTTCTTCGGTATTGTTCTGCTGTAATCCTAAAGATCTTAATAATTAGCATTCTCATAGCAGAGGACAACAAGTAGTTATGTATACTGATGTCTTTTGAGGCTTAAAAATCCCTAAATACAGATATACGCAAATTTCAAGCTTTAATTGCTTTGGTTCTTTGGCATTGACTGCTGCCAAACATTCCGATCCAATCAGTCTGCAATGCGCTGTGGGCCCTGTTTGCCCTATCTGTTGAAAAGTTACTAAGTATAGTTGTTGGCTGTGTGTCTGAGGGAATTGGGCTTTTAAACATCCTCCCAGTTCCAGATAAAAAATTTCTTGCACTTGACCAACTAGAAGTCCAATTTCTGTTACATATGCTTGAGATCCTGTTTTTACACTGTATACTTGCATGCTACCAAGGAGAAAGTTTGGGGTTTTTTTGTGGATAGAAATACCTAGCTCTAAAAATTAGACACCAGAATATATTTGAGAAGAAAAATATCACATTATTGGGATGCATTTGTAGAAGGACTTTTTCAGGTTATATTTGGAGTTACTCATCTCCATTGGGATGGATGACTCAACATTTGTACTATGGTGAAAAGATATTGAGAAGTGTTTTCTAATAGGATAGAAATATTCGGATGATTGTGGTTCTGACTTACATCATTAAGCAAGGTATGCTTGATGGCTTTGCTGCCTGCTTTTAAACTTGAATTTCCTCCCTCCCCCCAACCCCCTTTTTGTTGTTTATAATCCAAATTTCTTGATATACAACTGTCTCCAAACTTTATTAAATGACAAATTTAGCATTAGCTAGGAGATACGTTGGTGTTGTATGCTTGTGGAGCTTTTTGGATTTCTTTTTGAAGTAAGAAAATAGGGAAATAGTTTTTGGAGTTCCTTTTGCCTGGATCTTGATTAGGTGGAAACTTAACTTTTTTTTCCCTCTTAATTGAACAGTGATTTCCAGTAGTTGAATTAATTAATTCCTGCACATTAGGGTGATTTAATTGTACAACATGTTTCATAGACCCATTTGAATATAAAAGGCACAAAATGTATAGTCCATTATTTGAGCTGATTATGGATACTTGCACATCATTAATTCTGTAGCATGTCTGCATGAGAAGCTCAAGTTGTCTCACAGTAAATCCTCTAATGTTGTTAATTCAAACAGCTCATGACCCCCCCAGCTTACACTGGTTCTATCAGTTGGTAGTTTCTGCTTTCTAGTCGAGACTGTTGTATTCCCCTCTGTTCCTGTGGGAGTCAGACAGCTCCCTTTCAGGAGCGAGCATTAAGGTGTTCTGTGTTCACACGGTAATGGAGAGCAGGCTGCTTGCACAGTACAGAGCAGTGGGAATCAGGTTTTGTTGTTAACATCTCTATTAGGCTCTAATGAAAGCCAGCACCCATGGCCTGGCTTTAAAAGTGAAATTGTGCACTGATTTAATAAATGTCAGTGCACCTTTGGCCTCTTCGCAGGAGTATCACAGATAAACTGGCAAACTCTCTCTGGGACCTGCCTAGATTCGAGTAAGAAATCCATGTCAACTGGCATTTACTTTTCACTGGGAGCTGGAAACAAGATACTTGGGTTTTTTCCCCGTTTCTGAGCTTTCAATGACTGTTATAAACTGTATAAAGGAATAAAAATAAACTGAAATAAATTTATATTATTTATCTTTCACAAGAGGCTACTATTGTGTAATGGAAATATAATATTTGAGTAAATGCTACTTTCAGGCACTTAACTAGTCACATCAAACAGCACCTTTTTCTCAGCTTTAAAAAGAATTAAAACAAAAAGGTCTTGGGCCATGAACATTGCTACTAAATATTAAGTTTGTGTTTATATAACAATGAGTTAGTCACTTAAAGAAATAATTTCAGATTTCCAAGAAGAATGTAATGCATTTAAGAAAGTTTTCTGTAATTTCTTGTCTTGGTATTTTCATATTGTTACACTTACTTTGTACAATACACACACACACATATATATATATGTGTGTGTATATATATATATATACACACACACACTTTATACTATACTTGTTTTTTCCCTAGCTGTAACAAATGTAACCACTAGTGATGTTTTGGGCAAAGTTTTTCTTGCAGGATTAGATTTCTTTTGGTGTTATATTGTGAATCACTGGAGCTTACCTTCTGATCAGGAAACATCGTTCTGTTCCATACCAGAATTAATAGAAGGCCTGCTGGCTTTTTTTTAATGTTAATCCCTTAAATTTAAATTATACATTGTCTTTTTAGAATTATTTGTATGTACTCATGAAAGTAATTTATAGTAAATCATAATTCTCTATAGGTGAATAGAACAAGTGGTTTTGCTTTTTGGAGAAAAAATTTTTTTCAGCCTAAGCCTATTATTGCTTTATGTAACTGTAAAACATGGTGGGTTTAGTTGTAGGTGGTATTTAAACCATGAAGATCTTAATTTCTACAAGTGGTTTGACCTTATAAACATAGAATTTTGCCATGTGCCTAGCTGTCTTGAGATATAATGTTAAAGGCTGTTCAGAAGAGCTGTTCACACTATGGACTGAGCCAGGGCAACTTTTCTTTCCCTTTGACATTTTTGTTTTAACTTCTTTGAAATAAGCAAACTTGGATTTTAGGTGTTACTTGTTCTGCTGTAATTCTGGACACGTTAGTGACTCTTCATGTTTCCAATACAATAACTTATTATATATTTTCCCATGCATGAAGTACTACTTTTGTTTTCCTCTGCTTTTCTGAAAACCTGGGTTTTGTTCTTAGTCATTCTGTGGGTTTTTCTTTTTTTAATTTAGTTTTTCAACTGCAAATATTTTTTCAGAAGAATATAACCCAAACCATTCTATGATTCTATGAAATTTATTTTCAGTTAGACAGTGTTTAGGGCAGCTTCAAATATGAAAAGAAATTAACTCTTGGGTTTTTTCTTCATTGTCATACTTCCAAAATCAAATTGCTCTACTGTATATATATAATCATATTGCTTCATGCACACTGTCTATATTAGAATACTACACCCATTTTCTGGTAAAGATTCCTTACCTTCTCTGAGAGAATTCTTAATGTTCAGCATATCTTCTGGTGCTTGTTGATGCTACAGGGGAAACTTGGAAAATAGACACAGAGTGTAGTGTTTGATCTCAATTAGTGTTCCATTTGCATGCACTCATCTTCCTGGGTAAGACTCAGTGGCATCACTTCCCACCACTCTGCTTCTTATGTACACAACAGTATCACAGCTAATCTTTTCTTACAAGTACATTTAACTACATTTTTCATGAAATTAAAATTTCATTGTTTTTTTGGGTGGTGTGTGTGCACTCCTGCTCTCTAGTTGTGTGCGATGAATATTAAAAATTAAACAACTTATGTCATCGTTAGTCTTGGTTTGGAATGTATGTTTGGCTTTCAACACACAAAGAACATCAGCATTTCATATGGGTTATTTGATGTATTTCCTGCAACAAAAATGTAATTTGTTTTCTTTTTTTTTTTCCCCAGTATTTTGTAATTGGTGGTACTATTGCATATTTTTATGTAACTAACAAGAAGTTTCCCTGCAGTTTCTGCAGCTGTATTTGTTGCAATAAAAGTGGCAATCAGTAATAAACACCTCTGCATAAAACATGGCCTTCTATAGACATGGAAAGCTTAGTTGAAATGTGAATGAACTATATGTGCCATAGTACCTTAGCTTCTTGGTGTGTTTGCAAAAGACAATGAAGTCTTCAGCTTCTGTACTTAGGTTTTTGTTTGAGTTTTTATTCACTCCCCCCCTTTTTTCTTTCTTCAATAAGCTACTAACAGCGAATGGCTCAGGATGCATCCAGAATGTGGCTATAACCTTGTAAATTCTCCTCACCTGAAGCCGGCCTGGGTATTGGATAGAGCTCTGTGGCACTTGACCTGTCTGGTGGCTGATGGGAAGTGTATTGCCAAAGGGGTCCCTCCCTTGATTGAAAGCGATCAGCACCTGAATGTAAGTGAAGGAGGACTAAATATAAGCTAATGAACAGTAGAAATAGCTGATTAAATCTTTCAATATTTCTAAGTTTGTATAAATGCACAAAAAAATGGTGTATACTTTGCAGATATATTTAACGAAATAAGCCTGTACTCTATAGTTTTTTTTCTAAGCAATTGGTGTGAGTGCTTAGCTTTTTTAAAATATATTAATGAGCAACGTTATTGACTAACAGAATTTTTGTTTTTACAGTGTTTACGTAAAATAATTTGTGAAGACATATATCCAAGAATTAGATTATGGGAGTTTTTCCAAGTGGATGTTAACAAAGCTGTGCAGCAATTTAAAACCCTTCTAACTCAAGGTAAAGGAAGAGTATGTTGCTGAAGCATGTGAGTTAAATATTATTTGCACAAGAGACAGTAAGATGGAAAACTAAGTAATGCCATTTTTTGCTCTGTGAGACATCTGCCGTGCTGACTGAAGCATCGTGCAAGAATGCTTTGAGGGCTAGGAAAGGCTTTTTAATACTTTGTACCACTTCATTGCCTTTATTCACCCTTATCTTTGCTGATACTAGAATTGTAAAAGTTCTATGCCCTTGAAATGCAATTCCTGTTTTATTGTGAGTACTCTTTTCCTTCTTGTTCCTAGGCAAAATGAGCACTAAATCCGATCCAAATCAACATCTTCAAATACTTCAGGACCCTGAATATAGGCGATTTGGCTGTACTGTAGATATGAATATAGCATTGGCAACATTCATACCACACAGGTATTTTATTATCGATTGCAAGTTAAAATCACAAGTGAAGTTACATTTGTGAAGCCAAATAATATTATTTTCAGAGATGAGGAAAAATTTAATTTTTTATTCCTTTTGGTTACATATACTGTGTGTCGTTAAAATAACTTTTTCTAATTGTTCTCTTCTTTTATTGTCCTGATAAGCAATGGACCAGCTGCAATAGAAGAATGTTGTAACTGGTTTCGCAAGAGGATTGAGGAACTAAATGCTGAGCAATACAGACAAACTACTCACCATCAAGAACAGGTGTTACAATTACTGTGTTTTAATGCTGAATTGCTTCAAATTGCAAACAAATGCAGGCGTTTCAATAATGCATCATTTAATTACTTCTAGGCTATCAATTGTCTTGTGGGGACTGTGGTTTATGAACGAATGGCTTGTGATGGTCCTAAGCTGGGTCTTATCAGTAGAAAAAATCCCTTAGTTACCAGGTATATATGTGTTTTTTTGTTTGTTTGGAAACTATTAGAATCTATCCAGGGAAAGCAAGTTCAAAGTTTGTTAAAAGTAAACATTAATATGTTTACTAAGTGCATGTTTTCTTTCCCATGGACAAATGCCACTTAATGAATTGACAGGGTTTTTTAAGCAACAGTGATCACTGTTTAATAAATAAATGTGACTGGAAAGCATGAGACAGTACTCAGAGCACATCAAAGCCTTACATAGTGCAAATTGCTGTTGTAGGTGGAAGAGGGGTGGAACTAAGAAAGTTTACACCTTTCAAGTTTGATGTACTTGATGCCAGTCATTTATCTGAAGAGCTAGGGCTTTAATCTTATACTAGCAGCTGACACCAAGATAGTGGCAGCATCTGTCCTTTGTCCTTCAAAGCTTGGTACAAAATAGAAAACTTCCCATCGTTTATACAAGCTGCTTTTTTTTAATTTGTATTATGTATAATCCAGTTACTGGTTTCAAAGACAAAGAATTGCAGCTTAGGTTACCATATGTGTTTGGTGTTTGTCTCTTTTTTTTTTTTTTCCCCCCGCTCTTAATTGTCTGTCTGTTCCATAGGTATTTTACGTATCCATTCAAAGAGCTGACTGTGGAGGAAGAAGAAACTATGATAAATCAGCCAGATAAAGCTTGTTATTTCATGGCTCATAATGGCTGGGTTATGGGAGATGATCCTCTTAGAAACTTTGCTGAACCAGGTTTGCAAAAGAACTTTGAATTTACTTACAAACCATTTGATATTCTAGCCAAAGGAAAAAGGATTTTATTTAATCTATTTTTTTTCTAGATGTATTCCTATGAAGCTGCAGAATAGCAGATACTAAGCTTGTAGCACTTTAATTTCCCATTCAGCATACAGATCAACTGTAAGAACTGGAATTTGAGGTACAATTTTACAAAATCGGAGAGGGAAATTACCAGCTTTTTGCCACTGAAATGGGGATGTCCTGCCTCCCCACTTTTGTCATTGTCTTTGTTGCTTACTTTGTACTTTGTTCCAACACCAGTGCTTGTTGGCATTTCCATGAGACAATGACAGTGTGGCAGAAAACTAATGCAATGAAAAGGTGAATAGTATTTTACTGCATTAGTGAGCAAAAACTGGATCCTTGAAAAGTCCACCGAGTGGTAGTCAGACAGTCAAGAGATGACCCAGTTAATGCAAATTAAATGTGCAGATTACTTGTGATGGTAAAATAGGGTATGAAATCACCATGCACTAAAACATTGAAATCTAACTCCTTTAGGGACAGTGTTGATATGCAGTA
Organism: Cephalopterus ornatus; assembly: GCA_013396775.1. NCBI lineage: Eukaryota > Metazoa > Chordata > Aves > Passeriformes > Cotingidae > Cephalopterus > Cephalopterus ornatus. Next base: position 67,011 of record VZRE01003366.1, on the reverse strand, counting down.
AAAGCAAAAAAAGCTTGTGTTCAGGCTAGTCATTCACTTTCTAAACTAAATCAAACAAAGGCCAGTTTAGTTATAATTAAAAACAATCTAAGAGTTTGGGGCTCTTTTAGAAGCTAATCTGATGATATTCCAGAGTGATCCAGAGCTAGCAAACATTTAATTTTTGCATAGTAATCTACAGCCCTTTCACTGCATTTTATTTTTATTCTACTTCTCAAGGATGAAGATAATACATGTTTCAAGGGTGTTTTTGTTCAGTTGCCAGTGAGCTTATTGCCCTTTCTTCTGGGCAGACTGTTGTATTTTTTCCTTCAGTCACTGGCTTTAGTTAGTGTACTTAATTTGCATTACCAAGGTTTCTCTCTTAATTCATCCACAGCTTTTTGAGTACTTTATACTCGTGTTATGCCTTTGTTTTATGGCACACATTATTTCAAATGAGAACACAGCATGAAAATATGGTAGATAAGGGCACAAATAAAGGAAGTGTAAAACAAATGCAGCCAGTTCTCTAAATGATCCTTTAAAAATCACAGTGTACATCCAAAGAAAGCCAATTATTCTGTCCACGTGGCTATGCTGCTGTTAGTGAAGAAAAAGGTCGGCTGTGCTTAAGTGAATGTTTTTGGAAGTAGTGGTAATTTACAGACCCTGCTTTTTACTTACTAGCTTTAGAAATTTATCACAATCTGCTGCTAACAGAAGATAAAATTGTAAATCATGGCTGTCACAGTTTATGGTGACACAGTGAGATGCTTTTTTGCATTTGGCCAGTACAAACAACCAAGCTACTGATTTTGTTCATTTGTTTGCTGCTTTTTTGGTTTTTTTGAAATAGTTTTTATACTACTTTGAAAACAAATTCCTTTTAATTCTTCAATCTGAAGAATTATTTCAGTATCACTATAGAAGCTAAACATTGCCTTGGAGGAGTCTGAAATTATACCATATATTATATCATTGTAGGGTATATAGATTTTGAGTTTATTTAGTTACTGTTAGAATTATTATTGTTTATGGTATTGTTAGAATTTTTACTCTTCATTAGTGTTGTGCTACTCCTTAGCAGTAGAAAATAAAATACTACATTTGGATTCTGGTGCACATTCTGTACTCTCTTTACACTAAAGTGAATTTATTACCTTTACAGGTTCAAATGTTTACTTGAGAAGAGAGCTCATTTGTTGGGGAGACAGTGTGAAACTGCGTTATGGTAATAAACCTGAAGACTGCCCGTACCTCTGGGCACATATGAAAAAATACACTGAAATCACTGCCAAGTATTTCCATGGTGTTCGTCTTGACAACTGTCACTCAACACCTATTCATGTAGCTGAGGTACGGAAATTTAAGTGTGTTTATTATAAAGCAGCTTCTGTCTGTGAAATAGGTCCTGCACTGTTGTTACAAATCTACAGGATCTACATGGCAGAGTTGAGGTGGGAATGAACCTTCCTCGTAGCATAAAAGCAAGGTTTCTTTTCTCGTGATGTTTAAATGTGGTTTCAGCTACTTTAAGCAAGTAGTAAAGTGGTGTATCTTTTAATTCTCTACTGTAGCTAAAATCTTGTGGATGTGGTTGGGCCTGGCTACCTTTTCCCTCACTTAGCAGTGGACTTAGTGCAATGACTTCCAGTATCCAGAATGTCAATTTTAGATGGACTCATTGCCAAGACTTGGTTGAAAGTCTGGGTTATTTTTTTCCCATATATATTTTTCTATTGCTGAATTAAACAGGAAGTGGTTCACTCCCCAGAATGCGAAAGTTGGTAAAGAACACTTGCAAAAAATTTAGTCTGGAAGGTATATTTTTAAGACTAGTGCTTATTGTTTTCCATGGAGCTGACTACATCAAGAAATTGCACTTGCCTAGTAAATTGGCTTTAAATAGGTTTCGAGTAGTGCAGCTTGTTAGTGCTTAGTCTTAGCTTTGTTACAGAGCTTATCTAAATCTATGAGAGCTCTCTAAAACAAGCTGATTTCCGTGTAGGGAAGTTGTAAGTGGCTCTTAAATGCAACCATTTCAAAACTTCTGCCATTCTTTCATTTATTGTTACTGTTTTTTGAATGGTAACTGCAAAGGCTTAAACTGAAATCTTGCTCAGATTTCTTACTTCAAGAGATATCTCTTTTATCCAACCTCTGCTTTTGCGTTTTGAGCTAAGATTTTGTTTAAAAAGAAAGTTTTAATTAGCTGAAAGGCTACAGAAAATTTCCTAGAATTACTCAGTCCATCAATAATATCTGTAAAATATAAACATATTTTTATAAAACTTACATGTTGAGAGTATTTTTAATGTACTGCAGTTATGAATGACTCGTTTACTTTTGGTTAACATTCATGTTAATGATTGTTTATACATAGCTGACAATGGATGTCTTGCATTAAAAATGTATTATGATCTATAGGAGATGCTAGCAACAGCCAGATCAGTCAGACCTAATCTTTATGTGATAGCTGAACTCTTCACGGGCAGTGAGTACATTGACAATGTTTTTGTCAACCGCCTGGGAATTACCAGCCTGATTAGAGGTACAATAAGCAGTTGAAATTATGTAGGATTGTCGTGTATGGTTTGGAGTTTTAACTGTGAAACTAACATTGGGTATGCTTTTTTATTTTTCTTACATATCCGTGTTCTTTGCTTATGCGATTACCTTTTCTTCATGTTTTGTTTAATGTCTCCTGTGTTGTGTGCTGATTCTTGGTTTTGCTTCTGTTTGTGCGTCCTTTTCTGTGTAATAACTTGTTTTGTTCCTTAATTTTGGCTTTCTGTTTATCTTTGCTGCATGGCATTTTCCTGTTGTCCAATCCCTGCCTAGCTTTGAAACTTGTCCTTTTTTGTATCTACCTTTCCCCTTTCTGTGGCTTTTTTGGCTGTGCTTTTTGCAGTACATGCTGGACACAGCTAGAAAATTGCGAGCCGATTTGTATGTAGTGGCTGAACTGTTCACAGGAAATGAGGAGCTGGACAATATCTTTGTGAATAGGCTGGGCATTACCTCCTTAATAAGAGGTAGGCTTGCTGCGTGTGTGGTCTCTTTCCAATGAGAGATTATAGATGACGTGCTTTGTCCAAGAAAAAGTTTCCTACTGGATTATGCACTTGTAATTTCATACTTCATGTAATCGGAAGTACAGGTTTTGTATTGTAACTCTTTTGATACTTAGCTGAAAATACAGTACTAGCTGTAAAATGAGAGAAGACCTCCTTCATTAGTTTACAGAAGGTTAAATATTTCACTCTTACTCTAGTGAGAGAAAAAGAAGTTGTAGCATAGTTATACTATGTAAGTGCTGCATCGTGTTTGATTTTTTGTTGCATGAGTTTTTTAAAGCCTATGAGAAACAGTTTGATCTGTGCTTTCTTTGTCCTTTTTCCCCTTTCTCTTCCTTAATATATCATAGTCAGTGGAATATTCCAAGGCTGTGTGTCCGCATTGGAGAATATGATTACATGTGATTTTATTGGGGTTTTTTTAATGATTGAACACACCGAAATAACAACTTTTAAATGCTGCATTAACATCTTTGTGCGTGCTGTTCTCTGTGGTAGCTATTCTTAGGCAAACACTTACGTATTTTGTTCTTTAGAGGCAATGACTGCTTATAATAGCCATGAAGAGGGAAGATTAGTTTATCGCTTTGGAGGTGAACCTGTCGGCTCTTTCGTTCAGCCACGTTTGAGGCCTTTGACACCAGCTATCGCTCACGCACTGTTCATGGATATTACACATGATAATGAATGTCCAATTCAGGTGAGCACCTAAGCCAAAGAACAAAGTTCACATGTAATATTTTCTGAAGTGATATTTCTGAACCATGGGACGGCTTGATGCAATCTGAGTATTTTTTCTGAAAGATATTTATGAAAAAACAAGTGTTTCAGGTGTTCAGGTTTTCATGCAGAGAAAATTTTTTAACATTCAAGATTTTATCTTTCCAGGTGAAAAATATAAAAATTTACTGAAAAAATTGTTTTGAGTCTTTCATTACCGTTTCTGTAAATGGTTCTGTCTCTGCTTGTTAACCTGTTCACCTAAGCTTCTGTTTACAGGAGAGAATGAGAGAGGGTGGTGGGCATTGAAGTACTTATTTTGATGGTTTTTCTTAAATTGCTTTGCTTAGTCCATTTGTAGTAATTTTCTTCAATAATTCCATTGTGATTGAGGAAATAACGGTCATGGGATTAGCACTTCCTCTGTTAAATTAAGTGTATCTTCTGTATGCTGAATTGGTAGGGTTGAATTATCTTTGTTTCACTGTTTATTACATAATTCTTAATGCAGCACCGATCTGCGTATGATGCTCTTCCGAGTGCAATGATTGTTTCCATGGCATGCTGTGCTACAGGAAGCACCAAAGGCTATGATGAACTAGTGCCACACCAGGTATGTGTCTGCAGTTCAATTCCTGAGTTGATTTTCAAAATGTAACCTTTTTCTTGTCCTATAACATGTATTTTAATGTTTATTTGAAATTTCAAGCAGTTTACTAGATGGCATTACTCCTAGTTTCGTATGAAATTTGAATTTATTGTATAGTTCAGACCTCAGGGCATGATAGTTTGAGGTTTTTTACCCCAGAGTAATTCATATTTGCTTAAATCTTAATTTCTTTACAGATCTCTGTAGTATCTGAAGAGAGGTTTTATGCAAAATGGAATCCAGCAGCACATCTGAGTTCTGGTGAAGTTAATTTCCAAACAGGAATTCTGGCAGGAAGGCTGGCCATAAACAGGCTGCATCAGGAGCTGGGGGCTAAAGGCTTTAATCAGGCAAGAAGTGAGGGGTGACACTGTGATTTCTTCATGTATATGCTCTGAGTGAGCACAGTTGTAATGTGATGTCTTTTCCAGGTGTATGTAGATCAAGTTGATGAAGATATAGTTGCAGTGACAAGACATTGCCCTACCACACACCAGTCTGTTGTGGCTGTGTGTCGAACGGCCTTCAGGGATCCTAAAACTGCCTTCTATAGTAAAGAAGTACCTGAAATGTGTATCCCAGGTAATCAGTTTTCTTTTCAAGAGATGGCAGGTGTACACAAAATTCAGGTTATTCTAATTCCATGCTTTTTTCACTTCAAGCACAATGCACATGAAATCCATATGAGAATTTTCAGGATATAACACTCCTTTTGTATGTCCTAATATGTATGCACCAAAGTGGTGAAAGAAACCGCCAACTTGCCTTCCTTAGGGTTTTTGAAAACGTTCGTATTTGAGTATACTTCCTGCTGCAAGCTCCTCATGAGGTCATGTTATTGTTCATAGTCTTGTTTGGGAACTAGTAAGAGTTAACAGCAGGATGGTTAATTGTACAGACTTGGGGGATTACTGTTTATTAAGTGTGTTACACTGTGGATCAAGGCTATAATCTTACTGTATTTGTTGATATCATTGCTATTCAGCTTTCTTATAGATAACTATTTTGTAGTTTTAAAATACATCTTAATAATAAACAACTCTGTAGTGCATAAATTAATAAAAAGATAATATATATGCAGTACATACAATAATACTAATTAAATATGCAGAGTATTGACTGTAAATATTAGTAGCAAAATATAATGACTTCTACCCATTACCTGGGCATATTTCTGAAGAGAAGTTTCCCAAACTGGCTTTTTAAGTATACTCAGTTCTTTGAGTCCATGTGTGTGTGCCTGTTTTAAGATCAGTTGCGTTTATATGTTAAGACATTTACAAGATTTGTATACCTTAGTTTGTAAAATATTTGAAGGATAGAGAAAATTAGAATAATTGTACATTAATAATAAATTGTTACCCTTTAAAGATAAACCATCTGTAGCTGCCGTTTGGAAAGCAATCTAGCACAGTCTCTAAAAGATAATAGGGAAACTAAGAAAACTGGTGACCAGTAACAAGCGAGCTGTACTTCACTAATTGTTGTCTGATATTATGGTTAATTTATTATAAAATAACAAAAATCATAATTTTCAATACAATACAAGCATATGAGCATGTAGTGAGTGTTTCTAAGATATTTAAGACACTTCCCCATATGTTTCTCTTCTTTTGCTATGTGACAGAGAGACCTGTATCTTGAATATTTAGTTTTTTTGTTTTAGGTTTTGCTTCATAATTTCAAGGGAATCACTTTTCATTTGAAGTATCTTAAAAACTGCAACATGATTTAACTTTTTTTAGGAAAAATTGAAGAAGTAGTACTTGAGGCTAGGACTATTGAGAGAAGTGCTAGTCCTTACAAAAAAGATCTACATTTTATAAATGGATTGCCTAATTTCACGATGGAACTCAGAGAGCATATCCAGGTAATGAGCCTCCCTCACCCATGTTCTGATGTAATATTTTGTAATTTCTTACAGTAGAAAAAGACACTGGATTTCAGTTGCAAATTTGTTTTCTTTTCTAAGATAAAAGACAGTAAAATCATAAAGCAAGCTGGAACTGCCATAAAAGGGCCAAATGAATTTGTTCAAGAAATAGAGTTTGAAAAATTAACACCGGGAAGTATAATAGTATTCAGGTACGTTAGTGTCATTGCCAAACAGCTGTGTTACTTAAAATAGATTAAAAGGAGACTTGAGAATAGTTATTTTAGGTGCTGTATTTCTACACAATGTGCTTTCATATTTACAGAGTCAGTCTTGACCCAAAGGCGCAGGAGGCTGTTGGTATACTCCGCAACCATTTGATCCAGTTCAGCCCTCATTTTAAATCTGGAAGTCTTCCTGACGATCATTCAGCACCGATTTTAAAAACCCTATTTTCTTCGTGAGTGTTCTTTGAGTTTCTGAGGTAGAACTGAGGGAGATACAATGGGAGCAAAGAATTATTATATAAACTTGAAGTGAGGGGTTGTTGGGTTTTTTTGTGGTTGTTGGTACAGATGGATTTCCATTGTCAGAGTGCAATAAGAACTGAGATATTTTTCTTGTATGTATAATACTAAGTAGGGTTAATACAAAAAACTTCCTAGTTCTGTGTAATCACTGCCTAAAGTAAACTTTCTAACGTGAACTGCTTCTCACTGTTGGGGTGTGATTGTTTGAGTTCTGTACTTAATACTGTGTTTCTAAATAAATACTGGAACATCTCTGAACATCTGAAAAATCAAGCTCTTAATTTCCAAGATTAAATATTGTGAGAGTTGTATATATTTTAGTATTTTAATGTAGATCTGAAATTAGAATTGTTTGTGAAATCCTTTCCCTGTTTCCCTACTAATGTTCTTTTGGGTTTTGTTCTTTTTTTTTTTCCTCCACTGTTTTTTCAGTATTGCATCTAAACTAACTCTGGCTGATCTAAATCAAGTGCTGTATAGATGTGAGGCAGAAGAACAAGAAGATGGTGGAGGGTGTTACAATATCCCAAACTGGTCACCACTGAAGTATGCAGGCCTCCAAGGTAATAGCTTCAGCATTTCAAGGAGAAAAGTAAAGTAGAGCTGCTTAATCTAGGTCATACTGTGATGAGTGGCTGTTGTATTGCCACTGACACTGTTCGAATAAAAAACAGCAAGTTTTTTCTACTTTACCGTGCTACTAATCAGTGTTGTTCCCAGGAAATCACATGCTGTAACAAACCCCTTCTCTCTCAATACTCAAACTTAACTTTGCAGCCCAATATATGTTTTAACATCAATGCCTTGGCTTTTAAAGTAAAAAGAGAACAAAGATACCTCCAGTGAAAAGTTGCATTAATCAAACCCTAGGCATTACTGGATTACTGAGGACTGTCATTTATCAAACATATGAATTCCATCATGCTGGTTATTCCACCATGATTCACATAACTTTCTAGGATGTATGCTGAGGAAATGACAATTGAATGGCCTAATTTCTCATGCAGATCAAAAGAAGTAATAGAGTTAAATCCAGTTAAAGCATCTGTTGCTGTGTACCTTTTCCCCCTGAATTGTAACTGCTGTTTGTGGCAGGGATTTGTCTTTTAATACAGACTTGGGTTTGTATCTTCAGGGTTAATGTCAGTGATGGCAGACATTAGACCAAAGAATGATTTGGGTCATCCATTTTGTGATAATTTAAGATCTGGAGACTGGATGATTGATTATGTCAGTAATCGTCTGATTTCACGTGCTGGAGCCTGTGGAGAAGTAAGTAAAAATACCTATGTGGTGACTTTGGGGTTTTAAATTGCTACTTAGTTTCATTTTCAACTACTGTTACATTTTTAAAATCAGACTGTGTATGACTTCTTTCTTGTCTAGGCAATTTCTTCTAGGTGATTGAACCATTAATATGTTTGTCTTCCCTCCCCTCAATCCTATTAAAGAATAAAAAAGTACAAAAGGGAAGTGAAAAATATGTAGAGTGTAGAGGTGTTGGTAGCTCTTGCATAAGGGCTGGCAGGGGTCCCTCCGTGTTTATTACTTTTCCTCAAATAAAAATGAAGTTAGTTTTTGGGGTTTGTTTTTTGTTTTTTTTAAGAAAGTACTTTGAAAAGAGTGCCTAAGTACTACTAAGGTACATACATAAATATGATACAGTTATAGTCGTGTAATATTTTGACAGGTACAGTCTTCATCTGCAAGGTTTAAATCTTTAGTGACTCTCTAGTAGGTTGTCATGATGTTATTTAACATGTCTAGAAGGAAAGAGAAACACTGCAGATGTCAAACATCTTGCAATGACACAAGGATGTGAACCTCCAGAATCCTGAGTCCGAGACCCAGATCTGCAGTCATACTCACTAGGTGGCTGTACATGATTTAGCCTTCTGATAACTTTTCTATTCCTGATCTCAAACTTCATCTTTTCAGTCCTATCTTTTTAAACAATGAGAAATCTCCTTCCAGTACTGGGGTTATAGTGATGCCTTTTGAGTTGTGGCATTCCTTTGTTAATCTTAATAACAACTTCATGGTAGTTATTTTTTTTCCTACAAGACTAGCAAAATATAGTCACTTCTGTACTTTAAATTTTGACCCATTTATATGTGATATTGCAAATGCAAATTTTCCCTACTATTTTTCTTAGAGTTCATCTCTCTTAGCTAAAATTTTGGAGCAGGAGGATATAGCGTAACTTGGGTGTAATACATGTACAGAAACTGTGACAAATACTGTAACTGTATGGATCATGAAAGCACTGGGTTTTGAGCCCTGATGTTACCAAGTTCTAATTATATTGTGTTTTTAATAGGTTGGTAAATGGTTTAAGGCCATGTTTGTGTACCTAAAGAGAATTCCACGTTACCTCATCCCATGTTACTTTGATGCCATATTAGTGGGTGCATACACAACACTTCTGGATGTGGGATGGCATCAGATGTCTAGGTATGCTTGGCATATCAGAGCTATAGAGGTATCTGTATATATTTGCACCTTCAAGTTTTGTCTGCTAGAGAATGTAATTTGAATATTTTCATACTCTTCCAATGTAAAAGAGTAAAAGTGGTAGTGAAAATCAAATCCATCTTCTAACAGTGGTGGTTTGGAAGATTGAGAGTTCAGATTCCTATCCAGGGTTTGAATTTATAATTACTGTTGAGATTGTACAGTAAGAGGAGGAAACCTTAAGCCAGCATTTCTTTGCTAGGCTTTGGAAGGGTGTTTTGCTATAATTTTAGTACCACTGCAATGATTCTCTAAAGTTCAGGTAGGTAACAAAATACCAGATTCTATTTTATGCTCATGCTTTGTTCAACATTTCATCTCTGATACAGCTAGGTATTCTTTATTATCTGAGCACTTGGCTTACTTTATAAAATAACTGTTTAATCTTCAGTGTCTGCTGCTTTGTTTCTTGCAAAGGGAAGGGAGATTGATTTAATAGAGGCTTTTTTGTAACTATAAACCTGCTGAACAAGTCACTGCTGCTTTGTGAAAATACAGATATTAAATGGGAACAGAATTTGGTATAGCTGTAAAATTATGGACCATAGTATATTTTATGAAAATGCTTGATGATTAACTAGTCAGGATTGCAGATTGCATTATTTTAGACAATGTATTGACATATTTTTTGATTTGCAGTTTTTGTGTATATATAGGAATATACATAAAAATAGGAGTTCAAAAAACACTGACTAGGTTTGACAGACTTTTGTTCATAGTAAAGTATTTTTATTGTATTTTTGAAGTCTTAATTTTGTGTATAGGCATCAACTAAACCAAAACTATTTCCTTTTTTAACCCTTTTTTTCTGATATTTGTCATAAAAACTCCTATTAATATTAATAAATTTTAAGTCTAACATTGGGCATGCATTTTGGGGAAATGAGTAATCTACCAATTAAAATTTATGTAAAAAATATTTAATGCAAAATACTAGTATTAATTCATTTCTAGATTTTATGTTATGCATAATACTTAACATAGCCTTCTGTAAATGAAAAAGGGAACATTTTATAGACTGATATTGTTGAATGTAAAATTAATTTAATTATGTTACGTTACAGCTTTGTGCAAAATGGATCAACGTTTGTTAAACACCTTTCCTTGGGTTCGGTCCAGTTGTGTGGAATAGGAAAATATTCTTGTCTGCCAGATCTATCTCCTTCCTTACATGATGTTCCCTATAGGTTTAATGAGATTACAAATGAGAAAGAACAGTGTTGTGTTTCCTTGGCAGCTGGTAAGTGAGAACAACCTTTTAAAAAAAACAAGTCTTCCAAAATAGTTACACTGTTGTTAGTAACTGTGTTAAAATTTTCTGCATGTGTTTGGGATCCAGATGTCAGCAGCCACGTATGAAATAGAGGCAGCAATTTCACTCACTTTTGCCTTGTGTGTAAGGTAAAGATTTGCCCTATTAAAAGTATGGGAGTTTTGTCTAGCAGTGCTTCTTGGGAACAGCCATTTTGTTACTGCTCATGGGAGCTGGGAGGGAGATCTTTATTTGTAAACACTTTATTTAAAGACATTTTTAGTGGTCTTTGTTATCATATTCAGAGATCCACAATTATGTTGTTTGTCTTTACAGAAGACTTGCTTGAGTTGAATGTACTTATCATAATGGATTTTAGTTTATCTTTTCTAAACATGAATTTAAGAACTTAATTGTAATGGAGTAATAAGAGTGAATTTATTGTTTGCAAGTTCTCAGAAAAGGAACCATTAGCAAACCAGAACTCCTGATCTGAAACTGTCTCCCAAAGGAAAGAGAATAAAAGCAGTCAGCAAATAGTGTTTATGCCTCCAACTGTTCTGCCAGCATCTGGCAGTCTTCCTTTGGGCACTCTTCTATGTCCCAAGTATTGTCTTCTGTGGTTTAGAATGAATTTAGTTTTGTTCTGAGTTGACCCGTTCCTTTTCTGAAGCCATGGAAACTTCTAAACATCCACAGATGCAGTGGCATCTCTCTCACTGGAGTGTTTTTCTTCTTTTTTTTGCTGTCTGCCTTTCGTGTTGTTTTATTGCTTTTAGTTTCTGGATTTTAGTAACATTCCATTTGCTTATTTTAGTGTTACCTAGAAGCACAGAGGCACAGTGTTCCCTTAAACTGGTCATAAAGATTAATTACACTAAGGGATTTGGTTTTAAATATTCTCTTCACATATTCACTGGTAGTTGTGCCTGAGATTGTTGATTTGTACATGGATGGTCATTCTCAACTGCTGCATCCATGTACTATAAAATTGCAGAGGTGTGGAGGCCATATTTGAGTATTAGCAAATACTTTGTGTAAGTAAGTGATAGAAATGAAATCATTGTTCTAGCAAGCGTGCACAAGAGACTGCTAGTTTGAAACTTTGTTTGAGAGATCATAAAAGTTAATAAATGGAAGAAAAGACAAGTACGGACCTTACTATTGTAATTATTATGCCTTGTTATTTAGAATCATTCTTAAAGCCGTATATTATAATGTCTGCAGTAAAAGGTAGTTCTGTAAGCTGCTGGAAAAAAAAAACAGGATGTCTTTCATAGTAGCTGAGAACAATCACATCCCCTTTATGCTACTGAGATGACACAGCTCTCATACATAAATGCTTGCCAACAAAGTGTTATAATCTTGCCATAGTTCTGACTTTTTGTTAGTTTTCTTTCTGCTTCTTTTAATTAAGGCGATTACACTCGGGGAAGTTACCAAGTGATTTAATACAAATTTAAATGTTACTGATATGAGCAATGCTGTTGTGTGATCTTGAAATTCTAGAAGATACTGTTCTAGAACAAGATGTATTTCATTCTGTCAAAAACTTGGTCTAGAAGACTTTTTAAATACCTTAATCTAGACAAAAAAATTATACATGAGAATAGATTTTCTACTTCTGGTTACTTTGTACATACTGGTATGCTTGGAGAGTTCTGCTATATCAATGAATTAAATGAAAAATGACATTTCTTTTCAGGTTTACCTCACTTTTCTTCTGGAATTTTTCGTTCTTGGGGAAGGGACACTTTTATTGCACTAAGAGGTCTAATGTTAGTTACCGGGCGCTATCTCGAAGCAAGGTAAGACTGACTTAGCCTTAGTTCTTATTGGCTGTGTAGGTGGGTATGTAAAAGCAGTGCTCTCAAAACCTGAGATGACACACAAGCTTTTAGAAACAGCTGATGTGCAGTATAAAACTTTAATGGCACTAGATGTGTTTGGGAGCTCTCTCTAAGTGGAATTAAAAATACCACTAAAATGATTCTCTTTTCCTTTCTTAGCGCTGATATGAAGCTGATGTTCTGTATAGATTAAGGTAGTTTTAACCCCTATAACACTACTGTTTGTCCTTAAACAAAGTGATTGTTTCACATTTATTTGCATCATTGTTGCTGAGAAATAATTTCAGAATTTCTTATGTAAAAATTTGAAGTAGCGAGAGAATATTATTTTTTTAAGAAAGGCGTGATTGCAGGCATGATTTTTTTGTAACTGCTACTATTTGGCTATTAATACTAGAAATTGTGGATTGTTACAATCTGGTATCTGTAAATGTTTAACCTGATAAATAAGCCATATGTAAGCCAGATGGATTTGATATTTTGATTAGTTTTAATTGGGGTTAAGCTTGACACATGATAGAAACATAAAAATTAGTTGTTTTAAATTAGCATGTATTTATGCTGTTGTACATTTTACCAGCTATTAGCTTTCTCATGCAGTGAGAACTGCAGTCTACTAGTATGTTTACCTTTTTAAAGCTAGTTGGAATCCATATTTTCTGAAAGGTATGCGCAACGGTTCTCCAATGAAACTTCTCATAACCTCAGCTGCTGTCACCTCTCTGTATTTTAATAGGAAATTCCCATCTACTCCTGCCCTCCGTCCCCATTCCACCCCACCCATCAGAATGGATACCAGGGTAATCATAAACAATATCAATAAAAACCTTCCCTGTGACCTCAGTGGGATTTGGATTTAGGGTCTATATCACTACCTGTAAAAAAGCAAACTATCTATTCCATATGAATAGATGTTGTATGTTTTGTACCAACTGATTTAAATGTATTCATGTTCAGGAATTTGTAGGGAATGGGTGACTTCTTATTGCAAATGAAGTTCATGCTAAATTAAGTAATTTGTAGCTTTCAACAGAAAACTTTTGGCATCTGTCTTTAAAATCCTCTTTATCTTCTTGACCTACCTTGCTATTAAGGTAATCCTGTATGCTTTTTGCTTAATACTCTGTCCAGTAATGGCCCTGAAAGCAACTTAGCTGTGCTTTTCTTTTGTTCTAGAAACATCATTTTAGCATTTGGTGGGACTTTAAGACATGGTCTCATTCCCAATCTGCTTGGCGGGGGCACACATGCCAGATACAATTGTCGCGATGCTGTATGGTGGTGGCTTCAGTGTATCCAGGACTACTGTAAAATTGTTCCAAATGGATTAGACATCCTCAGATGTCCTGTTGCTAGGATGTATCCAGGAGATGACTCTTCTCCTCAGCCTGCAGGCACTGTGGTAAAGATGATTTCTAATTTAAGTATTTCGTACAACTATAATTTTTTAATGAAAGGATGTTATTTTTTTCTAACTACAAGAATCTGTTGCTGTCTGTTGTTTGTGATAAAGTTTGATTATAGCACAAGAATTCTGCACTTTAGACAGTTCTTGCTACATCTTCATCACTGATTAGACAAGTGCAGGGGGTTGGGAAAGGAGAAAAAGCTTTTAAATTGTTTTACTGATTTTTAGTCTTGGAAAAATGTTTATATGAAAAACTGTATACAGCATATTGCCATTGCTAAGGATGCTACTGTGTTTTTCTTTTGCAAGATCGTAAACTAGAGGCTTAAGCATTGCTACTGTTTGCACATTAGATAGAGCCTTTCTACTTGTTTATCCTCTTGCCTTTCACATGTTATCCAAACATGCGACAAATCTAGGATCAGCCACTTTATGAAGTAATACAAGAAGCAATGCAACGGCATATGGAAGGCATAAATTTCCGAGAAAGGAATGCTGGTCCACAGATTGATCAAAACATGAGAGATGAAGGTAACATACACAGAACACTTACTACACAATTCAGAAATTGATGATCACATTTTATATTTTGTTTCCTCTAGGTACTGAGCATATTTTTTAAAAATTACATTTACTGTAACTAAAACTATATTACTTTAAATACACTTAATACTTTGAAAGTGCCTAATTAATCGTTTATTCTTGGCAACTGTGTATGTGTTATGGTACAAGTTATCTTTAAAATTTCACTTAAAGTACACTTGGTCTCAGGAACCCACCTCAGATCTCTTGTTTGGAGGTTTTATTGTTTATTAAGGAGGTTTGGGTTGGCAAGGGCAGTTGGTGTTTTGTTTTGTCTAAAAAACAAACTTCACACCTGATATTCTTGCTCGGCAGGTTTTAATGTAACTGCAGGTGTTGACCATGAAACTGGCTTTGTCTTTGGAGGGAACCGCTTCAATTGTGGCACTTGGATGGATAAAATGGGAGAGAGTGAAAAAGCTCGCAACAAAGGAATTCCAGCTACTCCAAGGTATGAAATCCAGGCTTTGGGGGCCGAATTTTTTAATTACGTTTTTAACTGAAATTCTTCTGCAAAACTACTACTGCGCCTTCTATTAATACATCCAAGAGGTGACATCTCAAATGTTCTAAATGTTTCTGCCTACTAAAATGTTAATGGAATTTTTTTTCTTTGTGCTGATTTGAAGTAAAAAGGTCTGTTCTTGACAGGTGAAGCCCTTGGATTCTGTCACGGTCTTAGCTCCATGTTGAGAGTTGAATTTTGAATTCCACGCAGTAAAATGTAGTTTAGGAAAAACTGTATACTTGTAATACTAGCAGTACTTTGTTATTTAGACTTACTATAGGAGATACATACTGATAATTGTGTTGTTTGAATAACTCTTTGAATTCAAAAATATCTTCAACATCCAGATTTTTAGAGTTGAGACTTTAGCACTTTAAAAATAAGCTCTACTGTGTGCTAGCCAACTGCTGCAGGCATCCTTGCGTGAATTTATAGTTACGGAAGTGAATGTGCAGATGAGAAGCTCTGTATTGAATGCAGTTTTAGCATCAGAGGACAAAGAAGTTTGGGGTTGATCCTTTTTTCGTGTTCTTAATCACTCATATAAAATTATCTTCAATCTGTGCTAATTAGCTGGGTATGATAATATGACTTTAAATAAGACTGTTGTACAGAAGAAGTATCTGTTAGCCAATTTACAATCAAGTTTGTTCCCTGACTGAGAAATAGGGGAACAGTAGAAAAACAAGGAAAAAAAAAGTGTCTAAATAAGATACTTTAAAAAATCTAATTTTTTTCAGTTACTCACTGAACTTTTATAGCCTTCTTAAAGTACTTACTGCGTTTTTTTATCACTACTATTTTAGAGATGGCTCTGCTGTGGAAATTGTTGGACTGTGCAAGTCGGCTGTCCGCTGGTTGCTGGATTTATCTGGGAAAAACATATTTCCATTCCGTGGAGTCACTGTAAAAAGACATGGTAAAAACAGGCACATCTCATAATTGTATTACTGGAGTATAAAAATAACTAAAACAATGAAACTGTGACCATATAACCTTAGGGATTATTGTCAAGATACCCAAGAAGGTTTAGGGGCAAAAGAGAAAACCTTCAGAATGCAAAGTAAAATGATGCAGGGCACATGTCTCTGTTTTCTCTGTTTGTTTTTCTTCCCCCAGGATTCAGAACACAGAAAACCCCTTCCTGGGAATATTTAAATAAATATCATTGAAAGTCCCCTATGTTCTAGAAAGAATACTCTTCTAATTACAAAATTACTTTAAGCATACCCAAATCAAGTGAATATGTGCCCTGTAAAGACTCTGTTGTGCAAGTCTCCCTAGAAGTTTCGGTGAGCTGTTCCTGTGAACTGTAGAATTGGCCTAATGTGGGGAATCACCAGCTGGAGAGAGGTGATCCTAGGTCTACTTCTGTTAGGTGTCAGGAATTTGGGAAGCATACTTTTGGAGTTGTCACTGTGGCTGTTTTCAGAAAATGAAACCTGTATGTAACATCTTGCAGGAAAGGAGGAGATTATCACATACGATGAGTGGAACAGGAAAATTCAAGGACACTTTGAAAGGCTGTTCTTTGTCTCTGAGAATCCAGCAGATCCCAATGAAAAACGTCCAGATCTCGTTCACAAACGTGGAATTTATAAGGACAGTTATGGAGCTTCAAGTCCATGGTGCGATTACCAACTCAGGCCAAATTTTCCAGTAGCAATGGTTGTGGTAAGTGAGGGGGAATGGGAGAAGGACTTTGCACTTAAAATTGTCTTTGTTATTGAACTAAGCTTGCATTTTAAGGTCCATCTGCATGACGCTATGTCAGGAATATACATTGCTAAGAATAACTTTGAAAGCTTTTTTTTCCCCCATGCTTTTAATATTGATTCATCTTGGACTATCTAATAAAAATACAGCATGACAGGACTTGCTGATTTGCAGTGTTCACTGTATTCAGAATGTCTTTTTAGATTAGGTCTTGGAGGCCACTTTTCTCATCAAGTTGGCTAAAAAGCATGGGCTGCTATTGGATTTGTAAAGAGCTTCAGTACTAGTACTTGACAAGTATATTTAAAATAAAATTGAAAAAAGCACTGGATAGCTTCTGTCTTTGTGCTTACTGAATCAACTTCTAGAACCTACAAGTCAAAGTAATACAAAACTCAGGCTTTTTGTTGTCTTGTGCATTGACATACACAGTCTTATGTATATGCACAGAGATTATTCCTGAAATCTTTATTATTTTATTAGGCCCCAGAGTTGTTCACACCTGAGAAAGCTTGGAAAGCTCTGCAGATAGCAGAGGAAAAACTACTTGGTCCGTTAGGCATGAAAACCTTAGACCCAGAGTAAGTATACAGTAGAGATAAGAGTAAATGTTAATTACAAAACAGGACAGTAGGAATTACTTCTCGTGGGGAAGGGAGTGGGGGGGAGGTAGTGTGTAAAATTCTCATACCTGTGAAATCAGGTTGCAGGAAGTACTTCCAGTACAACTGTTTTTCTCTTCTAAAAGTCACGCAATTGATTTTTTTGTTTGTTTGTTTTGGATGCCACACAGTAAGCAAGTCAAATTTGGTGTCATAAAAGATGTTGAATTTGCATCTTGGGACATACTTATATATTGTACAGTGTACAGCACTACAGTTTGAGTAAAGGCATAAGGGCAAAATTAGGAATTTAAGTCCTTCCAAGACATTAACCATTTGCTTACTAGTTTAAACAGTATTTGGAATTCCATTGTTATGTAAAATACAGAATCTGGTGGAAACCTTCTTAGCTTAACCATCATTAAATGCAAATGCCATGACAAATTTTTTGGTTAATTTCTGTTTTCCTTTTCTGTGTATCATTTTTGTTAATGCTTTGTTTGCATAATGCATTTTTTCTTTCTTGCAGTGATATGGTGTACTGTGGAGTATATGATAATGCGCTTGACAATGAGAACTACAATTTAGCCAAAGGTTTTAATTATCACCAAGGACCTGTAAGAGCCAGTTCCTTCAGTTTTAGAAAAAGTGTTGTCAACTTTTCGAATGGACTGCTTTAATAATAATCTCTTCTCATGCCTTGTTTAGGAATGGCTGTGGCCAATTGGATATTTTCTTCGTGCCAAGTTGTACTTCTCTAGGTTGATCGGTGCAGAGATACACGCGAAAACTGTAGTTATGATTAAGAATGTTCTTTCTCGCCACTATGTTCATCTTGAAAGGTAAGATACACTAGCTGGAACGAATAGGTATCTACCTATCCAATTTCATGCAAAACTAAAAATCTACAATATAAACAGATTTTGCAGATCGCAAGTCAGGTTTCAAATACACGTGAGATCTAGTGCTTTTTATAGATTGCAGAATTACCAATACCCGTGTAAAGACTGGATGAAATAAATCTTATGTAAAAATTAGGATCTATTTTCAGAAAAAAATGTTGGTTAGGTCTTATTTGTTATAAATCAAAATATTTCAAAACAACCTTTGAAACATATTACTTAAAGGAGTAGCAGTGACAGATTAAAATTGCAGCAGATAAGATGATGCAAAATATTGTTAGGATTTCTTGTGTTATAAGTGAGGAAGCTAAATTCTGAAACTGTCCTACTAATAATCTTGCTATTCTAAGAAGACAGTCAGACTTGCTTTTTGAGTTCCCCCTCAAACCAAACCACGAAACCCAAACACTGTTTTTCCCCTTTTGCTATTATATTTTTAGTTCTTAAGGATTTTAGACAAATTAAAACAAAACATCTTGCCCTTGGTATCTCTTCCATATAAATCTGTTCTACAGCACATCAAACATGCATTTATTTGTACCCAAAAGAGTAATTCAGTAGGACTGCTCATGACACAAGAGTTTGTTATGAGGAAGAAAAGGGATTTGTTAAGCAACATTTTGCCTTACATTTTGTCTTTTCCAAGTCTCTTTTTTGGTAATATCACATACAACTTGCAGTTTGGTAAAACTCTGTTTCTTCTGTCTTATTAAAGTAGTGTGTTTTCACTCTGTTACGGTATTTCATAGTGTATAGAATAATTAATGTAGCAACAGACTCTACTGATGAGTTTTTTCTGTAAGAATGCTAGGTTGTGGGGTTCTTTACTCCTAGGGAGGCAGAAAAGGCTTGTGTAGTCATACTACCTTCCAGATGTTATCTTTTACTACCATAATTAATTTCAAGTGTAGCTTCAATACCATTCAGTTGTCTCACAGGTCACTCATATTCTTCCAAATGCAAAACTACCTGAATGAGAAACAGGAGCAACACACCAGTAGTGTAAGTTCAGTTATTATTAGTAGCAGAGTCTGATTTGAAGAAG
The DNA here is from genome assembly GCA_013396775.1 of Cephalopterus ornatus. Classification (NCBI taxonomy): domain Eukaryota; kingdom Metazoa; phylum Chordata; class Aves; order Passeriformes; family Cotingidae; genus Cephalopterus; species Cephalopterus ornatus. The sequence goes on along the minus strand of VZRE01003366.1, from coordinate 47,801 downwards.
ACACCTCCACTACAATTCCCAGCTGCAGCAGAAAACAATGTATAGATTTTAATTATTAAAGGACATACTGTGCCTGTAGGAGAACAGGCCTTTAGTCGTGCTTTTCAGTTTCCTACTGAGTTAATCTTTTAAAAGGTTTTAAAATGTTCTTTAAATTTCAGTCAATAATCTAACAACAATACTCACTTGTTTTTTCTCTTATTAGATCATCCTGGAAAGGGCTTCCAGAACTAACCAATGAAAATGGACAGTATTGTCCTTTTAGCTGTGAAACTCAGGCCTGGTCGATTGGAGTTATCCTTGAAATCCTTTATGACTTGTAAAACTTTATTTTGATTGATTGGATGAAACTTCTGTGGTCTTATTATTGGGCATAAATGAACACTTGGCTTACACTGCAAGGGAAATCAACTGTTCTGCACTATCACTTAAGGTGTGTCCTGACTTTCAAAGATGCTGAATGCCAGCAGCTCCTGTGTCCTATAACTGTGTGGGGCTTGGGTTTTTTGAAAATCAGGCCATGACAATAAAATAAAACTGCAGTGCACACTTGATGCAGCAACTTAGTAAGGAGCAATGTTAAGAATATGCACAAACTAATTTTAAGTAACTTTGGGTTTTTAGCCTTTTCAAATCAAAATCTTAATGTAACAAAGTAGCTCTTTCCTGAGCTAAAAATAAGTAGCACAGCTCTTATGTTTTTTTTTCTTTGTCTCTTAAAGAGTAAATGGATGTTTTGCAAATGCATGCTTAAGGGGGAATAGAATAACCTCTAGCTTTCTGAGTTGGGTATGCTTTGTGCTCTAGCACCATGCATAAATGAAGGCATAATATGTTGTCTCTCCATTGAACTGTATTATGGGGATTTTTTTTTTGTGTGTTCAATTGAACACTTCACTAAGCAACCACAGAAATAAAGTGTATGAACACTGTAATAAACCAACCTTTGAAGTTATATATAAAATTTGAAGACTTTACTTTGAGAGTTAATTCAAGCAATGCTAAGATAATGTTGTGTGTTAATCCATCTTTAGATTTGCTTAAATACTGTGGGCCATGTAGCAAACCTATTTCTTCATTTAAAACTGGTTTTCACCATGAGTAATTCGTAAGAAATGTGCCTACAATGCACGGCCTATATGTTAGGGGAAGCCAAAGATAAGTCAATGTGCTTGACTGCTTAATTAAATGAATTTATTGAAGAGATATGGTCACCTCAGCCCTTCATTCTTGAGAAAGTCCTAGCTCTGTTGAAGCAGGTGGAAACACTTAATATCAATGGAAAGAGATACTGGCCTACCATCAGAAAGGAGAAGATGAGGTTTCTGGGCCTTTTGAAATTACACCAATAACAATAAGCATGCTACCTCTGTGTGGTGTCCTTTGGGAACAAATCCAGTGACCATGATGCAAATCACATGTTTTTTCATATTTGGATGCCTTACATGCCCTTATTAAATTCAGTTCAGTATTCCCAAACTGAAGGGTGGTTAACAGAAGTTGCAGTTGGTAATTGTCAGCTCTATTCATAAAATTTTTCCATCTTAGTGCAATGAACAGGCAGAGAGCAAGGTTGACAACACTCCCCACATTACAGACAGGAAAGCAAAAGCACTATTGCATTTCTTAATGTTAAACAACACATACTGAAAAAAATAAATACAGGATGTAATTATAATGCACTAAACATGTAGATTGAGATTTTATCATATCTGTATTTTAATGTTTCTGTATCTTGTCTAAAGTACAGTGCCCATGTGCCGTCTTGTTCAGGGAGATGTATTACACGTAGATACGTGTGAGGGCAAGTTAACAGGCTGAGGAGAGATGAATTGTAAGAAGTGGCTGTACTCACACTTGATTTGAAAGGTTAGTAAGCGTTTGAACTCCTTTGCTGAAGTGTTCAGTCCTTACAAGTTATGAATAGGAAAGTTCTACATTATACCTGAACTTCTGAGCTGCTGCCGTACATGAGTTGGGAAATTTTTATTTTCTCAACACAATACATAAGAAATGTCATTTGATCAAAAATGTTACTGAAATGTCAACTACAGATTATTTTTTTAATGTGAAAGAGGCATATAAAGTATTTTTCATACTGTACTGAACTTTCCAAAATGCTTGATAATGATATTAAGGTTTGTGTTCTACTATATCACTACCTTTTTACTGTTCTCCTAGATATTTATTTCCTGTTTATTGTTTCAAGGTATGTTTTATAGCTCCTTTGACTTAGAAAGCAGGAACAAGATGGCAGAAAAAATTGTTCTTACTTCATGGAAACATTTTAAAATTGTAAGTGCAGCTTTGACTGTTGAAAAAGATTTCCACCAGGTACCAAAATTAAATACATTGGCAATAACACTCTTTAAGTGTTGGAAAAAAAAACATGAGAAATTTTTCATCAAAACCTTCCTATGTTATGTACAAATTACTTTCCACTGTTTTTCAAAATGCACTGCTGATAGAGACTGCATATTTGTCACTGCTAGGGATTTTTTTTCTAATTTAGTAGTAAAATTTTAAAGATGAATCACCGCTGTGTACACAAAAATACATATGTTATGGAACTTCTAAACGTGCCCATTTATAATGTTGCTTCTGCACTGATTAGCTGAGCATAGTTTTAGTGACAAATATTTTAAATAGGGAAGAAATATGTATCGGTTGACTTTGCTGTTAAGTAGCAACCAAAGTAAGATTTAAGGTTATTAACTTTAGAGGGGGGTGGTTTATTGGTTTTTTTATTGGGGTTTTTCTTTTTTTTTTTTTCCTCAAAAAGCTACTCAACACTTTGTCAAGCCAGACAGTTTAATAATGAAGAGGGAAAAAACCAATGTTAAATCTAACATAAAACATGAGCTGATATGCATCGATATCAAGTCATTATCCCCTAAAAATAGCTGACTTATGTTGACTGATCCTGGGATGTATTTTCATTTATTAGTATCATTTATATTTTGCACTCAAAAACTTCTAGTAATGCAAAGATATAATTGGTAAAATATCTTTTAGAAGTAAACTAAAGAACTTGGTAAGAACTGTGCATCCATTGTGTTCCAGTTCGTGCTTCTTCATCTGTATCGTCATGTGGTTTTTTTCCCTCCCGATTGAAATAATTTTAACTGTTACCAATGTTCACACAGTTTATAGCTCTTGATTTATTCAAGGATGATTAACTTGAGAATTCAAGTAAACTAATGTATCATTCTCACACCGCATGTTGTAATGTAAAATGGAAACATGTTTTTCATGTATGTCTATCACAGCAACAACTGATTTTAGAAAATGTCATTATTCATTTCTGAAATGCACAAAATAAAATTCTTTAATTCAGAGTTAACCTTTTCATGTGGTTGTTTGGAAAAATAAGTGAAACTTTAGCACTGATGTTGTTTGTTCATTTGTAGCAATTTTGCATTTTACATGGGAGAGGTCATTAACTCCTCCATTCAAATATTAATAACAAGAAGTGCTAACAGCACTAGTCTACTTATTAAAAAACTGCAGAAACTTGAGCCGTTATACACAGATTCTTGGGTTGGTGTCAATGTCAGCTGTCTCGGGTAGATTTTAAGAGAGTTTGGGCTAGAAGAGGTCTGTGCATATCTTCTCCTGTAAGTGATTATATCATTTTACATCATTGTATTGCAAATTATCCAAGAGGACAGTCCTGATTAACTAATTTACACCTGCCCAAGTGATACACAGTGATTAACTTTCAGTGCAAAATTCCTGTCACTACAGAGAAGGCATTTTCACTTTTGAGCTCTGCTTCTTAAAAACAGAAATCTCACATCACAGGTGAGTGGTATATTGAATGTGTTTTGCAACTGCCCCGTTTCATTGCATCCTTTATAAAAATCTTCTATTCGTGTATTTTCTTTAAGAAAGTAGTTTATTATTCTATTGCATACTACTTTTAATAGATATGCTATTGAAAAATGGTTAAGGAAATGTAGAAATGATTGGTTGCTGAGTTGCCCGGGGGAGCTGGTAAGGTCTGAGCTGCCAGCTCAGCCCTCGAGGAATAGATGGATGAAGTGTTAGTGCTGACGGGCACGTTTCTCCTGGAAGCTCCGGTGGAGATTGCAGATGGCGACCGGGGAAGTGCTTGTGCTGGGGAAGCCTGAGCTCTGCCCGCGCTGCCGTGTGAGGCGAGCTAGGAGCCCGACCGAGAGGGAGACCGCCCGTTTCATCTCTTGAGGAAGGGTTTCCCCCTGCCAGGCGGCTGGGGCGAGGGAATAAGCGGGCTGGCCTGGGGGTCCCCGTGGGACCATCCAGCGGGACGGGCGGGCTGCCGGGGCGGGGCAGAAGCGGGACGGGCGGGACAGCGCCTGTGGCTCCCGGCGGGACAGCGCCTGTGGCTCCCGGCGGGACAGCGCCTGTGGCTCCCGGCGGGACAGCGCCTGTGGCTCCCGGCGGGACGGGCCCGAGGGGCGCTGCCGTCAGCCCGCGGCGCCTCAGGCGGGACAGTGTCACACACACTGCGCCTGGCTCAGCCCTCGCCGCTGGGAAACGGGAAACCTGCCCCATTGACAGAAAACTTTTTTGTCTTTTTAAAGTAGAATTAACACTCAAACTTGGCAGCTGTTGTAGTGGTAGGAAAGTGAACCTGAGAGCAATATAGAAGACTCTTCCTGGTGGCTATTGAGGCATCCATGCTCTGCAGTCTCTTGTGTTTCTGTAGGCATTTGTGCAGTCCTGTTGGCCCATTATGTGTTTGTCTCATTGTGTAATACCTCCTTGAATCTGTTTCTTGTAGAAATCCTAATCTCTTTGTGATTTGTCTGTGCTGTCTACAACCTTTTCAGTCACAGGTGGCTGCTCACCCTGTGTAATGATCTCATAGTACTACACAAATGAAGTTGAGTACCACTGACTATTTGACAAACAGTAAACTTGTTCACCTTAATTCATGTAAGCTTGTGTAATCTGTGAGATCCAGGAGCACTTCACTTCCCTCTGTCCACCTGCGTGGCAGTGGTACCTCAGTACAACTTCAGACAGACGCTGTTTTATGTATAGTGCCTTTTTTCAATGACAAAGTTGGCCATGAAAGAAGAGAGTTATGCTGCAGCCTGACAAGGGTCCTAAGCTGAAGATCTCGGCTCTAGGTACTATTGGAGGTAAGTTTTTCATATTAAATTTTCTAACAAATGTGGGGTTCTGTATTTGAGTTCTACATCTGACTTTGGCAAATAAACTGGAGCTTAATTTTGCGTAGTGATGAGAAACATAAGATACTGTCTTCTGATCAGTTCTAAAGGAAGAAAGATATTTGCAGTAACACAAGTCACAGACTTGTAAGTACAATTATTTAATTAATAATTTAATTAATGAGTATGATGAGTTAGAGTGGGATTAAGTGATAATAGTTGAAGTCTTTTTTTTAAAGGTGATTTCTAGAGTCACAATGACATATAAAAATTTAGAAAAACTGAAACAAATATTTATTTCTTGCAAGTGACCTCTCAAGGGAAAGGTGTCTACAAAATGAACGATCTCTTCTTTTGTGGATATGTTCAAGAGCTGTTTTTTAAATGTCTTTGTAATTGTTCTTATGGCCATTGTCTGTAAGGGTCCTACATACAGCCTAGACCTGGAGAGTGTTCCTGTTTTAATAGTGTGCAATGAAAAATGGATTCCAAATGCAAGAAGGCGGCTCACAACTGCTTGTGTAAAACCATGAAGAGCAGCAAACTAATGAAGTAATATTGTCTTAGCAAGGGCAGTCGTTGGAAGGCTACAGTAGGGTAAGTTTTGTCAAGATGTGCGTGGTATTATGCCTAAGGAGAGTTGCGGATAGGATTTTGAAATGAGAATATAAATTTTGTGGATGTGAATGATTGGTTTAAGTATCAGGGATGACATGATAGAAGGGATCTTACTTGAATTTATGGTAATCCAGAGACCAGCATGGTGGGCTGGCTGGAGGTAAACATCTCGGTGGAAAGCTGGGGATGATAGGTCGGGTAAGAATAGTGCATCTTTTTATTGTAGCTGAAAAATCAACATTTCCAGCTTCGTAGCAGAGGGTGGCGCCAGTTCCCCTCCTTCGGCCGTGCTGGCTCACGCTGAGGGTGGGCTGGATAATTCAGTTCTCCCGTGCTCCCCTCAGAGGTCTACATTTCTGCACGGCCACACTTGCTTTGCTGTCTTTTTAATGGCTCAAAATAATCAGAATTTTTAAATGTTTCAGTAATATATTCTATATTCCCATGTAGGGGAATTGGAAAGGAATACATCTTTGATAGTTTGATGTTTTAGTGACAGTGTGATGTTTTAAAGGGATGACTGAAAATAATGAGTAGTTTTCAGTATTAAAAGGTTCAGTAGACTTTTGCTCTGTTTCATGGCAAAGTTCAAGAATTTATTTAACTCCTAAAGAGCAGGAAATGCTAGAATATAAAACCAGGTGTATGTCAGGCATTTATTTATTATTTACATTATAGTTCATCTAATGATTCTATAATTGCTCACATTTTTTTCTGTTTCCCTGTATGTTTTGTTTGTATACAAATAAATGTAATGTTAACACTGAAAATAATTGTGCTTGGGCAATCTTTCACTATAACAGTGGGTATTTTAACCTAAGTATGTTATTACATGGATTTACTTAGTGGCATTCAACCTGCACACAGCAGTTTTCTAGGAAACAACTGGAAACAGTGAAGCTAAAAATTATGAAACTTAAATTGAAAATTAATAATTTGGGACCCAGAAAAACTGTGAAGTGCTTAGTTGCAGAGTTTGCTTTGAATGCCTTTTGTTCTCATAGAGTATGAAAGATTTGTAGGCCTGAGATTTGCTTTGTAATATTGTTAGACAAAGATAATTCTAAGGCTGTACTCTAGGAATCAAGTCCAGTAATAGAGAAGTCTGGATAAGAATGCCAGTAGTAGGAAGGAATCTAGATGGAGTCAGGCAGTGAAACAGAGTGATATGAAAGGCTACATCATTTTAAGTTGTTCAGAACAGCTTTATATAAAAAAAATACCATAACAAAAGAAAAAAATACAGGTTCTGTAGCTGAAAAAGTCCCGGTGCATCAGTCCTACAGCTTTAAGCTCTAACTATCTTAATTGTGTGTTTTTAATGGACTGCATTTTCTAGCAGTTATTCCAGTTGCCGAAGCTGGGTGGGAGCACCCACATTTTCCAGGTAATTTCGTAATTTGTGAAGCCTATAATCAGACCTACTGTGACAGCTGTTCAAGACATGGTTTTGTTTTCTTGTAATGACTGTCTGGCTAGTACTGCTCCAGGTCCCTCTGCAGGCCTTTTTTGGAGGGCCATATGAATGTGTTTAGTACAGTTACGTTCCTTCAGAACTTTTCCAAGGCCTCCAGGCACCATTTAGTTAAACTTAGGCACCAGATGCTATTATCAGCTGGATCAGAGTAAATACAGGGTAATTTCATTTCCATGCTTTGAGTAATTGAACGTTTATTTTTGCATAATTTTGTCTTTAGAGAGTTTACAAACCTTTGGAAACAGCAGTTAGAAGTTATAAATCAGATGTATTAATGCAATACATTACTGAGCCTACACTGTGATGGTATTCATTGTCACAATAGTTTCTTTAAAGTAATCATACATAGGGGAGTTTTGCCTTCCTTGTTAGTATCTTTGCAGGAATCTAACAGAACATACTCTAAATTCTTCTATATTCCCAAAAACCAGATAGAATTTTGTACTTTGGATTTATCAAATTGGAGAAAACATTTTCTTCATGAATATTAAAAGCAAATAAAACCTAGTTGATAATAAGGTGTGTGTGTTAAGTAGTAAACAGTTGTTTCCTCTGGTTATTTCCATCATGATTTCAAAGCCGACCTTACAAAAATTCCTTAAAAATATTAAGGTTTGGAAATTTGTGCTCGTGTTGTTAGCATGTTTTGTTTGGTCTGAGTAAATGTTTCTTAGTTTAGTAGCTAAGATAAAAAACCTTCAGTCAAGTAATTAAACCTTTCTACCAAATTTCAGCAGATAATTTTTATTAGTGATGAAGTAATTGTTCTAAACTGAACATTGCTGTTAAATGTCATTTTGCTTCCTATCCTTCTTCCTGGTTTCATCTCACATAAAAGGCTCCTTTTAATTGCAGGGAGTAGGGTGTTTCTGTGTCTACTGGCAGACTTCAAATTATAAAGCACTTAAATATTTGTTTAGAGGAAGGGCTGCAGTACTGCTCTTTCAAAAGAATTTCTTGGAGGGCAGAACCTCAGTCGTTCAATTTTAACTTACAACTTGACTGTCTGAAGAGCAGCCTAGTGCTTAGTGGTTAGTGAATCCTTCAGGAAAGTCAGAGATGTGGGAATAGTTAAAGACAGAGGAGGAAGCTCTGGTGTCCGATGTGACTGAATGCTGTAGTAGAACAAAAATGATGGAGGGGAAGAAGCTGCAGTTTAATGTTAGTCTGTGGCTACTGAATGGTCTGTATGACCCTGTGTTCCAGTGGGGCAGGCAGCACAGTCAGAGGGCTCTGCTGGTGTCACCCCAAAATGGAACGGTAGTCCACCTAGGGGTTCTGGACCACAGCAGGAAAGAGCAGTTTGAGGAACTAATTGTAACCATGGATGAAATTAAAAACTTACTTCAATTATCATCTGGGTTTCACTTTTGAAAACTAGATAGTTTTATAAATATGGAAATCTCAAGGGGAAAAGAACTCCTGTAGAGGCTGAAAAAACATTTTCCACTTGGCTGAAGTCAAAATTCTGTATTATTTTGTCAGCCCTATTTGTAACTCTTCAACCAGTTCACTATGATGTCATAAAGTGGACTCAATGACCCCATCCTTCACCTTTCTTCAGCACTAGCTAAAATACTACTGTGAATTTCACCCAGAAGTCACCAAAATCCCTGGAAACATAAGTACTACAACAGACTCAGAGGTTTTATGTGCTTGAATGTCACATTTTAAAGTCTTTTGATGTCATACACGAAAGTAACTCAGTATAGTAATTACTGTAATACTGTCTTTTGTCCCATAAATTTAATTCTCAGCGTACTCTATTTAATTTGCTATAATTATATACTCAATGTACTGCTAATAAATATACTCTTTCAACATGTATATGTGCTTGATGTATATATATGTATATATATTTTCAAACATATTGCTCATACATGCACTTCTTTTTGGAAAGTTTTGATCTTTTTTTCCTGCTCCATCATTTTCACTGCCCTTCACTGTTAATCAGTAACCTTTCTCTGCTGAAAATGAGAATTCTACTAACTCGACTCCTACTTGGCTGAACAGATATCTAAGCTAAGAACCATTGATTTTGCTTCCACTGTTGGATGTGATCTCTCTGTATTGCTGCTTCCATTGCTGATGGTACTATTAACAGAAAAACCCTCCTCTTGTTGACATATGGATGGGGGGGCTGGTAGTGAGTAATATTCTTACGGAGTATCAAGTTCAGCAGAACAGAGACATTTAAAAACAGGAAGTCAAGAGTTAGTTTCCCATCCATACAGTGTTGGTTCTGCCTGCTTACGTCACTCCCACAGTGCACCAAAAACGCTAATATTTCGTCTGAGCTCTGCACTCATCAGGAGCTGCTTTTATCTGTCCTACCATCGGGATTCACTCTCCATATGTGCTGAGTATGTAATCCCACTGCGTGTGTGCCAGCAGTTTACACCACAACGAATCTCATGATGCTTTGCAGCAGGCCTGCAGGTCTGCTTGTGTATGTACCTTTAGATTGTACTACCCGTAGATAAATACTTAGCTATAAAAAGTGAATACTTATGTCCTACAGTGTACAATTCCTTTGTGCCCACATCTGTCACATCATATGTTTATCCTTCTGGAAACTTCACAGCATACGCTCATCTCTGACCTAACTTTACACAGCTTTCTGGGCTCAGTTTCAAGCATCGTCTTCAAACTGAGTTCTGAAATGTAAAACACCATTTCTATTACTATTACTGGAAGCCACACATCCCGAACTTTGTTTCACTTTCACGTTGATAGAGAAAGCACTCAAAATGTAAAGAAACAAACAAACAAAAAAATCCTTAAATTAAAGGTGAAGCTTGTTTCTATGAATCTTAAATTTGAAGCTGAAAGTATCTGGCTCCACAGCTAAATCCTGTGGCCTGTCTAGCTATGAGACTTATGTTCTTTCCCAGGTACTTTTCCTTTTTTCCCTTTTCCTATGTGGTTTTGCAGTTGTCTCTTTACTCCCAATTGTATTACCTCATTTGAATTAATCTTGAGAACTGTACATAGTGGCCTAGTTTCAAGTATCTAGTTAATATCTTGCACTGTGAATGTAGATGTGGTTTAACCCTCTGACAGCAGACATGAAAAGGCACATTTATGCATCACCAGTACAAACAATAATGCGACTATGTGGCTGTTGCAGGCAGTAGAATGTATTTTCTTGGGTTGCTGCAGAAATTCTCACTCAGTACTTCAAAGTGGTCCTTAGACAACTGACCTTGAGTTGACTCTCCAAAATATTTTCACTTGCTAAACCTAATTAAAAGATGCATTAAAGATATTTAGATCACTGTTTCTCTATAATTACTGTTGCTATAAGGATGCTGTTCTTTTATGAAAGGGTGATAAGATGATAACAAATAGGACGCCTTTCATACTGTGGATAATATCATAGTAATCTTGAAAATCTTTAGATTAATGGATTGCACTGAATTAATATTTCTCCATAAGGATGGTTTATATTATCATTGTGTTCAAATGTATTGCAAAAAATAACGCATTCTGTAAGGAATTCATTTAATAGGTGGAACATCAGTCTGTATGTTGTAGCAAGAGCAGGGACTTGTGCAATATGGAATCTAATACAGAACGTGCTTTTTACATTTAAAAAGAGTACTGCTTCATTAGTGCAAGAACTGGACGTGGGCCAACAGTAATAAAGACAACGGAGAAACCATGGGTCTAACACAGGATTTTTATGGTGATTAAAACAGATGTCAAATTAGGTAGAGAACTGAGAGCACTTCTGATTGGTCTTGAAGATTGCATCAGGTTGTTGAACTGCCACCAAAAGACTGAGGTTTATTTTGGATGGGAGTTTTGTGGTTTTGTTTGCTTTTTTAATCAGACTAGGAAGAGTACTGCCATGCATGAAATTCTTGCTGCACTCCCATTTGTTCAGAATAACACAGTGGTTCTTAACTTAAGCTGCTTATGTCTGTGCAGCACTGCTTTCTCTTCCTTTAAAATGCACATCCATTCTGAAACCCTGCCTTTTATCCACAACTGTTTGGGAGATAAAACATTATTTAACTGGTAAAACTTGAGTTCTGAAGTGGTAGTATTATGCTGATACATGCTGATATTTATTTATTTACATATGTATGTATTTATATGTTCTGATACCCTTGCACAGATGTAATGTAGCTTCTATGTGGACTGGAAAGCAAAATATAGCTGCAGTATAAAATTGTCATTTTTATGTGTAACATTTAACGTTGAGCGTGTTAGAAAACAAACAAACAAAAACAGTCTTGTGTTAGCAAGATAGCATTGGGCATTTCTGGGAATGCAAGAGTTCAGTGGTCAGTAGGAACATAAAATATTAGATCAGAAGTGTCATGGAGCTCAATTTCCAATTTTGTCCAAATTATTTTGTCTCTTGTGGGTGTAACACGGCTTTCACATTCCATATGGAGGGGATTTTAAATCTTACATTGTGAGGTTAACACCTAGTACGTCTTTGTCCTTCTAGTAGAATACTGTGTCTCTGATTGTTCCCTCCATTAGAGTCACCTCCTTCTCCTCCCTGACCTCTGGCTAAATGGAGGCGTGGATTACTAGCAGAGGAATGTAACACTTCCAATTTGCCACGTAGGTGGTAATTGCTGCATTCCACAGAGGTTACCACAGCAAAACCCTCAGAGACACACGAACCTGAAGTCGAAAGAAAGTATAGCTTTGCTTCCAGAGTTTGTTGAAGTTATGAATGATGTTTAGTGTGACAGTGTACTTTAACTTAGCTATTTCAACTCTAAGAAAAACCCGAATAAATAGGTATCTGTTTTCTCAGGTGGCCAGCTTCTCACACTTCCCTGCCAGTCCTAATAGAAAGTAATTATTATGATCTCAGCCATTTCCTTTTTCCTCATCTTCCTATTTTCCATTACACAACTATAATTATTGATTATACCTAATTAGGATTCATTGTGCTTCAAAGATATAGTACTTGGTCTCTGCCTCCAAAAGGTGATAATCTTACATTTAGGCTTAAGATCGTGAAGAATAGCAATAGACAAGGGGAAAATCAGATAGGACAAGAGTGACCACTTCAAAAACACATGATCTTGGCCTTAGTTAACCAGCTAGATATTTGTAATTAAGTGAGGTTTGAGTTCAAAGCATTTTCATGACTAGTATATGGAAGGGAATACTACTAGTGTGAAGTTTATTTATTTATTTCAGAAAAATGTGCTATCTTGAGGGCAGCAATCTTTGTCCGATGTATAGCGCACGTGCACTCCATGGGTCTTGCATACACACCCGCGACTCCTTTCTTCCCTTGCACAGAAAGGTACCCAATGAGTCATGACTTCCCTGTAAATAGGCTCTGGTTAGATGCCTGTCCCTCATCTCTTTGGAGCTCTTTGTTGCCATGTTGTCTTCAGTTCGTTTCTGCATTTTCTTCTATGCTCAGATCTCTTGTGTGCACCTTATTTCCGGGGTTACAGGATACTGAAACAATGATAGGAGTTGGACTTTGTATATTCCATTCCCATAGTCCTCCAAAACAGATTCTCCTCTTCAAAATACTAGGAGTTGTGTGTATTCTCATGTTATTGCTTCATCTACGAAATCACATGTCATTGTTTATATGTCACTCATTTTGCCTTATCTTGAATACTACGTGGGAGACTAAAGAACCTAGCAGTCGAGTACTTGAGAAAAAAAGATTTCGTAGTCTAGTAAAAATTAGGTCTTCTCAGGCTTGGTCTATAGGATGGAGAATTTTGGTCTGGTTAATCAAGCCTCAGGGTTGAAAGTTTTGCCAGAAGAATATGAAGGTCTATAAAATTGCATTGTCAGCTAGGAAGCTGGTGTAAGCCACGGCTCACACAGGAAGACCATGTTCTGTCTGATGGAAGAGTCAGTGATGTTGTAGGAGAGGGATTAAAATTGAAGGAAAAAAAAGTCAAAAGACCTCCGTTGACACGTTTTGTTTTCAGCCTCTAGATCCATTGTCTGATATTATGCTAACTGTAATGAGCAGCCTTTGCAAATCAGGCTCTAGAGCTACTTGGACTACTAAAGTATATATTAGATTAGCTGTTGTGAGGCTTTATCTGTTAAAAATTTTATTTATTACTGTGCTTCTATCTATTGCCATGAAATGGGAATGCCAAACAGAAGCCAGATGCATTTGTTTTGTGGATGAATTGGTGCTCATTGTGAGGATGATGTTGGTAGGCACTACTAGACTCTATCCCAATCGAACAGTTGCAGGATGGTGAGTACAGAATTGCCTGAAAACATAGGTATACTAAGTATACTGCACTTCTAATTATGTCAGATATGATTCCAGGCATGCTTACTACTTTGAAAAAAAAATGGGAGACATTGTTCCAGCTCTTGGAAAATGACTATTTATAGAAAGTGAGTTGTTTTTTTCCTTGTAATAGATTTCAAATTCACCATGAAAAAATGTTGTAGATATGGAACAAAAACTGTTACCTGACTATTCCTTGCAATGTTAGCTGCTGAAGGAATGGGAATTCACCTGCTTCTGCTTTTGGAAGTGAAAACTCAGTGCAACCCTGGTGACATAGCATCGTGAGAACAGATCTCACTGCTATGCAGAGTGAAAGGAAGGGCCTGGGAAACTGTCAGGGAATACCTTTGAAACTCTCTAAACTCTGACTAGTCTGAGTGCCAAGACACATGTCCCTGTTCTGGCACATCCGTAGGAGACTTGTGAGTATTCAACAATAAACATCAGCTATTTCTACTGAGAAAGGTCACAGTTAAATGGTTTCTTTGTGGGCTTCTCTTGTGCCTTCCAAGTGTCTATCAGCAAATTAATATATTTGTATTAAGGCTTTCTCTGGAAGCCCCAAGAGGATGTTCTTATGTTGATTATGATGCCATAAACAGTCATAACTCTTGTTCTGGTAAGCTCACTACATGTGCTTGGAAAAATACTTTTTAATTTATTTAATAGGTGTCTTTTTATTTTTAAAAATTTAAAGAGTTTAAGTGATTGAAAATGATAATTCATTATCAAATGAAATAAAACCTCTTTAAATTAGTTAATCTATTAGGAACTTAGCCAAATAAATATATGCAGCATCTCCATGTTACTGTAGCTCATCAGTAGCCTTCTGCAAAGAAACACAAGAGAAATCTTTCACTACGTGTCTTTCACTAAATCTTTGTGTTGCCAAAGTCAAACTATTTCAGATGAATGAATGATGCATCTTCCAGACTAAAAATATTTGAAAAGTCATTTACACTTACAGAAAATGTGAAAATAGATTGCCACCAGGAATTAATTTATTTACCTTGCACATAAAAGATTCCTTCTTGATATGGTATGTCAGCTGTCTCTTAATAAAAGAGTGAACGGCTAGTGAGAGGTGCTGACTCAGCATAAATAAGCACGTGGTGGATCAGGCAGAATTGGGCACAGTGTAGTTATTGCCAAGGTGCACTAGAATGAGATCTGCAAAGGACCTTAAAAAAGAGGAATAACATAGATTTTGCTAAAATAAAGAATACAAGTGGTCAGAAGTTATGTGAAAGCGTACTCCTGGTCTGAACTACAGCACACAGACCTTGATGAGAATCAGGAGGACAGCCTGAGTCTGAGATGGAGCTGTCCTAATCAGTTGTCTATTTTGGATTACAGTTCACATTCTCAGATTCCATTTGCATTGTTAAAAGCTCTTAATTACATTTTTGTCAGAAATATTACTTGACAGTTACACGTTTGTTTGGTTTGTTGGACGAAGTTTTCAAAATGTTTTTGCTCACTCTTTGGTATTTTGACTTTTTAGTCTACAGTCAACTCTACAAAACATGCTTCCTATGTCCAAGGCAGACAAACTAGGCCATAAGGGAGATTTTTTTCAATTTTAGCCAAATTCTTCAACTTTCAGGACTTCTCAGGACATGAGAAAAAAGGAGTGTCCTTTTATGTGATTGCATTCATGTTGTTTCTACTGCAATTATAAATAGCTTGTAACTAAATTCTTATTTAATTAAGCTCAAGTTAAGCTACTGATGCTTTTAGGAGTAGATATACCTTCATGAATCTCCTTGATTTATAAGGCTGAAGATTCTACTGGTGACTGGGTTTTAAAAAAAAGACCAAAACAAAACAATGAAGCTAACATAACTGATTTCTCAGGAGTAACCAGGTACCAATGACAGTATTGTTTGCAGAATCTCTAATGTATGAGCAGACCTTCTCTGGATGCTGTCTTTCCAGGACTATTCTGTTCTAATTGTTATTTTGTTTCTGCATTTTTTCTAGAAAGTCATTGCTGTTGTGGTGGGGGTGGAATGCTTCTCTGAGAAAAGAGGCTATAGCAAAACGATTTTCTTCAGTTATTCTTTCCTCTGTTGTTCCAATTGCTCCATCTGTAGGACAAGATCCGTATTTCATAGAAAATATCACTTAAATGGTCATTTAAAAAAAATATTAAGTCAGTCTTTAATCTTATACATAGTTTCAAGCACCAAAAGTTCTAGAAGTAATCCGATAATAATAACTGTAAATTTAAAAAAAAGTCTGTATATTTGAGTTATGTTTGGCTTATGAAAGCTTGGTGAAGATGCAGATGGAAATTTTAGTTCCTAACTAACTATTTTATACATTGGTTTTAAAAATATGTCAAGTTAGTGTAAGTATATGATTTCTTGCATAATAATGTTCTGTTGGATAGTCTAGAAGTAGCTCACAAGCTGAGGATATAGGGAAATTATTGACTGCCAGCAATAGTAAATTTAGCTTTGCTACAAAGAGCATGTGCCTAAAACCTGAAAGTATCTCACATCCAAGAAATGGCTCTTGTTCCAAGTCACTGAGAAATTTTTGTTTATATAAATTAACTAGTTGAGCCACTCAGCAAGTTTTTTCTTCTGATACTTCAAAAAAATGGAGATGGAACAGTTATTGTTATTTTCAGTTACCAACGTAGCCACGTTCAGATATTGGTATGCGTCAGACTTGATCATTAAAGAAGAAGTGTACCATGTGCAGTGCCACTGATCGGTGTCACCTGCCTCTCCCTGAGTCATTTGTGTTCTTCCTTACCGTTTTCTGAAAGCACTTTTTCTGGCACTGTACTACTGTCAAGTGCTTTAGGATGAATCTACTTTGGGAACTGCAAAAATGGTTTGGATATGAAGTAGAAAATGGAGTTATGATGCAATGCCACTTAATCAAGTCCTGAAATAATTATCACAGGACTAATTTCAGTAGTAAGCTATCTGCAGAAATGATAATAGGTGTTGCTCAAGCCTGGCACACCTAACTTCTTGTTTCCCAAGCTATATAAATAAATAGTCTTCTTTGCGTATATAAGTGTATCCACACCTCTCCTGTCACATTATTTCTGAGCAAAGAAGGGTCCTTCATCTAGATTACCAAATAAATGGAAGCAGACACCCTCCTGTTTTGTAACACTAGGTATCATTTTGCTATGCTTGCAAGTGGAGAGTATAATTACCATTATCCTCTGGTACTAAAAGTGATATTGCTGCTACTGCTTCCCAAGCTTCATTTTTAGGAACTTAAGTGTTATCCAATACTAGAAAAAAGCAGCCACTTTAAACTTTAGCTCAGTTAGTGATACGTTTTCTTTCACATTAAATTCAACGTTTTATTACTTTTCTAGAAATACTTCTGTTAGGAAAAATATTCTAAGAAATAGCTCAGTCTGTACTTACAAAATTGCTTCTAGTCTTTCCAATACACCAAATGTGCTCTACAGATAGTTTATGTTTTAGCCTTGCTAATGAAAGTTACATTAGGCCCTCATATAATATATGCTATGCTTTTAATTTTCTTTCTTCATTAGGACTTCAGTTTTGTATGATCCACTGGATTTCTGTGTGTCAAGCAAACAATATCTGAAAGATTTTTTTTTTCCTCATTGTAAGACTAATGCTGTCATCCAGAACTTTGGAATGCAACAGATAATTAGCTTTATTGATGAACTTGAAAAAAGTTTATTGTTTAGAATTATCATCAGTTCAGTGTGAGATTCTACTGCACAAGTCCGTGAAAGAGCAAATATTCTTAGGCCGCTGCAAGATCTGTTCCTAACATTAATTGTAGGGTAAGCCTAAGGAAAGTGTTGAAAACAGGATATGATGAAACATGAAGCACTCCCTTGGCTCCCTCACAAATCCCTCCCTCCTCTTTCTATATTCTCTCTCAAAATAAATAGCTGTGGCTAGTTGGAACCAAAGTGCCACTAATGCTACACTTTCCATTTTAGTTTCTGGGTTTCTGTGGTTGTTAAATACTGGAGATTGAGACTTAAGTAGATGCAATTTGCAACCATTTACCCATATTTTTTGCCTTTTTTCTTGATTTTGGAGATTATCTCTGTTGTTATTCATGTTTGTTTAGACAGAAATGCAAGGCTGTACTGGACCACTACTTCTGGTGAGGATGGTGAGGATTAAACCTGCTCCCACGTTGCACTAAGAAGCTCATGGTTGCACTTTTCGTTCCAAACTTTTCATCATAGTGAAAAATATGTATTACCCAAAAGTTTAAAAAGCTATTTCACAAGATTTCTGATATATACAAGAGGAAGGTCAAAATGGGTCTGACCAAAGTAAGAACATACCTAGAAGTTTGTGTCTTGAAGGCATTGAAACATATGTTGCTTGTTTTAGTGGTAAGTGAAAAACACTGCTCTAATTTACTATTATTAGTGTTTTTGAAATATATTAGCAATTCTAATAAGTTATTTAATTGTGTGAAATGTCCCTCTCAATTACTTACAAGAAGTCCAGTTTGTCATTCCCCCAAGTGGCACTGCAAATCAATAGTAGCAGCTATGGATCCTAACATCCTAAGCAGCTAACATCCTAAGCCAAACCATGGGAACCATGACATTTTGGTCCAATCTCGGTGTTGGTGGGAGGGAGTTCTGCAGCAGGAGAATTTTTCTTTGGCTAGAAAAGCAAAAGCACTGAGATTAGATCCAGGATTGCAAATTCAACCATACAAAGCTGAGAGGTTTGAAAAACAATAATCACTCTTCTCAGTATTTAAAATAGTGAGGATATTTTCAATTTGTTTCCATTATTTATTTTTTTATTTTGGGCAAAAGCCTATCAGTTGCATGCCTCCAAATGAATTTGCCCAGGATTAGACATTAAATTTGTTTAATTTTTTTCTTGTCTCCACATCATTTGCATGCAGCTGCCAGGGTATACTGAGGACCATCCAGCTAGTTACTGTTTCCATAGCAAGGGAATTAGAATTGAGGTTACCATTAACCAAGAGGCCAGAAAATTTTGTGATGTGTCTTTACTACATCATAATAAATTGAAAGACATCCCATTTCTCCAGGGCTCCAGGCCATCACAACACAGGTCAGTGTCAGCCCTTGAACTTTGTATGGAACCCTTCCAAAGTGGCCCTCTACAATTAAACAACACTTAAACTCTTCCAAAGTAATAAATTATAAATGTGTAAAACATTAGGTACCTTGCAGCTAACCACATAGACATTACAATTTGAGGTCTATTATATGTATGAATTATAGACAGCAAACTTTTCTAAACTTAACATCATATGTTACAAATAAGAATTATAATGAAAGTTAATTTTTGTGCTCTGAAATTATAAGGTTCCTACAGTTACCCATTAAATGTTTAATATTGATACAGGAAAAAAGAGCATGTTTAACTCGGGGGGAGCTAGGCCACTGATCATTTTACTGGTTACCTCTGTCTGCCTGGGAGTTTATGTGGGGAGGCAATATAAAGCTTATGACTTTCCAAGACTGCTCAGTGCTCTTACCAAAAGCTGCATATGAAAGTAGCGATTAGTCTCAGTCCTTTAGAGACCTACTTTAGGGTCACTCAAACCTGAAGCTTTGAAAATGTTAAAGTGGAAATAGCATACTGTTTCCAATTCTTACTTCAGGGACTCAGTTCTGTGACTTGACTTCCCTGGCTCCTTTTCTCCCCTTTTACTCAGTTCAACCTTTATATGCTTCTACCTCCTTAGCAAGGCAGAGTTTGAGCAATGTAAGAGCTCTGCAATCTTGGCACGGTGGTAGCTGCATGGTATGGTATGTCCTTTATAATATCACACAGTTCAAATCAGATGGAAAGATAATCAGCTGGGGAGTTTGAGAATGATCTGGGCTTAATACATAATATATCTTATTTTTTCCACTGATCTAGCCAAATAGATTTCAAGAGCAAGATTCAAGGGAAAACAAGTAAACTGTAACTTCTTCTTTTAATATTTTAATTACCTCATGATATTTTCCTATATTTTTTAATTCATAACTGGTGTGAACTTGTCATACTCATTCTTCTTCCTGACACTTTTTTTGAAGAGTGGTTTATTTTTTCTTTTTTTTACATACCCACTGTATTGTACCTTGTCCCTTCCTTCAGTGAGCAATTTGGTAGAAGAAATAGGCCAAATTTTAATACTCTCAACCTTGCCCATTCCAGTTCATCCACTCCCAGCTGTATATCTCCTAATGCCTACCTTAGTCATGCCAAGCTCACATTTTTCTCCACTGAGTGTTGGGTCCTGCTGGCAGGCATTGCCTTCTGAGTTAAAAGTAGGGCTCGTTCTCAGTTGTAAGTCTCTGTGTTGTTATAAGCAAGTGTAGATTTGCACAGGCCTGTCAGTGAGATCAGCTTACACAGAGCAGTTGCTGCATTCCTTTTGCTGAAAGTAAATTTTTGGAACTTAGATGCCCTGATTTTACAACTAGAGATTCTAGAGTACAAACACATGCTAGAAAAGCCCCAGCTTTACTGGGTGCTCAGTTTTAGGTATTGGATGGGTCTTGTCACAGTTCATCTATTTTTCAGCAATCTGCAAAACAGGTGAATCGTCTTGTTTTAAAATTTGGAGTGAAGTTAATCCAAGTTTTTAGAGGCTTAATGCTGTCTGCTGTAGTGTATCTCCTATCATTTGTCTTTCAAGAGCCTGAACTGAACACTTTAGTAGAAATATATATTGAAATTATTCTTGTCACAAAGGGTTGGCAGAGCAAAGAAACGGGCAGAAAACAGTAAGAGAAATGGAGCAGACTATTCCTGTATCTAATTTGTAACCTTGACATAATAATTCATAATTTGTCATCTATTTAAAGTACTGATACTAACAGAGTTAGCATTATTTAGACACTACCAAGCAGAAACAGTCACAGTAGTTCTGCGTTACAAATTCCTATTTCAGCTCCTTTCTGATTGAGTTTTTGTAATTTGCTATAGCAAATGGTAATTTTTTCTTCTTTTCAGGACTTCAACTAATTAGCTCATGTGTGTTTCCCAATGTGCTGGTTGCAGAATGAGTATTTTAACCTGCTGACCCTCTTAGAAGAGTTTGGGGTATAAATATATGATAATTGGCCTTTTGTTTTATTTGGGTTGATGTGAATCTGCTCATTTGGTGATGGAACTGAAAAGAAGAACTACCTACAAATCAACTTAAATTACACCTTTTGGCTGTGCTCAGAATCACTCACTTTCCAGTGATACAGAAGTTCAATGGGCACCATTGTGATGTTGTGGGATCTCTAAGATATGAAACCATTAAATGTGACAGGTGTGAGAGGATTCTTATTCAGCTGCATTGCTGTGGAGAGATTTCAGTACATTGCAAAATGGTGTACTGAAATTCTAAATATTGTTTAGCTAGCTAACTGCCCTGTGTTTGACCGAATAATATGTCAACTTCATGATTATTCCAAGATCTTATCTTTTTCCTGAACTAGGGCTCTCCTGCAGACAGAAAATGTTTCCTAGAGAAAATTCAGTTAGTTTTCTAAAGCATTGTGAATTGAATGGACCAGTGCTACAGTTTGTAGTGCCATTGTGATTAGAAGACTTTATTTCTGCTGTGATTGTAACACCATACCTAGTAATCCCATGAAAGCCATGCTTTACCTTTGAGAATGCCTGTGGTAGACAGTGATACAAGAATAGCTTTCTCTTTCTCTTATATACTATTTTGCCAATTATGTGATGCAGCTGTTCTTTCCTTGTTATTTAATACATGTATTTGGTGAAAGAGAATGCTTGATGAAGCTCATTTTTCAAGTGAGAAGGTGGGCTTGTTATTTCCTGTAGTCAGGATGCTGGGTGTGCATATCAAGATTTTCTGAGCTGTTAGTACTGAGGTATTGGGTATTTACAGACAGTGTATACAAACAGATATATTTACTTCAGGTGACTGATTTGAAGGGGGAAACAACACACGTTCATTGACTTTTTGCCAACATTAAAACATCACAGAGGACTTAGGTGATCAATATTAATCCCTTTCACAAATGAAATGAGGACTGCTATGGTGGAAGCAGAAGCATTAGTTTCAAGTTGTTGCCCAAAAATACATTATCAGTCATTTTGTCAGCATGAGTTGTTTGAGGTTGTAGGAGACAGTCATCACATTTTTCATGGCCAAAAGCAGTTTAGAAGAGTATTTGGTATCACACCATCTTCTCAATTAAAGGAATATAAACCTAAAAAGAAGCCAAACCGAGCAAAAATTGATGGGAAGAGGGGAGAGGATGGGACACTGGAGAGACATAAAGCTTTAGGAAGTTAGAACTGCTGAGTATGTGTATTAAACATTAGATACCTACATCCACAGAGATGTTTCAAAAAGGTTAAGTGGAGTTTTTTAGAGATTCTAAGCATCTGTGGTTTCCATTGGCTGAATGAATTAAATATTTTTTCACAAATGTGTTCAGAATCCACAGATGCATTCCCATCTAAGAGGATGTGAATGCCAGATACAGTTCAAGACCCCTTGTTTTCTGGAATATCAGAGGGAAAGTCAACAAGGTACTAATACCTGTCCTACTGTCTATACCTGTCCTACTGTCTAGGTCTGTCACATGGTGGGATGTACTGATCTGAAGCACATTTCAAAGCCCATAGGCATGTTTCTAAGTCTTTTTTAGGCTGATGTTTGCAGTTAGATTCTAACACTAGAGAAAGGATGTGTTATTTTCTAAGGAAGGTATCTCTTTCCACAGACTTACAGCACATTAACAACTCATCTGGACTTTGGGGTCCAGATGGTATGCACAGATACCACAAGTGAAGTAAAACACAGATTTCTCACTAAGTGACTCATTTGGTTAGCCAGTCTTGTCTATGTAATGCAGAATTGTGATATTGATGTTACGAAGTGACTTCCCACCAAACATAATCATGCTATTACTGTTTACTCTGACAGCAGCTTCTTTCCATCCAAGGAGCTCAGCACATTTCACAACCATTAAGCCTCTCAATGAAATAGTTAAATGTCATTATCCCATTTTCTAGATGAGGCATATAGAGATTAATGACTTGTTAGAGTCATACAGGAAATTTGTGACAGAGCAAGGAATAGATGGCAGCTCCTCCAGCTCTTATGCCTATTCTTTCTTTTACAAAATTACTCTTTCTGTCCTCAAATAAAAGGCACTCCTGATTTTGGAGCAACACTATTAATGAGTGAACTCAAAAGGTCAATTATTGATTCAGTAAAAGAAAAATACCTAGAGCAGCTCTGCTTCTTTTCTACCAATATGATGGAGGAAATGTGCTATTGTTGGCATAGGATTGCTTTTAAGTAGAAACAGGTGAGAATGCAAGAATTCTAGATCTCAATTTGAAGGTGAGGGAGAGGAAGTGGGATCTCAGCAGTTTGATGTAGCACCAGAAGCTTAATGTGACCAGCATAGAAGAAATGGCTGTTGATCTGGTCTTGAGTCTTAAACATGTTGAGTCATTATTGGGCTTTTTTGTTTGGCTGTGGCTGAATCTCAGTATTTCTGTTTAAACTGAGCAAAAGGCAGTGTTCACTGTGTGGGTCACACATGATGTGCAGTTAAGTTTTTCACACCCCAAGAAATCACCCAAACTATGTCCACTAACTGATACATAAACACACAATTAAATAACAAGCTGTGAAATGCATCACAGAAATGCTGACACACAAAACATATCAGAGATTTTGTTTGGAAAGTTACTCTGGAAGTGAAATACATTAGGATGTGTGTTATAATTTTTTTTAGATTATTCTTGCTATTTTTTACTGTAAGGTTTATATGCTTAGGCATTCCCATCTGTAGTATAACATTGTCTATACAGGAGGTATTATGTTATGTGTATGTGTGTATATATACATATATACATGATGTATATATGTATATACACACACACAGTATGACATGAATTCGTGAAACTTTAAGCTAATTTATATTGTATAGGAAAGGAGGGTGGAGGATTTTAAGTGCAGGAGTAGAAATGGGAAGGTTTGTGTCCTGAGAGAAATATGTACGAATCTTTCAAAATAATTACTGCATGATTTATTGTATGGATATTATCCTGCCTAGCTACTTAGTTTTAAATTAGAGGAATCCATTAGGAGGAATTCTTTGCAGAGGTGAAAATAAAGTAGAATCCTGGAGATAATCAGGAGTCCTAATGAAACATAAAGAAAGCCATTAAGTGGGGATCATGCTCAGCCTGACTCTGACCTGGGCTGATGAAGTTTCTTCTTTCAGTCAAGGTTAGGGTGGAAGATGATACTTATGAAATCTTTAAGATGCTGGCCTATGCAGAGAAAGGGGTTGAGTGAACTTTTCAGGGAGTGTCACTGAGTGCTGACAAGGACTGACACATACCATGAGTGGCAGCAGACTTTCTATATGACCTTGGCCGAGTCATTTAATCCCTCTGTGACTTGGTTTCCTCATCTGCAGAATTAGGTACAAAAAATAATACTTCCCTGCCTCACAAGAAGGTGTGGGGATTACTTCATTATTGTTTGCAAGGTGTGTTCAGAGACAAAGAGAAAAAATGAAGTGGAAGTGTTATTATTTGTTGCTGGAAACAAATATCATTATACCTTGTTGATCATGTCCTGGAAAATCTATTATTAACTGGCTATTTCTTGGAAATCTGATCTTACTGGAAACCACATGAGCCCATCATACCTTCCCTCTTTCCTCTGCTTCCTTCATGCTCTTCTATTCAAGTAGTTGTTAGGCAAAATTAGACAACTTGTCTTCCTATCAAAAAAGTATTCCTCTTTCAAAGATGACTGCTTTGTAGCTTCTGTAAATGATGAACCTGTAACTCCCCAAATCTACAATTACATTCTCTTACCTAGGAACAACCTGTACAGATTGATATAGAGATAAGTAATAAACTTCCTCTAAGTGGATAGAATGTATTTAAAGTTGATTTTTAATTCCAAAGGGATGTCCACTAGTAAGAGCATTTCCTTTGCTTAAGAGATTGGAAGAAACTCCTATAAGCTCCAGCTCTATGCTCATTAATAACAGATCTATGCCTTGTTTGATCACACAGTAGTGCAGGTTTCATAGGTATCAGGTACAGACGTGTTTCTCAAATTAGCCAAAATTCGATTAGCCTAAGCAGCCAGAATTTTTGAATGAAGGAGGGTGCATCAGCAAAGTGAGTTTATACCAGTCAGGTCAGCTTTGTATCATTTAACTAATGCAATTTTTGAGCCAATACTGTTGGATTGTAGAAGCTCTAAAGCTGAACTTAGATTTCTGAACCCTAACTGCTCACTCACGAGTGGACCACACATGCATATATGTGCATTGCATTAACTATACTATGCGGGGGAATTCTCTAGGCCACAGGGACTTGTGAAGAGCCTGTAAATATATTCAAATTGTAATATTCAAATTGAAATATTCTGGATCTATAAATACAAATTACATTAAAAGAGAATGTTTCAATAATACCAGTAGGTGATATGTGTAAGAGAGACCATTTAACTTCTCTGTGACTGTGAAAACAGTGAATTTTGATTGTTAATGTTAAGGCTCCACATTTCTTTTGAACTGCATATTTGGGCAGTGGAATCCCCCCTCTTCTATCATGTCTTAAATTCCACTGACAGATGTTTAGGCTTACTTAAATCTGAATTTAGAGTCTGGTAAACCACTAACAAATGGTAGCCACATTATATGAAGTTATATGAAGCATTGCGCTAGTTTGCAGCCACACCCAAGCACTCACCTTAAAAGCACATGGGGACAATACTGTTTGTTAGCTTGCACAATGCAGGAGATAAGGTGATGCAATGTTCATATGTCACTGCTGTTGTGTGTGCTGCTCATGTCAGGGGGTTCTCCTGAGCAGCACACAAGTGTATGGGCATGATAAGCTGGGCACAGTCTTGTTCACCCTCACATCTCCTGTGGCATGAAAGCTTTGGTAGAAGTAATCCATTTGATCGCTCCCTTCCTACTCTTTTGTGTAGTCAAGTCAAACCTCGTTTTTGCTCACTAATTCTCATGTAAGGCTCCCACTGACATCATCTAACTAGGACTTTCGGGGTGTGAACCATTTTTGTTATTTATGGAGTATAAGACACTAATGTTGGTAGGGTTTAAATCAGGCAGGAAAAATGCTAGCATGAGTAAAGGCAAGAAATTAAAAACAAAAAGGAGTTGAATTTTTTTAATATGTAGAAAATGGTAACTTTGATATCTTTTCTTTCTAGAAAAATAAGGTTATCTGAATTATCAGAAGTAATGTTTATCAAGAATACATTTAATATATTTCCTTAAGAGTGCAAAATATACTATGTAAATTTTAGTTGGCTCTTACAATGTACTGGTTTAATGTAATACTATTTTTCTGAAGAGTAACACCATAAGTACTGCTAGAGCTATTTTGGGCAATATGTAATTCTACTGTATGATATGTTGATGCATTTTTAAGAAGGGAATCTATTTATTGAGGATAGGAAGAAAAGCATTCCTTTATAAATAAAAAATGTGACAATATTTAATGGCTTTGGAAAGAGGGTATAAATACTGACACCCTGGTATAAGGTATACTGTTTTTGAAGGAAAAGTAAATAAATCTATCTCTTCATTTAATCATTTTGATACAATTCACATATCTGTTAAGAATCCTCACCACTAAATTTAGACTAGAATGTGTTTCAAAACAACTTCAGTTGAGTGCTTACAAGTTATACACAGAAAGTATGCTGGAGGATTGCAGCAATAATAACATCTTCTTATAGCACTAATACTGGTCACTGAGGAAACCACTTTCATTTGGAGATGAAATGTGGAATGTTACAGAAGTTTCTCATGTTGTCAAAATAGATGGCAGGAGAGCAAATTTTATTTTTAACATTTATAGGGATTATTCTTGGTCTTCCCTGTTTGAGTAAGGAGGAAACAAAAAAAGGACTGGGAGAGTTTGGCAAGGCAGCTGGCACTCAAGAGGAGTAAAGGATGTTCAGAAATTATTGTTTTCTTTTTCAGAATTATGAAAAATAGTGTTTGGAAGAAATGAAATTTCTTTCTCTCCCTTCCTACTCACTTTTGTTGTTCCACAGAATCAGTTTGAACTACATAACAAAAGATGTCTATGATTCTAAACTCAGCACTTCATACCTTTAAGACCACTTGTTATGCACATTTTCTTTGAAATAATTTTGGAGTAGCTGCCATTATCCCATTCATTGTCTCCAGCACATCTGATGTATCCAAGCAAATAGTCTGTCAGTTCTCCTGCACATTCCAAGACTCAGTGGAGTATCACCACTGCATACCAGAAACACCAAATCAGTTTGATAAGGATACCAGACCCTGATGAAAATAACTCTCACATATTTTACCTTGTTGTTCGTGTATATCTGTTGACATCAGCTGAAGCTTTGTTATGCTTTCTAGCATTTCCAGTTGAAATGTAAACTGCCAGAACAAAAATAATCTTTGGCTCAGATGTTGCAGAGAATAAGTGTAAAGCTGTTGAAAGTCATGAAGAAGGTTGGAGGTCCTAATGTCTGTGAGGAAGAAGGAAGCAGGCTGCTTCGTCTGATCTGGTTTGAACAAGTTTTAAATAGAAACAAAAGAGTTCTAGGAAAATCTGACATGGTTTGCAGTCCTTTATTCCAGAAGGTAGTCTTTTGCTTAGGTGAATGGTTGGCTTCCCCTCTGTCCACTGTGTACCCTTTAAAATTTTAATGCACTGCCCAGTAGGCATCCCCTTCCTTTCAGTGTTCTGGACTCTGACCTCTCTGCCATGTTCCCTGGTTTGTTCTAATGTGATTATTTTAAAAAAAGACCAGATAACTCTATATGGGTTACCATGCAATCAGAGATCTGAAAAAAAAGGCTAGTATTCCCACGAGAATTTGCATTGAAGGCATTCCAAGCAGCAGGGAAGTCCATGGGCGTACAGCGGTGTTGATCTGCACTGGCACAGTAGTTTGAGTACATAGCAAACTTTGTAATCATGGTTTCACTAGAGTCAGGAGTTCACCACTTGTTCAGTTTGTATTTAATTTATGATCTCAAAATTGTCCTTTCAAGTGTGGAGACCTGAAAAAGACTTCTTTTTTTTAATTGGCAATTCTGCAGTACAGGTAAATTAGTACTGAATCAGTGTTCTGTGTTTGATTCAGTACTGTTCCTTTGAAACAAACCGCAAGCAGTGTGTTGTGTAAGAGGGACGCAGGTTTACAACTCTCACACCGTAAACTAATGGTCTGAGCCCTTACCAGCTTATTTAATGTAGAATTTTATTAGCACTACAGCCAGCAGAAGTACATTGCTTGTCTTATCTATGCTTCTTTATAACCATATTACCGAGATTACAGCAATTCATTGCCTGACATTTATCTATCTGCCTGTCAAATCAAATATTCATAGAGTACTCACTGCTCCTCAGAGTAGCCTGGAGAAATATTTCTGATCCCTCTGCTTACCTCTCAGTATCTCCTAGCTGGGAGTGAGGGAGGTCTTGCATACATGCATTGGTGAGATCTCATCTCTTTGGTTATGTGTTTCTAGTGTGAGCAGTTGACATTCCTTTACTGTGTAATTTATTTGGTGGTGTTACCGGTATGCTGTTGCATTTGTGGTGTGCACCATGATTTTTCATTGCTATTTATGACATTGGCATTAATGGTAAGCTTGGTGGTATAGTAAGAGAAAAAGGATTATGATCTCTTCCCCAATGGATAGCAGCAGATAGGAAACAATGTATTTCATAATGGAACAATGTAAATAAAATGCTACTCATTAATTAAATGTGATTAACTGAAAGAGAATACAGTTAGTTAAATGCACTGAATCTTAAAAATAGATAATACTCTTAAAATGCTGTCAGCATTTTGAATTTAAATATATTTTAAGTGCACAAATATCAAGGAATTAAAGAAGGTTCTTGTGAACAGTCTTTTGTTCATGGATTTCCTGGTATCATAGAATCACAGAATTCCCTGATTAAAGAGAAATGTCTGTCATATTGTTAAGATCTTTGAATGTGTCCAGAGAAGGACAACAAAGCCAGTGAAAGGGCTGGAAGGAATGTCCTGTGAGGAAGAGCAAAGGACTTCGGGCTTGTCTAGTTTGGAAAAAAGGAGGCTGAGGGGTGACCTCATTGCCCTCTACAGCTTCCTTAGGAGGGGAGGCGGAGAGGGAGATGCTGATCTCTTCTCCGTGGCACCAGTGATAGGACGTGTGGGAATGGTTCAATGCTGTGCCAGGAAGGTTCAGACTGGACATTAGGAAGCACTACTTTACCGAGAGTGTGGTCATGCACTGGAACAAGCTTCCTAGAGAGGTGGTCAGTGCCTCAAGCCTGTCAGTGTTTAGAAAGTATTTGGACAATGCCCTTAACAACATGCTTTGACCCTTGCCTGAAGTGGTCAGACAATTGGACTAGATAGATGATTGAGGATCCCATCCAACTGAAAATGTTCTATTCTATTGTATATGTCATCCAGCTTTTGGACTTCTCCCCATCTTCAGTAGAGACCTTATGGAAATGCTTCTGAAAAGAAAAAAAAAATTAGTTTTGAATGCAGGTCAGATGCAATAACTTCAGTTCCTTCCCTCAAGGTACATAAGATGAAACAGCCTCATTAACTCTTTGCTCTGAGAAAATGCTTGGCAGTACTACAATGATTGGAACTTTCCACATCTTTTCCAACTGTAAGAGAGGAGTGTAAAAATGTAAAAAACCAGCAGCAGAATACTCTCAGGTAACCGACTAATGTAAATATTTTACTGAGATTGCTCAGGAAATATTAGTAAGGTGTTTTCTGTATAGCATAATTCTGTAGATTTTAGTCAACATACTAGGTTAGGCTACCAACCCTCAGAAGCCCTTCCTATGCCAGATGCCTAGATAAAGGTCAGAGGGTGCGTGACTCACCTGTGAGGAGTGTGTTGTCACCACCAACTCTGGGCAGGACAGTCCCACCTGTGGTGTCCCAATTTCCACGGCAGATGCACAGTTGGCCCGGATTGGCCACGCTGGTTCCCCGCCCTGCTGTGGATTGGCCAAGCCTTCCATCTCCTCTCTCTCATCTTCCTGGGACACCTGCACTGCCCGGCTGCAGCTCCTCCACACTGACCACAGAGGTACCGGAGGATGCCCACGCATCGACACTTGGTCGATAAGGTGTGTTGGTGGGGATGTGGTGGACAGGGTGCACACTAACGGGGCATACTTATTCTCAGAGGCTAAAGAGTAAGTCTGTGGCTCGTCAAGAGTGTCTAGGAGAAGAGAGGAAAGGAGAAAATACCCATAAAGAGTGTGATTAGAAAGGAGTATACAGGACTTAGTCTTAAACTGTTGGCAGGACTTGCCAGGACTGTTTTTCAAATTACAGAAAGGTATTTATCATATTAATTAAATGGCCTATATTTAAAAGCTTTTAAAACAATTTTTCACTCTATTCAGAAGTTTGCCCAAGGCTCTGGAGGGGCAAACCACCAAAGTGTCTCTTCCTGAGTCCAGTAGAGTTTGAATATAGTAGCTAAGTATCACTCAGGGACTTAATTGTTGGCCTGAAGTCGTGTTAGACTAAATATGGAAGAGGATTCTTAAGTTAGCAGCTCAGGTGGTGATGATGGCCATGTAGATGAAGGCCACATAGACTCATAGGAGGAAAGGTTTGAATCCGTGATAAAAAATAATTAGAATTTTTTCATCAGATGCAGGGACTGGGGATACAGTTAATTTTTAATAGTTATACCCAATTAGAAGCTTGAAAATAGTATTCCTATGCTTCTATTTTATAAATATTCTCTATGCTTCTATTTTATAAATATTTACTTTTTGTTTCTTTACCTTTTTCATGGAGAAAAGGTAAATTTGTGATGCAAGGTAAAATTATTGCATTAAATATGTGTTGGAACTTGGGGCTCATGGAAGTTATTTTCTGCCTCAAGTCTGGACTTGGAATTTTGTAAGACACTATATCTCTTCCTCATCTAAAACCTAGTTCCAAAAGATCGCATGATGAGACTCTCAGGATACTTCTTAAACTGTTAAATCAGAGAACTCATGCAAAGAGAAGGCATCTCAGCCGTGTTTCAACTTGTTGTGCTTGTGTTTGTGGTTCTTTTCTAGCTAGAAAAAGAGGAAAGGAGGTTTCAGACTGGTTTGCTTTTGTGGCAGAGTGCAGCTCCAGACAATTTTCCAGTCCTAGCTAAACGAAGGACTTCATGCTTTGAAATAGAACATCTAATTAGAAACAGATTCTTTTTTTCCATCTCTCCATGAGTCAGACAAAGATTTCAACAACATATGGACAGGTCCATATTAAATCACTGTTTACCACCTCTGTTGATATAATAGCACCTACGTGCTGTATTTAAAACTTAATTAGAGGTGGGCCATGTCAAAATCGTCACAAGAGATTGGATAACCACACCCAGCGTACTGATACCAAAACATATTGCTTACCAGGATCCCATTTAAGTGACACTTTGATGAGACTTTGGAGAGGAACAGTCTTTGTCTGCTTGAAAGACACCTTAACTTGCTTATATCGCTTTCCTGATTGCTGCACTGACTGGTTGTGACACCATGCAAACCTTCCTCTTCCTCCTCCCATAGGAAATTTTTCAACCCTTCACAGTCACCTGTTTTATTATTTTCTGACTCAGTAGCTTTTTAAAATTTTGTTTAAGTTCAGACTTAAGTACATGGGTGTTTGGAATTGTGTATCCTTCCTGTGCTTCCAGATGCTTCTGTTACTTATTTCACTAGCACATGCAAAACCGAATGGTCTGACACATTCATGCACAAATTAAGACACACAGGTAGATGATACAAATTGAACATCTCTCTTAAATGGTGTTTGAAATGCTTTAGAAAATCTCAACTAAATATCCCCATTCTTTCTGTTACTGTCTGTTGTGTCACATAAGGCAATCCTGTAGCAGACAGCATGTAAAATAGCATTATTAAATACTTCTTGTGATTTAACAGTTGTATCAGCATTTTTGGAGCTGGAACAGTGAGTTATTCGTAAGAATATAAGTAATGGCCATTATAAGTAATGGCCTTGCAAATTATGTGGTGCCATGGTTGAATGTTTAGCCTTTGAACATGGGCCATAAAATCTTATATTAAACAACTGAGAATACTATTGGGAAACGTTTCCTTTCTTTCTTGGAAACAGTTTACAATCAGTGTCAGTACTACAAGTGAATTATGAAGAAAATATATCTTCTTTTCACAGACAGTCCTTGAAGGCTGGACTTGAGTCCTGACTCTTAGTTATGTTTTGTGCATTTCTATCCTGGGTATAGTTTATTCTTTGCCTGTAGGAAACATACACTAGCAATTTAGTATTTTTAAATTGTTTAGAAGTTCCAGAGGACTTTGCAGAAGTCTATTACTACATCCTTCAAGGATCAAATATTTTGAAAAATGAATTCTCCAGGGTATTTGACTAGATTTCTTGACTGTGTCTTGGAACTGGGAGTAGGAAAAGCAGTCAAAGAGAGCATGCTAGTCATGGTTGTATCTACAGTTTGAGAGAGCAAGGATTGCAATCTTCATTCTTGAATAACCAAGGAGCTGAGCTAAACCTGCCAAGGCAACAGTGAGGAACTTTGTTTAAAGACTTCTCTAGTTCAAAAGTGTAATGCAGCATATGTGGCTGTTAATGGATTGCTGTCATGTAACCAGAGAATTTAAAGTTCCATTAATAATTCAGTACTTTAAAATTAAAATATTTGTGCCTCTTATTGCACTGTTCTGCCAGTGTATAGGACTATTTTGCTTTAATGTATTTTCTTCAAAATATTTGAATGTAAAGAAATCGCAGCTTTCTAGGCTTGTTCTGTTTCCTGTCCTGGAGAAAAGCCAATATTTGTCAAACATGGCAACTACTAAAAAGAAGTTAATATGAACTATATTGTCTTTTTGGTCCACAGATGAGGAGACCCTCCTGCTTTGTTTTTTTGTTCTGTGGGGTATTTTTGCCTGGAATCCTCAGTTTTCCACGGACAAACACCTCAATCGATTGTGATTCTCTGTTACCAAACTATGAAGCTGAACCACAGACATCTGCACCACCATATATTATTGCTGTATCTTTTGATAACTTTGAGCCAGGAAATGAAATCCAAGGTAAATAACCTCAACGACATAACATCTTTTTGTCTTCCAAAATTACCAGCCTTCATAAAAATTCCCGCATTTCCTTCTCAGTTTAGATGGTTTACTTTTTAACTTCAATCTTGTTCACCTATACCTGATACATTTATTTTTTAAATGTTTTTATATGTGTATGTGTAACTCAAAATGTATTATTTCTTTTTTCTTTTTTCCATCTAATAAATATATCTTAACTTTATGCTGTAATTTTTGTAACAAAATTAAATGGGACAGCTGGCCAAACTGGACTAATAATTAGTTGCTCATTAACCTTGTATTTGAGTATTTGCTGTTGGACCAGGCCTCTGCAATACAAAGGGATCTTACTCACTAGTTGTTCACATGCTGTCATCTTTGAGGAAAATAAAAATTTAGGACGCAGTATGAGACAACTCAAGAGTGAGACACTTTGAGTCATCCTTCTAAGAGCTGTATCCCAGATTTTATCAAATTGCAGGGGGTGGAGCTATTGTGGCTTAAACCACCTTTTTATCTTCCTAATCCTAAATTGCTCTCTGGATGAGACGCTTTAACAGCCTTGTTTCTCCACACTGTGATGCCATCTCATGGTGCTGTCACCCTTCGAGTGACTCGTGAATGCTTCTTTTTCTGACCATTCATGCTAGAAGGAGCATGGAAGTGGGAGAGAATTGTAACCTGTTACATGTCTGGTTTTGTATCTCAGCAGCTGAAAAAGAGCATTATTCACTAAGTAGCTACTGTCTAGCTGGGATGCTGTTTTACTTGAACCTCATAGCATGAACGTGGCTTCCACGGAGAGTGATATGTAAGGGGAAAAGGATGGAGAAGCATCAGAGTCCTAATGTAGCTGCCATTCTTGGGAAAACATATGAATAGCTCCTTCAAGGATGGGAGGGCTGTTTGATTACAGCTAGCTACTTTTAAAATCGTATTGAGAGAAAAATGGTGGATTTATTTAAGTGCATGCAGACTGTTCTGTGAGATTAAATAGAATTTACCATGACAAAAATATTGAATCCCGGATGCTACTAACCTTGCTTTTTTCCCCCTCCTTTTTTTTTTTTTTTTTTATTTTAACCATGCCTATTTTTAGCACTACTTTTCTATTGTTTCAAATTGTTAGCACCCAGTACCTGGTCTCAGGGAGCTGCATTAGGTTGCCCTTCCACTGAATATACTGCAGTTTGACCTGTGGCATTCCATGTGCCAACACTCTCGTAGTCTCATCTCTGCTTGATTGAACACTGCATTCAAGTGCTGGATGTCATTTCTTCTGAGAGACCTGGGGCAAATTAGTGAACTAGGACTGAAAGTTAATGACAAATTGGAAGGCTAATTGTGCAGGTGTTTGGAAATGTTACATTATCAGGGTAGTATTAGTCCTTGCCTTGACTTCTGTGTCATTCCAGTTCATCCCTCTTTATTTTAATGACTACACATACCTTTGTGCATAAACCATTATTCTGATTTTATTTTCAAAAGTGCCTAATAATGGAATTAGCAGAGCAAAGTTTTAGTAGACCATAACAAATTTGATTATACCTTTTGAAATTTAATTTCTGTTTGGATATAAACAAAACAGAAGACTGCTCTTTCCCATATTTTTCTGAGCTCCTTCAGTAACAGAAGTTGAATAAAAGTGGGTAGGTCATATAATTATTGATTTCTTGCACTTAATATAGAACATGAAAGCGAAACTGTCTAGTTTCCATCTTTCCAGTTGTAATACGTTTTAACAAAAATGAGTCTGCAGTTCAGCCTTAGGAAAAAGTTAATCTTTTCTTTTAAAACAGAGGTAGAAAGAAAAGCAATTATTTTTTTCCTGTAGATATTTTGACTTTTTAGGCCTAATTAGACAGAAAATAAATAACCTTTTGGTCAGCAGGGCCACTCATCACTTGGTAGAGCAGAATTCCTTTTAAAATTGTCAGTAAATCAAAAATTTCATGTTACTTTACACAGAAGCCCCTCTCCAAATTTTTTCCTTTTTCCTTCCATTCTCCATATAATTTAGAAAAGCTTTTTAATTGGTTTTTGAAATTGTACACATGCAGTCTTGTTCCTTGGAGTGAAGGATATTAGATGTTACACATTTAGGAGGTTTTAGTTGCATATGAAACTTAAATTTCTCAAAATGTCTCTTTCCACAGTGACTCTAGAAGCACTTAAAGAAGCTGGTTTTAAGGAATTTAATCTACAGGCTCGAGAAATAGATGGAGATACTCCTGTTGGTACTTTTAAAATTACAGATCCAAACACCAAAGGCTTGGAATGTCATAATATGACGGTACGTGTTCAGTCTTTGGAATACTTAAATAACCTTGGTTTTCTTTTAAATAGTAGGTATTTTTTATATGGCAAAGCTAATTCATCAGAAGGGGTTTAAAAAATCAGACTTTTTCAAGAACTACATGTATCCTCTCTATGCGATATGAATCTAATGTAGAAACTACCTGGCTTTTTTAGGAGGACATCAGTGTTACCTGTTGTAGTAGAGGCAGTTCCCGTAATGATATAGGTAAAATCACTTTTGCATCTTCTGTAATTATATGTATTTATTTTTATTTGCAGAATTCAGCAATAAGTCACACAAATTCAGATGTGAAACAGAAAGTTACAACAACATGGGTTGCTCCACAAGATGTTGGAGAGCTTCAATTTATGTAAATAATTGTTCTTCTTTTTTCTTTATTTTTTTCCTCCTGAAATTTTATTTCTATGGGGTGGACCTGTGTTTCTGTTTCTGATGTTCTTGTCTGGCTGCCATCATGGTTTTTTTCATAGTTTGTGATAACTTCCTACTATGTCTGTTGAATAATATGATTTCCATTTCATGATGTAGTGTAAAAGGTAAACACAGTCCTACAGATCTTAATATATGAAAATAATTCCATTAAGCACAGTGTTACTAACGTATCTTTGAGTAACCAGTTTTTACATGTTGATCTCTTTAATTACAACAGCAACAAAATGAATGTAACTAGTTCCCTGAATACATGAAGTTCAGGCTCTATTCAATTACAACTTTTTTCATTCTGAACAGTGGAAAAATAGCAGATTGATGTAAATTATTCTAATCTAAGTTTGAAAATCAGTTTATGACCCATGAACTAACTGCTGAAACTCCTGAAAACAAGAGAAGGCAGATTTATCCTGCTTTTAATGCTACTTTTCTTGCAGATCTGAATCTTGTAAAAATACCACCTGCTCTAACAAAATACATGCTTGATGTAATTGGGAAATATCTAAATATTTGACAGCTTGAATTGTTTGAAGTGCAAATTTATGATAGGGCCATCTTTGCCTTCCTTCATTATATATTGAGGATTACAAAGAATGAGCAAAAGAACACAAAACCACAATTGCTTCCACTCATTAATGCCATGAAAATCAATTCACCATCATAGATTTAGATTGTCAGAATAGGAAAGAGTTGTGACAATTCTTATGGGTGTTTGAGCTGATACTCTTCGCTAAGGTCAGTGTTTCTTCAAATAGTGTCCATTCCTCTTCTGCTTGTCTCAGCATCTGGTTCATTTATCTTCAAAATTGTGTCAGATGATAATACAATAGAAGTCACTGGAAGAGTGTTCTGTGAAACTTGTACTGTATACCCCTACAACCAAAATACAGTGAATTTTCTTAGCTGGGGGCAAGAGGAGAGGAGAGTTTATTGGTATTTTATACTGAAATATTCTGATAGAAAAAGAATTATTATTTTGTTTTCTTTCTAGTGCAACTGTTGTTCAAAATCTAGAGAATTTTTGGGTTGGAATTCAAAGCAAAACCCTCACACCTACGCATTCTGAATCGGTTAATGGGACAGGAAAAAGCAAAAGGAAGGTATGTTTTGAGTGTATTTGCATACTAGAAATTAATACAGTAAATTAAAGTATCTTTGACTTCATACAAGACATATATTTGTTGTCATTTATTCATTAACTGATGGCCAGAATCATTACATGTTTTCAATAATTTTTGTCTACCTAATCCTCTTACTAAAATATTGAAAAAATACAGCAAATACTATTTTTCTCTCACAGAAATAAGAAAAGTAATAATCTAGTTATCAAAACAACCCATACCATAAAGAAAAAGAAAAGAAAATTGGTCATAAGGAGAACTGTACTGTACCTTTGGTGTACTGTGCTGTTCTTAACTCTTCCCCAGTCCCTGGGAACTATTGCTGTGCAGCATGGCCTTAGAAAGGAGTTTGCTAAATTTTTTTGCCAAGAATTATGCTTATATGAAACATATTAAACGTGATTGGCAGCTTAGGTAAAGAAAGCCTATCTACTGTATTGGTTCTTGACTGTAGCAGCACTGATTATGAACTTGTGATCTAGAAGAGTGAACACCTGTCTTTAGTCTCACATTCACTAAAAGTATTTCCTGTTTCCTAAAATAAGCTGCGCTTTTCTCTGCAATGAATAATTTGGAAATTCTTCCTCTTTTTCTCTTTTTTTCACCCACAGCTTATGATTGAGATAGAATGTAACAAGGTAAGAGCAATTTTTCTTCAATTTCCCAGTTTTCAGTTACCTCAGTTTTAGAATTCTTGTCCTACTGGTCCACTTATTTCATGCTTGCAGCATGAAGATTATATTGTACCATTCGAATTACTTTCCTAGCAAGATCTCATCTACGCTTTCATTTTTGTATTCGGTTTTGAAGGTATTGTTATTTTTAATTAGTTTGTTAATGATTGAGATTGTTAAAGTGTGTAATATATTGTCAGCAGTGAAACACTTGATTTCTTCACTCAGATCATGAATGTGAATTCAGTTGATTTCCTGTTTAAAGTAATTTGGTATTTATACACCACTCAATAACCAGTAACTGGAACCTGTACTTTCTTGCAGCGTGGAGGGACTTACACAACACAAGGCCGATGCGTCATGGTAAATATTCTTTCTCCAAAGACATTGACATGCTGCGAACTGCCCAAGATCTAAAGACCTGGTCAAAAACTGCTTCTAGTCATTTCTTTATCCCTCTTGTCACTCAATTTAATTTCCTTTTTGTCAATTCACCTTTGTTAATTAAACTCCAAAACCTTTTAAGTGGTTGTCAGCCCTATCATTTCCTTCTGCAGGTTCCCTCTAGCTAATCTGAAGTAACTTTCTAACAGAACTTTTCTTTTTTCTGTCTTCACTTTTTATTCGTAGTGGTTGCTTGCTGTTCAAGATCCCTTATTCCAATAGCTGTAAAACCTTGCCATTTGCAAATCATGATCTAGATATAAAATATAACAACTTGATTTTTTATCTCTGAAAACTATCAGCTGCAATTCAGTGAAGAAGCCTCTTTTTCCTCTACTTTTTTACAGCAAATATGTTAGTGATTATATAGTCATATCAGTAAAAGGCTTTAGTCTACTTGTGACAGTGTGGGTTTCCCTCCTCAGTGATGGACAAAAGTGTATGAGGTGTGTTTACAGCAGAATTATGTTACTTATAACAGCTAGCTTGGTATAATTTTGATTATTTGGCTTGAAAGATCTTTGAAATAATTTTGATAGTATCAGTTGCTGGAAGGAAGTCTTAGGTAATTACTTTGTGGGTTCTTCCTTTTCCCTCCAAGTAGAACTTACTTTCCTGAAAATCACTTACATAAAATAATTTTCCTACAAAATATTAAATGCTGTTTTGGTTTCTTTACAGCTTGGACCTTCGGGTTCCTCTCAGAGCAGCTATTCAGGCAGTCAGGTATGAGCCCTAAATTCCAGCATTCATATATTTTCCTTCAGTAACCTTGAATGACCAAAATGCTGTAACTACGGAGTACTGAGGTGATTTAACACTGTACTGAAACATCTTCTCTGCTAGTTAACACAGAATTGCAGAGATATTCAGTAACTCTGTATGTTCAGTAAGCAGTATGTTCAGTAACTGGACTAAGTTCAGTTACCTCCACTCTGTTGAACTCAAAAGCTTGCTGTCAGTATTTTTACCTACAAGCTGCTTCACTATCTCTGATTTTACACTTTAATAATTTTTGTCAAGCATTAATCTGACTCTTCTCATGAAAAAAAACCATTCCTTCCATCTTCCTAGAGGTTTCCTACCTGTGTGTGCATGTGTGCATACACAGTCACAAACCATTTATTTCATAGTTTAAATGACATCTGGCATAATGAAACTGTACCTATTGTTAATTCATCAGGTATTTTTCCTTTTTCTCCCCTCTTTTTTAATAGTCAAAATGAAAGATTTAAATATACTTGTTTCACTATCTTTTCCACAATAATTTGCAAAATTTCCCCAAACTTCCCCAGATATTCATGCCTATATTAAAGCACCAGTATAATGTCTGTATTGCTTTTAACACTGGATTATATTTGCAGTTGAAAATTTGGGGTCTAACCACTGTCTAGATAGCCTTTTAAAACTTCTGGTGTATGTATGTCTGCGTTTTCACTTACCACTTTCACTTCATTCATCATAGAAATATATACTTGGTTTTTAGTTAATTATCTTCACTACCATTAATTTGCCTATTTACCCTTTAACTCTTAGATGCTTTCTGGTAATGTCTCCAGTTTCTTGAACTGAGCTTCTCAAGGATACATTTCTTACTCCTTACTAGTAGTTATTAGTGAATTATCTGGTAATATTCCATTTCTTCCATCTTTACTACTTGTAACTGGAATTACCAGATACTGAGAAATACAAATTATTTTGATGTATATGCTAAAAACTGATTTTCTGCAGTGTATTTTTTTCATATATAATACATATTCTGATAGCTGAGTTTCTCATCTTCTCACTAGGTAACTAAAGTTATAAATTTTTTATAATATATGAACCACTTAGTAAAATTTTGAAAGGTTTCATGACCAATGAAAGAGTTAGATGGAAGTTATATGAAATCCAGACGATGTCTAATGTCTTATACTAAATTAGAATTGTGAGAGGCAGTTGCCAGTGAACTGGTTACCTCTGTACTTGCTTATGCCTTAGTAGCACATGCATATTGTCTGCTGCACAGCTCTTCATGCCATAAGCAGCAGAGTTTGTTGGGTTTTTTCTGTCTTTCTCCCCCCTTTTTTTTTAATTACATGGAAATAATTGACTTCTGTTTTTATTTCAGGGTGGAGTAGTCTACACAATAAGCAACAGTGGATGTGGCCCTGTAAGCACTGTTCTTACATTTACTCTTTTGTCCCCAGCATAACTATATTTATAGTAACTCCTAGCCTTCCATGGCATTATTTAATATGACTGTTCACGGGGGAGTTTCTGTTGCAAACAGAAGATAATGAAGAGAGGTCTAGAGGATGAATATTACAGTTAATTCAGTGATATTAAGTAGTTGGAAAACAGAGAAGTTAAAAAGTTAAATAGAAACATGTAGATTATAGAATCATGAGAAAAAAAGGGACTGGAAAGGGTTGTCTGTGGCACTTACATTGCACTCGTTATACAAGGTGTCTCTTCTTCCTTCTACTTCCTTCTACTCAAGACTAGTGCAAATCTGTCTGCATGTTCTAGGTGGTTCCTCCTGGCAGAATTGATCACACAGATTTGTGCAAGAGCTAAGGCTATTCCAGTTTCTCATTTTTCAGGCAGCAGGGATACTTGTGAAGTTACGAATCCTGGACAGGTTAAGCCAGTCATCCAGAAATAGGTGAAAGATGCAACAGTGTAATGTAATGAATGTGCTGAATAGATCAAAGACTTACCTGAAGCATTTTTATCAAGATGGTGACTAATTGTCCGGACTAAAAAATATATCTAATTATTTTGTTTTCCTTTCAGCACTTTCAAGATACAGTTTTTATTTTAATGAAAAATTTCTATTTAATCCAAACATTTCATCAAAATAAAAAAAAAGAAAAAAAATTCAAAAAGTAAATGAAACAGTGCAGAATTGTAAAACATTCATGTCATCACTACTTGTAAAATATAAAATTAGTTTATCACAGTGTGTATTGGGTTTTTGCAAAGAAAACAAAATTACAGGTTTTGGGGAGACTTGATTGTAATAATAATAAGAATTGAGGTTTATGTTAAAAAAGGAACTATTACTATTTATGCTGAACATTTACATTTTATAATTTATTGACTATCTATTGGGAAGATGTTAGCTTTTGTTTCTTTTGGGTTTCTGCTTCCTGATTTTTACCTGTACATATATATGACATACATAGTATGTTTGAATTACGAGCATTATATAAAACTTTTATAATTTATTAAAGTTCTGTCTCAAGAGTACCTGTTTTAAAATGTTTCCCAAGTACCACTAGATAATCACTAATAAACAAAGGACTCATGTTCACACGTGGGTGTTCACACATTTGTGGTGGAGACTACAATACTCTCCTTATCATCTATTCCTCACATAAGGATCAGTCAGAATTCAGGGTGTCTGAAATGTGACTGTTCTTCTTAAGCAACTAGAGATGAGAAATAACTGGTTTCTTTTTTTTTCTTAGGGAGGTGCTGCTGGTACATATAGTCAACATGCCTGCAGAGATGTAAGCTGGCTATGGATGTTTTTACTGATTGTCTCTTACTGTGCTTCTTAACTCATCTCCTTATTGCAAATTGCATTTGATTCTCTTCTGTGGAGCTGTATTATTCCTCCTAAATATATCAAGGAAAATAGTAGTAGTCTGAGGTATTATTATGAGATGAAAAACCAAAATTAAAAGGTGTTACATTGTCAGTTCCTCAAAGCATAATCATTTATGTCATAAGGGCTACTTATCACCTATTAGAAACACTTAATTTGTTAGCCTACTAAAATGTCAGTATTCTTACTGTGTAATGCTTTTTATCAGTCAGAGTAATTGTCTTTGGATTTTGCATATTGTGCAATACTACTTGGGGTTTTTTACAGTCTTTATGTATTAATCCAGTAAGTCTTTAGTTAGTAGAGAAATTTCTATTGTCAATCTCATTTATTTCATTTTCACTTGAAAACAGGTTTATTTTAAAATCTGATATATTTTACATGTTTAAAATCACAAAAGCAAGTAAAAATATTTATCAGAAGGAGAACACACTCTCTAATGCCTGTCAGGAACTGAAACTCTAGCCAAGAAACTGCTTAATCATGTGCTCAACTTTAAATACATCATTAGTTATGTTAGTTCCTAAACATTAAATATATTTTATCTTTGTTTAATATGTAAGTGTAAACTGCATTTTTGATAGAGCAAAAGTAATCTTATGACTGTGGTAGAATTTGGGAAATTTTTACATCAGTTATCTTTAAGTAAGTTTGGTATACTTTACTATTGCCCTAGATTTATTTCCAGTATAGGTAAAATCAGTTTAATTTTAAGTGTACATCTAAGGATGACCTCTAGATACAGTTAAAAAATTATGACATAAGTAAATACCTGTTCTATGTTTTTATTTCAGAGTGCATCCTCATCCAGCAGTGGTATTTCCTATGGCCAGGTAACTACATATTTTCCAACATGTTTTCAGTTTCCTAAGGCATTCAGAAGCTAAGCAGTTATGCCCAACTTTTACCAAACAATAATTTAATTTACGGGAGGGGATAAAGATGAACTGTCTTCAAATGGTTCAGGAACAATATCTGGAAATAACTTCAGCAGAGGAGTTACATTTTGGTGTATGTTATTATATCCACTTTGTTAGGAGTTATTTAGTCCTGTTTTGCACCGAAACTCAATTATCTTTATTCTAAAAATGGGCACCAGTTACTTTTGTTATGATTTTGCAGAAGTCAATGCTTTCTTTGATAGTTACTAGGAATTGAAAGTATTTTTTCTGGCTTTTGCCTATGTAATTGTACATATTGGTTAATGAAATGGAAAACTTCACTGCACACTATTTTATGCTTCATTTAAAACATTTATCATCTGGTGGCGTATCCCATTTTTTCCCAGATGCTGTTGCAATTGCAGGTTTTTTAATTTTGAGGGGTGAGGTTCTGGAGTTTGGGTTGTTTTCATTTTTGATGAGGGTAGAAGAGCTTAATTTTTTTTTCTAGCAATAGATTATTTTTACTATAAACAAACTTCCAATTTGATGTTAAATGAAAGATTTGCAGCTTTTATACAGTGCTCTATAAACCTAGCAAAATAATTGGGTGTTTAGCAAAAAAAATCAAGCTAGTTGATTTATTTCAGTTGTTCATTTAGTAATTGCCAATACATTCATACTTTTCTTCATAATCTTGTTTTGTTTGGCACTTCAAGGGAATCATGTTAGCTAAACATTCTTGTGGAAAATAGTGCTGTAGTTAATGTGCCATACATTTACCTAAGCAAAAAATGGATTCTGTATTCTTTACAGTCTGTCCCTTCAAGCAGCTCTGATTCCACTAAGAAGGTAAGCTCTCCTTTTCAAAGGGAAAACTCCTACAGTTGTAACTTGGCATAACTCCTCTTACTTCAGTTAGGATTTTTCAAGGTTTTAACCCAGATTGATTCATATGATTTGATTTGTTTTGGTACTTAGAAGCCTTATACTAACTAGCTGTGCTGTGGTGGTTCTTGCTGATAGCTGACTTAAAAAATACATGTTTCTTTTTAAAAACCAAGGATAGCAATTGTGGTGTAATTATGATTTTAAGTATGTAGATTACATAGCTATTATTCATATGTGGGTTGCGAATAAGTGTGGCTCAGACAAAGTGAAATCAATAGAATTCATTTTATTGTTGAATTTGACTCAGTTATATTCCTCTCAGTTCAGTCCCCAGGAAGCTCAGTGCTAATACTATGATGTGTTCAGTAAACACAAAGTATACCAAATCATGTCCTCACAGATGTTTTTATTCATTTTAATTTACCACTGTTTTAAGAATTTAAAACATACTGTTCAATTATTTTTTAATACTTCTTCCTGTTCTATGCTAGAATTCTTTACTTCTGAGAGCACTAACTCTCCTTTTCCTTTTCACACCACTGGATAATACAAACTGTTTTCAGTTTGAAAAAAAAAAGAAGATGGGGAGAGCTTCTAGTGAGAAAACATTAACACCTCATTGTGTTTGGATTTGGCTTCATTTTTTTAAATAAACTCAATATCAAGTCTTTTTTTTTAGTATAATATTGAATACCGACAAAATAAATTAATCTTCTAGTTTGGAGTGGAAAGTTGAAGATCAAAAATGACACACAGTACAGGCCAATGGATATGGTACAATACATGAAATCCTGCTTCTGCCTCTACAGCTGAGTCATTATGTGGTTGGGAGCAAGTCTTTGGTTTCCTTATACTCTTGGGTAAACCATGTATACATAAATACTCTTCTTTGCTTGGTAACGTGAGTTAAATGTTTTTTATGAAACTGATCATCCATAGCATTATTATCAGAGTTTGTAAATATAGAGATTTCAGTATTCTTCATTTTTCTAATATATTTAACAATTTAAATAGACACTATGATGAGTAAACAGCTTCCTCTGATTTCTCTATAGGTAGTGGTCGTTGCCAACAGCAACCCTTTTCCACCTGTGGTAAGCAGTTTTTTCTTAACAATACTGAGAATTCTGACTCAAAAAGCTTTCAAACATCTACATTTTTAAATTTTCAGAA
The DNA here is from genome assembly GCA_013396775.1 of Cephalopterus ornatus. Taxonomy (NCBI): domain Eukaryota; kingdom Metazoa; phylum Chordata; class Aves; order Passeriformes; family Cotingidae; genus Cephalopterus; species Cephalopterus ornatus. The sequence goes on along the minus strand of VZRE01003366.1, from coordinate 3,660 downwards.
AGATTCCTGCTGTACAGAGACAATTCTCTGGCAGGCAGGGTTTATCCTATATGCATAATTATCTTCAGGGAAAGCCAGTTATAAGTTAGGTACAAATCTTGTGGTTCTGTGATTGCTGTTAGTACTTGCAGTGGGACTGGGTTAGCTGCAGATTCCAGGTCTCTCAATGCATTCAGCCTCTCTGTTCCTGAATAGTTTCTGTTTCTATTGCAATTTTCTTTTGTAAATTAATTTCCTTTCTTATTTTTCAACTATTAAATTTCCACTCTGCTTATTTGGAACTCATACAGTCAGTTAAAAGTAAGTTTAGCCTTCAGGGGTTTAAAATGAGTTTGTATAATGTAATATCTTATAGGTATTACATTTGTAATAGAACATGTTGTTCTAACCTGAATGAAGATTAAGATGCATTTGTTCTACGCTATCCTTTTTATATCGTTCTTTCACATTTGGTTGTGTATTGCATCCAAAAGATAAGGGCCCTTTTTCCCTTTCTCTGCTGCAATGTTCTGTTTGGACAAGCCCTCATGCAAAATAAGTAAAAATTGTTTTGTTTCATTTGCAGCGTCATACGTTCCCCCAGGTAAGCATACTTTTTTCCTACTATTTCTATATTAGTGTTATAGTTCTTACGGAATCAAGCCAGTTCCTCAGGATGGTGTGTGTGTTACGCTTTTGCATTTGTCCCTCACGCCCCAGAATTCAGCAAACAAATGGCTGGTTCAGGAATCGCATTTGCAGGTGACAGCAGGAGAGCTGCAGTGACAGTGGTGTCTTAGCTTCACTCACAACATTTGGACCAGCCAAGCTGACTGCTAGTGCAAAAAGGGCGTAGCCTGTGCTCTGCTGCTCCCCATAGGAGTTGTAGCAGAAGCAGATTAAGTGTAGAAAATTACTTAGTAGCGCCACTCTGCCTGCCCGGATTTTCAGAGCTGAGAATAAACTAATTCAATGCTGGGTGTTAAAAATTGATACTCAGTACATCACACGTATGTCCTTTCCCTTTATTTGCACAAACTAAATGGTATATATAAACTTGGTATTTTCTGTTCAAGTGCATTGCATTTAAACAAGGCAATTAAATGTGCTGTATTATGGTTTTTTTGTTTCTGGTTTTTTTTTTCAGAGTTTGGGAAGTTCTGCTACAAGGATCATAGTACAGGTAGACATTCTTTCTCCATTATACTTGAGTTTTAAACAAAGTTTTCTCTCAGTAAACTAAGTAATTATTCCTCTCTTAGAAAACAAATAAGCGTGGATAGTTTAAATATAACTACAGTGGTGGAGTAGGGTGTTATTGTGACTACAACAAAGTGGATATCTTACTTGGTTGCTGATTAAAGAACATTGCAGCTGGGTTTTTTCTGGGTCCTTCGCAGTTTTAACCTACATATAACTCTTAATGTTATATTAAGGGTTTAGATTTCCCTTCCTTCATATGCCAGTCTGTTAGACTACAGCAAATTCTCACTTTCGCTGGAAGATCAGTAGCAGGTTATCCCAGATGACATTTGTCTTTTGAAAATCATTGCTTTCAAAATGTATAGCATTATATTCTTTCATGAGTAGTGATGAATGGTGGCAGAGAAAGGAATAAAATTTCCTTGTTATTTTATTTCTGAATTTAAATGTACAGTGTTTTGATTACACAGGTTAACTGTTTGCAATATGTAGATATAAATTATATTTGATTCCGCTCATAATCCACATACTTCATGGGAATCAAAGTATTTTCTGCAGTGACTTTTCCTTTGGTTTAATTGTAACTGTGGCTTTTTCAATTTATGTTTTGACAAAGCTTTTGTCAGAAGTTTATTGTGCTTAGTCATGAAAATTCAGTCATAATATGAATACAAATGGATATGAGTTTAATGCTTTGTGTGGTACCACTGAAGGGCAGAATTATTTAAACTCACTTGAAATACCTCAGTATGACACAACGATGTATTATACAATGAATTTTCTTTAAGAACATGATATCAAAGTGTATAAATACTTTTAGCACTTTATTTGTGAAGGATCTTTATATATGTTTTGTATTAAATGGAGATGGCATTGAGTAAGAAAAGGTGTAATGAACTCTTTATGACTTTCAAACTATCTAGTAGATAAAAGGTTAGAACTGCTTTTTGAAATGTCTTAGTACATGATTCCTCTTAAAAATAAATAATTTTTTTTTCCTGTGTAGAGTGGACAAAGACAGCAAAGCAGCAGCAGCAGCAGCACTTATGTTCAGGTAAACGAACTTAAAAGGGGGCTACAAATATTCCTGTAGACTTCACTGAAACAGGGCCAGCACAACTCAGAAATAAATTATTTTCTGCATTTTAAAATTTAATTCACAGGATGCAGATATTTCTATTTCTCTGACTTCTGGTCAAAATTATCATCTGGTAGTGGTGTTCAACTAATTTGTTCGGAATGCTCACAAATGTATTTCCCCATGTGATAGGTTGAATTGAGATGACTATTCCACTCAGTGTGTTCTCTGAAAGGAGCATAAAGGTCATAGCACGAAGGAAAAGTGATTCTAGGCTCATTACCACACCATCAACCCCGTACTGGGAGATTCACATCCTATGTATATTAGACCTCAAATTCCAAAAGATGTAAAGGGTAGTTGCTTAGCCACATCAAGAATGATGAAGAATCATAATCATGGACTGATGCGCAATGTCTTTCAGCATTACTTAAAGCCATGAAGATAAACCTACTCATGTGAAAAACAAGTGTGTGAATTCAACAAATACTAACATAGTGTCATCATAAATTGTTGCAAACTAAAACTTGAGGCCATTATAGTATGAACTCAAGTCTGAAGGCTCTTCAAGACTTCCTCATTTTGTGGAGCTGGGGGTGGGAGGGAGGCAAGTGTCTGTCAATACTGTCTGTAGCACCACATGCAATCAGAAAAACGTTTCACAGGGGTAGGTATGACTTGTAGGGATCAGGGCAACAGGGAGGCCAGTACTCAACATCAAAACTACTCAAGGTTGGCAATCTGCATCTCAGTTTGAGTCATGGCCTTTGCTGAGAGTAGGACAATCTGCAGCCCAGCTGCCAGCATACTGCTCTGTCTCCTTTCTGCTTTTGGAGAACCCCACATGCAGCTGTATTTTCAAAAACATTATGCTCTTTAGAGAAGCCTCTTTGTTCAGGTGATACATACCTTCTTTTTTTTTCAAGGGTTCCCAAGGCAGCCAGTCCTATGGCCAGGTGAGGCTTTTTGCTGAAATGCACTGAGCTTTTCTGTAGGAGCCTGTCTTGTAAATGGACTTTGGAGTGTGGGTGGGCCTTTTTCCTTCTTGGTGTTGCTGAGTCATCCTTGATTTTGGTTTGTACCCCTGATATACCATGAAGGAAAAAAGAACATAGCACAGAGGAACTTCTAGTGGAACTGGTCTTTTCTGGTGCATCTTTGCTGAGAGTATACAGCTCTGTTTGCAAATGACATCTTGTCTTTCTTGCAGGGCTACAGACCTCAAGGTGGCAGTTCCTATGGCCAGGTAAGAATCAGTCAGTCACCAGTCAGAATGCAGCCTTTGAGAAACGGAGTGCCATGGCACAGCAAAAGCACTTAGCAATCCCTCAGAATCTGATCTTTAAAGCACATTTTCCCTTAAAGTGTGTGTTTATCCATGTGCTACTTATTTATCTGGA
>VZRE01003361.1:39768-113009 GCA_013396775.1 Cephalopterus ornatus | reverse complement strand
TGTTTGCAAAGCCTAGCCATGATGATGATTATACAGTATTTCATCAGGTAATAATCCCAGGTGTGTTGTCCTGCAGGTTAATTCTCCTTACATATGCAAGCCTATCAGTTTTTTAAGATGTTATTTAAACAATATTGACACTGTTTTCCATAGAACAGTTCAATTGTAATTCTCTGGTTATGAAGTAATGCCATGCAAATCACATTTGTCACAAACTTAACAATCAGATAGTGATCCAATGTGTGACATTATGCTCTGCTGGTTTGTCATAGGTATTAAATACAGAGTTTATACATGAGATCATTCTTTAAAGAGATCTGGATAGTGACAAGAGTAGTGCAGAAACACTACTCACAGTCAACATCAACAAATACTCCCAAGCCAAACTTGTACCATGGATTTAACATTTCTTTGCGCATACCGGTGTGTGTAATTTCAGTCCGTTTTCACTATGCCTTTTCTGTTTTAAACAAAGTTTTAAACAATGGGTTTTTTAGAAGAAGTTTTCTAATATTAAAAGCAGATAGTAATGGAGTGTCTATGGTGTTTCTTTACTTGTTGGCAATTCAGTGTCCTCTTGCTCACACCAACATTTGCATCACGCAGAACTTGGTCTAACTGCAGGCTGCCACCAGAAGAAGCAGTCCTGCTACCCCTCCAGTTCCTGTTGCGTGCAGCTTAGTTACGGTAAACGGCTACTAAATGTCTGCTCAGGGCAGGAATTGGTTCAGTGAACAGATCCAACACCAGACTAAGCCCCCACAAAAGCAACTATCTCTGTGGGAAACGAGCAAGTTGGATTGATGGAGCTGGACCAATGCATGGGAGGACAGCAGATGCTGCAGCCCCAAAGGAGAAGGAGGAAGGAGCTGGCCTTCTCCCCTTGGTGGCTGCCCACCACTACAGCACATCAACTTTCATGCACAGCTGTGCTCTATTTTCTTCCTCCTACAGAAATGGTTCTCATTTTCAAGGTTTTCTCATCCTCTGCACTATAAAGTCTTTAAATGAAATATGTGCTCCAATACATTTTCAACCTAAGAGCAGATATTCCATTTCTATAGACAATTGCAAACTTTTTTATTTCTCAAGACTTTATTTCCTCTTAAAAGCAGTATGCCTGAAGTTTTACCCATCTGTATTCCACAAGTCAACTTTCTCCGCAAAATCTTTATTTTAGATTCAGATGTCACATTAATCAATGTAGTCATGTCCTGTTTGTAATAATCATCTCATCTAAATCCAACATAATATTCCAATCAGTGGAACTATCTAAGCTCTTGAATTCTGATATTTTTTCCTTTCCTTAGCTGAAATTTCCTTTGTATGGAATATATGCACTTTGGACTGGTTTTGGGTATAATCTTTTCCTTTTCACTGACTGATGTAAAAATTTCTGCTTCTCCTGCAGACAGAGAAGTTTTTCCAAACAGCTGGACACTCTGCATTGCTCCCATGTGTGCTCCTTACCTCCTGCAAGGTTGGGCTGTTCATAGACTTTGTAGAATAAGCACACTAAATTGCCTGTGCTGCTTGCTGTCTGAGGGTCTTCCCACCAAGATCTGATGTACCTAATTAACTAGTCCATCTAATTAATCTTTATATTTCTTATAAGTTTAAATCCAGCAAGTTTTTAAATTCTGACCCCCATTTAAAACAGTGATGTTACTAAAAGACTTTGTAAGCGATCCAGAGGAAAGTGTTTGACTGCACAACTGACATCCTTTGATTCTCTGTAAAGTTATAGCTACTAAAGGTCTCTCTAAAGTCTAAGAGACAGAAAAAATACAAAACTATGCTACCTTATGCTTTTTTTGTGTGTGGTTTTAGGGTGTTTTGTTTTGGGGTGGATTTTTTTTGGAACTCCATACCTTGTCATGAAAAGACTATATCACTACACAAAAGACATTGAGGTGCTGGAGTGCGTTCAGAGAAGGGCAACAAAGCTGGTGAAGTCATGTGAAAAAAAGGAGGCTCAGGGGGGCTCTTATCACTCTCTACAACTGCATGAAAGGAGGCTATAGCAAGGTAGGGTTCGGTCTCTTTTCTCAGGGAAAAGGGATAAGACAAGAGGAAATGGCCTCAATGTTGTGCCACAGGATGTTTAGATTGGATATTGGGAAAAACTTCTTCACTGAAAATGTTGTCAAGCATTAGAATGGACTGCCCAGGGAAGTGAGTGGAGTCACCACCCCTGGAGGTATTTATAGATGTGGCACTTGGGGACATGGGTTAGTGGTGGACTTCGCGATGTTAGCTTTATGGTTCAACTTAATGATCACAGAATCTCAGGATGGGTTGAGTTGGAAGAGGCCACAGTGGCCATCTGGTCCAACCTCGCTGGTCAAGCAGGGTCATCCTAGAGCAAATGGCACAGGATTGCATCCAGACAGTTCTTGAATATCTCCAGTGAGGGAGACTCCACAAACTCTGGGCAATCTATTCCAGTGCTTGGTCATCCACACAGTAAAGTTCTTCCTGATATTCAGGTGGAACTTCCTGTGCATCAGTTTCTGCTCATTGCCTCTTGTCCTATTGCTTGGAAAAGACCTAAATGATTCTATGATTTCATTTGTTACATTTCTGAAAAGTTCAGGCCACAGAGGAGTCCGTGTTGCCAAGGTTGGGTGCCAGATAAGGAGAATTGACCACCAGAACTTATGACTTAGAGGGGTTGTTGATACAACTAAGAAGCACTAGAAGAAAGTGCCTGAAATGGAAAGAAAGCAAAGCATGTCTGCCTTTGAAGGCTCCGAGTCTATGACTAACTAAACTTGTTCTTCTAAACTGCTGCATTTCAGCCCAAGCTTTAAAGGCTGGATAGCCTTATGACTTCTAAAATAACCTGGTAGCTCTGCTATTGATTTGTGGAGGCAAAAAGCCAAAATTTGGCTTATGTTTGCCTCTAAACTTGCAGCCATGTGATTATCTTTCTAGGAATGGCTGTCACAGCTCTTCTTAAGAACCAAATGAAAACGGAGCAAAGATTTCATTGTTCAGCTTTCTGTACCACCACTCATATGGCTGATGCCCATGTCTATTAGTATACATTATGACTTTAGAAAGTGACTTCAAACTAATAAAAACAGGAATAGTTTCCATAAAGTGGTACTCTCTTGCTTTTCCACAGAACAAACCCAAAAATACTTTGGCTCATGTTAGATAACACAGTGAAAGAGAAAATGCTTTTTCTTTGATCCATAGAGTTTGGACTGCAATGTAAACCAGATGGGAAAATCCCAGCAGAGATTTTTCCCTTCTTGTGACCATTGAAAGCCATCACTCCAATCACATGAGCTCAGAGAGCCCTTGAACAGCTATAGCATATTTACAAAATGAACTGGACTGAGAATTTTATCGTTTGAACACAGTGGCTGTATGGAAATAATTTAATGATATTCATATCATATTGTCTAAGGAAAGACTGAATTGTATAAAAGACCTTTCAGTCTAATATGGATCTGAGACAGAGTGATTTGGGTCAGGAAATCAGGAAATTTGTGGAATTCCTAGTTTGACGTGCTTTATTTTTAGTTGTCCTAAACACAGTAGGCAGCTCAGCACTTCAATGTCTGCTGTACTTCATAATTTTGTCTTACTCTAACTGCAAACAATTTAATTAAATTGACCTCAGTTTTACCGAGTCAGTTTCAAAGTAACATAAAACAAATTGTAAACTGAAGTGGAATGATCCTGAAATACAATAAGCTTGTAATAGGCTATTCATCAGATACACATGTTCCACCTTTAGGTTTTATGTGCTGAATAAATTTCATACAGATGCATATTTGCTGCAGAAAAAAATACTGTTAGGCAAGCAAAAACATACTGATATGTAAACAGGCTATGTAAATATTTTAATCACTTAATGAGTATTCTTTGAAATGTCTCTGTTTAAGACTGTTGTACACCGGCATTTACTTTAAACTTTCATAGCACTTTGGTTATTCAAGTACACTTTTACTACTCTGATTCTATAATCCATAGTAGTGTTCTCATGGTCAGTTTCCAATCAACAATGAAAAGCAAAGTCTCACCTTACTTTGATTGTGTCCAGGATCTCCCTCTTCCACCACACTCCCTCTTCCACTGCACTCTTTCTTCCACCACACCTCTTCCACCCCATCAGACCCCATATAGCCCCACCACACCCCTTCCACCCCACTGCCATTCTACAGAATGGCACATCACAAGACCCACAGGGAAAGTTCAGGAAAGATAATTTTATGGAAAACTTTTATATAAAGGGGTACTTGCTCCAAAGCTGTTGATGCCCAGTCTGTCTCTGCTGTAGCTGTCTTAGCCACACCTGTATTTTTCTGACTGAATATTCAGCAGTAATGATATTGGCTCCATTTCATTGGCAGGTGAAGATTTCTCTTGGGCTCTGTAGAGATCAGCAAAGACACCAAAGACACCAAAGACACCAAAGGCAGAGAGACTACAGGCTTATGCTGCTGCAACTCCGCTATTTTTAACAGCTTCATTGCCATACTGGCATGAGCCAGCGTTGGAAAAGATTCAGGGCCAGACACAATCCTGTGTAGTGAAAATACTTCAAACAAACATTTCTGTGGTAGGGCTGTTTGCTGGCAGCACATAGACTTCAGATCTTGGAGTGGTGATCACAGGCAGGCAGATGTATTGCATTATAGAAACTGCCGTGCTTGGCACTTCAGGGTGGCGTCTATTGTCTTTGCCAGAAGAAAGAAATCTTTACTTTGACAAAGCTTTCTAGTTCGCATTCTGTAGAAAGCTTGTTCACCTGGATTGACTGCTGCATGCTTGGGTGTTAAACCTGGCAGTGCAGGGAGAGCTGCATTCCCTCATACAAGCACCTTACATAACTCATCTGCCTTTAAAGTGATCTTAGCATTTATTTTGGAGACTCATTTGATTACATGAACACAGGAGTTCTTAATGCTGTCATTCTTAGCTCTTCAAAGTTCTTGTTAGAGTGTGGCTTACAGAATTTGACCTTTTTCATTACGAAATGAAAATTGCCCTGCCTAGATCCTAGTAGATATTTAAGAAATCAGTCTGTGTCTCAGTAGACTTTGTTCTGCTTAAGTAGATGGAAATGACCCTCTAGCAGGTGGCTTAGTGATCCAGTACAGCCAACATTTGCATACCTATTTTGGGCTAAGTTACTGTGTCGTGGCTGCTCTTGTCCTTGCAAACAAGTTACTGTTTTAAAGATGCTGCATAGGAATGCAGGATTTAATCTTAAATTGTGCCAGCCAACTGGTTTATTAGCTTGAGCAAGCACTTTAGCAACTTCTTCAGTTATTAGGAACCCAAAAACTGGAGCCTGAAATAGAGAAGTTCTCCAGAGAAAGCCATGGATAAAGCTTAAAGCTTCAGAGAGATCTTTAGGTTCGTATTTTTTATTGACTTTATGAGTGATACCCCAATCCACTGAAAGAGAAGCCAACTACATTGTGTCTAGTTTTAAAAAAGATATATGTTCACGTGTCTTCTTGGTAAGACAAAGTTAGTTTTGAACAACAAGAAAGGATTCAGAATAAGGATAATTTCAATTTTGGTCACTGTTTCTGCAATTACAAATTGGGAACTGCTTTGCCCAGCTGTTTAAATGAAAAAAATGTTAGGATTGCCAGTAGTTGTTCCATGCCAGGATTATACAGAATCCCTGTTGGTTTGGTTTTTTCTCTTGCAAAATCCAGGTGTTCCCAGGTTTGCTATGAAGAAAACCAGGTAGCAGTCCAACTGCACCAAAAGAACAACTTCAAGCAGTGCGACTGGACTGCCAAAGAGGACAAAGAGAGAGGAGAAATGTGCAGCATGACCAAAACATGTTTCTCATGCTATCTCACCTTTTTTATTTTTTTTCCTGAAAATGTTTCATTCTGTTTTTCCCCCATTCTTCCTGTTCAGACCTGTGTAATCTAAACACTGCTGCAGACCATGTTTGGTACTCAGCATGGTTATGAACATCATGATCAGACAGTGTTTTTGAGGTTTGTCCAAAAGCCTTTGGTGGCTTTTCTCCTCAGTGTTACAAAGTTGTAGTCCATGACAATCCACTGGAGACTGAGGTTTTTTCCCAAGTCGCAGATTATATTGCAGTTCCACCCAGGGAGGCTTTGAGATCAGTCACCACATCTTTTCTACTTTCCTTCTGTTAACACCAAGTCCCTTAAGCTGCTGTTCATTTCTTACCCTTCCCATTGGAGTATGGAAAAGGGAAATGGATTCTGCTTCCATCTGTCACCAAAATATCACATGGCTTTGTGGAAGTCACCCCACTCTCTGCCCTGCCCTCTTATTGCTTACAAAAGGGGAGTGCTGGGCTCCATTTTCCTCTGGGGTGTGTTGAAAACCACAGATATTGGTTTCTCCATGAGAGCCCTGGATGAACAGATTTTCTGCTTTGCACTGTGGAATGTGATGGTCTTAAACAGTTCTGCTTATTAAGAAAAAATGAACAGAAGAAAGAAAGGCAAAGGGAGGTCACACTTCACAGCAATCTTCTCCACTGAAGTGTCTGCTCTCCAAGGTTTACCTCCAGCAGTCTGCAGCTACTTATAGAAAAGATCCTGCTGGTGTAATTTGAAAATCTTCTTTTGAAACAACTGTAATATATGCTGTTAATATGTGGGTAGCTCTAACCATTCTCAGAGTATTTATATACTCCCAAAGTGGATGTGCTTTTGACTACTTACTATGTACTTATGGAATGGATTTGTCATCCAAGAAGATATGTTTGTGAGAGTGGTGCTTGAAATTACTGTCTTCCAAGTCATGATTCAAATTATGGTCCTTAGCCACAAAGAATTTCTGTTGTCCCTTTCCTCCCTGACCCACTCCCTGCTGAAGGTTGAGTTCACCACCAAGTTGATCTGTCAGACCTCTGTCAAGGATAGGATATACAAGTGCATTAAGTAATTTATAAAGCAGCTCAATTTCATTAACAAGTTCTAATAGAGTAAAACAGGCAAACCCAGTGTGTAGAATAATGTCAGCAAATGTGAAGATCATAAAGTTCAAAGTAAGGTTTCCAAAAGTGGTAGAAGGTGATTAGGCTATGGTTCTGTTGAATAATTCTTCCTCTTAGTAAAGTCCTAGAAAAAATAGAGGTGGATTTGAGGGATCCCTTTTTCTATTTGAAGATCCATTTGTTGTTTTGCTGCAGCTTAAACCATGAGAAAATGACACCAATACTTTAAATACATTGTTCATAGTGATGAATAGTAATGTATTTTTCATATTTCATCAGATCTCTTTTGTTATGTACTTGGCCTTTTATATTTTTTAAGCAACCACAATAGACATCTTTTATGTTTCCCCATATTCTTTGGTTCCCAGACTCCCACACCAGCTGGCCAAGCATTCAAAAAACCAATTCACTACTTAGGCATTCAGTGTATTTTATACCTGCTTCAGTTTCTCTTGGTCTTTTTTTTTTCTTTTTATTTTCTTTTTTCCTTTTTTTTTTTCCCTTTCTTTTTTCATCCCTAATGTGAATTTTATGACTTTGTCCTTTCTTTTGACAAGTTAACAGTAGCTGGATTTTAAAACACTTTTGTTTGAGTGTTAATTGTCCTTCACAAATCAGCCACAGTCTCTGGCTTTTGAATCAATGCAATCTGCAGAAACAAGCACAGGGCCGGGAGTAAAAATCAAAGCAAAATTCCTTTGACGTAATAATTGTCTAATATATAAGCAGGTGTAATATTTTGAGTGTAAGTCACTGGTGTGGCCTATTAGATATTAACTCAAGTGGAAGCTTGTGTAAAGATTCAAATCTTTCTTGAAAAAAATCACATTTTTCTTTGTTGCTTAAATACCTGCATCTCAAGCTTATCTTGGTTTATGCTCTTGCTTATTTGTAGCATAACTGCAACATAAAGGCCAAGTCTTTGAGCTGGACTGTGCTTTTATTGCTGGTCAAATACAGACCAAGAAGTCTTCTTGCTTCAAAAACTCTAAAATCTAGTCTCTTTAAAAGTAGTATAATGAATTACTGGGGGGATGGTGTGTGTGTGTGGATGTGCAATAAAGTATAGTGCAAGTGGTGAATAAACAACAGAAATGCACCTGTAGTGAGTGTTGAGAGGCAAGAAAATCACATATGGCAGGATGTCCCAACCCTTGTGTATAAGCCTACCACTGCAAGCAGTTCCTTAGAAGTCAGTGCAATTCATAAGTAAAGGTCTGCATATCTGGGTGTTAAGCAGCACAATTTTCTCAGCATATCTATTCCTGGTAAAAATTATCCCAGTTTTGAAAACAAATCTTTTGTAATAACTTTTTATCAGAGTATTTCTTAACAGTATTTGGATAATGTTAGAAAATAGCTGACACTGCGTAGTTTAGTTTTTCCTATCTATAAGTGTTATTATAATTTTGAGGTGTGAGCAAACAGGAGAATTTATCTTAAGAAAAAAGTTACAAGAAGCTGAAGACAAGGAAATTCCTGATCATTGTTTTAGCTCAGTCTTAGCCACAAATAAAGAAAGCAGATAGTATGCAAAACCCACCATAAAATTTAATTGAATTAAATACGTGTGAACATGTGTGTTCATTAGGTAGATATTTATACACATTTATAATGTTATTTTTATACATGCTTGAACAGTTCAAGTATGTAACTGAAAGCTGCGCATAAGACTTTCTAAGTGACTTAGATCTTGTTTTCAACAATAATATTTGCACTCATGAGCCTTTATTTCCTTGAAAGTTAATGGAGCACATCATCCTAGATCTTTGAAGCATTCTCATTTGCAAAGGGAATTTTTATTTGTGCTGTTTCAATGCTATTTAAAAATGAATTATGTATAAAAATAAATACACATGAAGAGGCAACATTAAGAACATCTTTCATCTGAGCGTTTTTTTCTGCCTTGCTGCCTCCTCCATGTATCAGTGGCACAAAGCAACCTGAACACAGCAGAGATCTTGGGTCCATCCCTTAGGCTCGAGTCAGGTTAGACATCGGGAGCCACAGATCTCCTGGAATGTGGTGAAAATGCTGCAGTTGTGTGATGGTGATACCTTTGCTGGCATACTTTGCCCTTTGTCAGGTCAAAGTGACTAAAGAAGTATTTTAGAGAGACTGAGAGGCAGACTTTGTTTCTGCTCTGGTGGCTTTGCTGAGACCTCCTCAAAGAACAAGTCTGTGCAGGAGGGATGCTTGGTGCTTTCTGTTTCTTTTCCAGACTGTACTGTGCCCTGCTTATGGTTTCCATTTACTTCCACTGAATAAGTATGAAGGGCATATCCCATCCTTGACTTCTGTGAGAAATGTTAGCCATAAGATTTAGAAAATACAGGTGCTGAGACCCTTAATAGATCATCTGGTAATAACCAAGTTCATTTGGGAAAAGGGAGCATGAAAACCCTGCTCAGGAATGCCTACTGCTGCATGACTTGCTCTGCAAAGTGCACCTTGTCAGTGGCAACATGCTTTCTGTGGAGGAGAGCCAGCCCTGGAAGGTCATGCTAAAGGCATGAAGGAGCTAGTCACAAATATTCTCACTGTGTGAAAGGCCTGTTTTCGCACAGTGCAGCAGGGAAGACCAGGGCTAAGTTGGTATAAATGTAGTTTAAAATACCAGCATGTTGTGGCCGTAGCAACTGTTGATAAGATTATTGTGGTGTGCTTCCTCCCCAGTTTTATGGACAGGGTTGTGGCAGTGACACAGATAAGATGGTTCAGGCATGTGTCTGCCTGGAGACTTGGGAATACAAAGCTGCTCTGCTACTGCAGCACTGATCATGATATCAGTCTAAAAGAGATTTCGGCACAGCGCGTGCCGTGTTCTCTCTCTCCCATATGGCATAAGAAGCCCACGCAGTCCGGTCTGAACAGCACCAGCCTTGCCAGTGTCTGGGATGTGTTTAGCAGGAGCTTGATCTCCAAACAGCTACACTCGGCTTTAGCCACAGAGTAACTGAGAACAGATCAAACTCAACTGAACATAAAGGAGGGGCCAGCACTGGTGCTTTGCTCATCAAGTTCACATCAATTAAATCAGAAAGAACCATCAGCAAGATGGTGTCACACAACTTTCTAACTTCTCTGTTGTCTTTCTACTAAACCTTCACAGTGATTTTCAAGAGTTCGTGGGGAATCCTGCCTTTGTCACTAGTTTTTGTTATGGAAAGCATCTGGACTCGGATATTTCCTAACTGACTTCAGTCAGAGAAAGAGCATGGAAGATTTTAGACCTTGAAAGTTAAAGGTCTGACAAAGTTAAAAGCAACTGGAAACAGTGGATATGATGGAAAATATTAGCCTGGGGTAACAATGGATGGAGCAGTAGCAACACCTATAATTATGATTTTAAGTGACAAAACAGAAAGGAAAACTACAGTCCAAGGGATTTAAAGATTTTTTTTAAAACCTGGGCTAGCTTGTCCCCTCCACAGGAGGGGGTTTCTGCTTGGAAACTGCTACATCGTGATCTGCAGACCTCTCCCAGAGCAACTCATCTCTGAGGCAGAATCTCCTTCTCTGCTCTCCAAAGGGCACAGATTTTGCCTTCTAATTGGGCGTACAGATGCCTTAGCTATCTTGTTTTAGGTCCTGCCCTAAGGATCTTTTTTAACGCTTACCTCGCCCCTACTCCTAGTTAGCCTGTTTTCTTTGGAGGCACCCTTTGATCTGTCATTTGTTGGGAACAGTCCCTGGAACAGAAAGGGAGAGATGGAAACTACGCAACCTTTCGCCCCTGAGCTGCACAGGTTATACAGAAAGGGAACGGAGCAGCAGAGATGCGTAAAAATCAGATTTGGCTTGGATGCCAGGAAGGATCTGCAGAGTGTGAAGAATGCTAGTACCTGGCTGCTGGCTTGCTGGTTTTTTAAAATATTACAACTACCCTTCTGAGTTTGCTAAATTACCTAAATAAAACAGCTCTGTGCTATATTAACATTTTTTCTATCTTTATGGTATGATATTTTTAATATAAATTTTGGCAGCACGTGCTGAGAAGCAGAGACTTTCTCTGAAATGTGGGACCTCAGAAGAAAGTCTGTTTGTCCTTAAGTGGCATGTTGTTTCTTGACTTTTCAGAGATGTTTCATGAATTTGTCATCCTGAGCTACAGAATTGCTTTTGTTAGGATGTAGAAATAGCTCTGTACTTGCAGAGCTGTTAGTGACATGACTCATGGTCCCGCTGCATAGACTTAGACTGGTGCAATAGCTGGATAGAGGGAGGGGGTTTTTCTTTTTTTTTCCTTTTTTTTTTTTTTTTTTTTTTTTGCAGTCTGTTGTGGTAACAAAGGAGAGAAATTGCACTAACCTTTGCTTTCTCCCCCTCCAACCAGTGGTAAAAGTCTTATATATATTCATAAGAGAAATGAGTGATGAGCTGTAGCAAAGATTTATTACTTTACCAGTTACTTGAATTTCTCCCTTAAGATTATAGAAAGGGCAATTGGAGGTGTTTTCCTCATTCATAGAGAAGGGTGTAGGCAAAACCAGGTAACAAAGAGCAAAGCTCAAAACAAATTACAACACTGGGAAAGAATCTGCCTTCAGTCACTGAGGAGTCCTCATAAAATCATCCAGTTTATCAAGAAAACACAGTTCTGGGATTTATTATCTAACAAACGTTTATTGTTTTTAATATCCAGTGAGTGTTTTTCAGATTCATGTCCTAGAAAATGACAGAAACATTCCTTCAAGCACTTGCTGAAACTCTCTGTGGACGTTATGGGGCCACCATCTCTACCCTCTCCTTAATGACAGCAGTCACCCTTTAAGACAACCAGCTGAGATACTTAATGCCTCTCCTGGCTGCCCACGTTGCCAGACAGAAAGAGCAAGTCAAGCCACTCTTCTGGACTTCAGAAACCTAGCTGAGGACAGAGAGTTGAGTACAAAAGTGGAGGGTGGGCCAAACTGAATGATCCTCTGTTCCCTAAGGCCACTGCAGGTACAGTGACAGTACAGCAAGGGAGAGAGCAGCTTCCCCCCAGAGATAAAGTTACCCTGTCCTTGCTGTGACAGATACAGCTGTAGTCCTACTTGGGGTCAAGGCAGCTCTGATGCAGACAGCTCCCACCACCTTCCCAGCTGCATCCTTTTATATCACCCTTGGGTCCCTGCTGGCTCCCCCTTTTCTCTCATCCTGCATTTTGGTGAGGGATTGAGGATATGGCAGTCTCTGCAACTGCAGGATGAGCAAACACCTACAGCAATATGCTTAAGAAGTCTTCTTGGAGCTGTCCTCCATTTTTGTCATTTTGAACTAGGAAGGTGTTTTAACTAGTTGATGCTCTCCCAAAGAAGAAATATGTCCTCTTTTGCCCCTACATATTACTGAGAGAAGTGAATTATCTTGGAGTTGGTGAGCTCTAAGAGGGGGCAACACTTTCCCTGAGAACCGCTGCAGCAGCAATGCACATGGCAGGAGGTGCTTGGCTTGGCCCTCCCAGTTCTGGCCAAGTTTGCAGGGTTGTCATCAGAAATTGTGCCTGGTGTCAGGAAAGGCAACCTCAGATGCAGGCTGTACAAGCCCTCAGGGAGACTCAGCTTCCTGCCCCAAGGTGTCTTTTTCAGAGAGACCTTTCTCAGGGCTGCCCTGCTTTTGGTTCCTGGGAGGACAGCGAGAAAAGCAGTGAGACAGGGCTATGAAATCAAATGAGATGAGTTGTGATTTTTGTAATTATGGGGGAAATCTCTAAAAATCTAGATTACAACATATAAATTCTGTTGTTTACATCCTTATTTTGTATTGATGTAACTTTTAAGTTAATTCTTAAAAATCCAATATTCAATAAACAACTAGCTAGCGCATCAGAGCAGGAACTGAGCTGCAAAGCAACAAGCATGTTGTAAATGTTTGGCAAATCCCAGGAGCATAAGGAAGGGAAGGGGCTGTTCCACAGAAGAGTGGCAGCAACCACAGCACAGCTATGAGTGTGGAGGGTCTGCTCTGAAGTGTTTCAGAGCACAGCGTCTCTGTGGGATCTTGGAGATGTACCAGGTGTTGCTCTTGGTGTTTGCTTGCAAATACTGGAAGGAAAGGCTAGGCTGCAAGAGTGTGTTTCCCTCACTTGTCCTACTGCTCAGTGTCAACAGTAGACACAGAGGAGGTAGTGGGGTGACACGGCTGTGCAAGACAAGTGGTATCACTGAAGGAACGTGCTGAAGGGATCACTGAGCCCTCCCAGGAAATCTGTGCCTCTGCCTACTCAAGGGTGGCCAAGAGACCAATTCACATGGATGTTATGGACATTCATCACCACTACTACAGTTTTCTGCCCCAGGCACTAGCTCAGCTCCTGATTGCCAGAATTAAGGGTGGCCTACAAAGCTCTCTGTCTCCACAGCCACTAGTAATGGCCCACCAATGTTCAATTGGCCAAAATTTACATGGCAAGGAGGGTGGCATGTTGGTAGTCTTTGGTAGCCAAGCACACTGTGTATCTCACAGTTCATTTAGAGTCTCCAAGGTAACTAAGGTTAATTTATGTCCTTCCACTGTGAAATCCTTGTCTTCTGGTGTCAAAATGGCAGGCTGCTCCCAGGATGCTAATGGAACCAGACATAAGCACAGTCAGCTTGCCACAATGCATGTCTCTCCTCTGCCTTTACAATATCACTACAGGCCAAAAAATAAAGCCTATTCATAGCCCGAGCCTCAAACCTTTTAAATCCTTGTTAACAGAGGCAATGTGGTAAGAAAAGCAGTGAGTGTAGGAACAGCATCAACAGGCTGTCAGACTCTGAATTGTAAAGTCCAGTTTCTCTGATATCTGTAGTCAGCAGAAATCAGAGTGTGGTGTCAAGTCTGGTGGCCTTTTTGGAAGAGAGGCCTCTTGAGAGCAGGATGGGCCCTATTCACCCATGCTGCCCATAAGGATTATTCACTCTGTCCTTGGAGCCACTTGGTCAACAAACACTCCAGATGACCAAGGCTCCCAGTCTGGGGAACTTGGGTGAGGGGTTTCTGGGACCATTTTTAATTGCTTTGTATGCTGCATTCGCAGTGCAGCACAGCCATGAGCATTTGGGCAGCATCATGCTTGAGGAAATTCTTAATCCAGTCCAGCTCATATAAATCTCTGGGGCTTTCCCCCTTGACAGATAGTATTGCTGTGTGAATAGGTGATTAAGAAAACATAAAAGCATCAAACAAGCCACAGGAGCTGCCACGGTAGGTCAGAAGATAGTCCTTCTGTTGCAAGCAAAGCAAATATACTGAGAGGCATGCGGCAGCATTTCTTGTGGAATGTGCTCCCAGCTTCCTGACCACTGGCTGCTCAGGAACATTCTGTTCCAAGCACACTCAAGTCTGCACCTCCTGGCAGTGCTTTGGTTGCCCATAACATTGTCATTACAGTGACTCCTGGGATTGCAAGAATGGACGAATGCTTTTCTGTGTTTATCAACAGAAAGACAGTTGAAGGCAGTTTTGTTTGTGAGCTTGGCGTGCAGGTTTCATTCCCTGCAACAGGGAAAAGATGGGAGGAGTCAGAGTTTACCAAAGAAATAGAAAAGTCATACGGAAAGAACCAGAAAAAATGTATTTGATTAATTTTGCATCTGTTCTTACTTATGGACTATGTTCTTGTGTTGACTGGTTACCTCAGATTAAACAGATGTAATGCATGAATTATTTTTAACTCAAGCCTGGTAAATATCAACTATCTGCTGCTCAAACTGCCTTAGCAGATAAGTTGCCAGGCTGAACTGAATTCATTAACCAGCAATAGTAAAAACATTTACAGGACAGGAGTTGTCATCAGAGGAGGGAATTAAGACATCCCAAAGTGCAAGCAAACACACCCTGACATTTCCTCAATAGAAAAATTAGTCAACAGGACTGTGAACTCCTGAACTGATCTGTGTCCCCTCAGCTTGGCCTCCCTGATTGTAAGCTGGAAGAAGCCTCCACCCGAGCAGGCTGAAAACATCTGCTACACAACAGAAGCTTTTCCCTGCACATACACCCGCCTCCATTTTCCCAGTTGCTGGTTTTATATGAAAGAGCTGTCAGTGCAACTCCCTTTCAGGCAGTCTCTGCCCACCAATATGGATCTATTGACGAAGCTTTTCCATGTCCTACATGCCCAGATATTTTGGTGAAGGTCACGTGGCTGGTGTGACACTAAGTCACTGAGTCTTTTGCCTGTAATACATCCTTCACACTCAAGAGCATCCTGCAAGTCAAAATAGACAGTCTCAGAGACATGGCCCTTTTCATTGCCTAAATGTTCTGTAGCATGCTTTTTTAATTAGATGGTAAAGAAAAATAAATTGTTTTTTCCTTCTCACTCATATGATTCTCCTTATAGCCATCCCCTTTCCACTATCTCTACTCCTCCTCCTCTTCACTCAAAACAAAAAAATATTCCTCATCTTGCTCATGACACCATTTTCAGGAGTACTGCCTGCTTCCAGAAAGAAGCACTGCCCCTCTACTTCCATATTTCAACTCAAGAGATGGACTAGCTTGGTGAGACCTTTCAAGTAGAAAATGTTTCCAGTACAAAGAGCTGTATTTGAGTTGTTCCCTGTACTTGCTGCAGCCAGCAGGTTTTGCAAGGCTCCCAAGAGGTGTGACAGCAGGTCTGGGTACCTCAAAAAGCCAGTGGTTTTATTTGCATCTTGCCACAAGTGTGGTGGTACCAATTCTGAGTCGCTTCCTTTGCCCACCCTGCCATCTCATCTGTGCTTGATAGGGACATTATCAAGATTTTTTCTGCCCACTACACACAGTTGCCATAATTTGTTTTTTTTTAGGGCGACAGTACTGCTGAAGATCCTAGCAGAGAAATACGTTTCTTGATTATCTTAGATGGGCCCAGTGGTTCAGAGTTGGCTCCCCAGATGATGTTTTTCTCAAAATTAATTTGTTTAAAAATGAATGGTTTAAGATCAGTTACCTAAAGCCCTTGGGGGAATTCACTCCTGTAATCAATGAGAAAGATGGGCCAAAATTAAAAAATAGGAGTGGAACTGTGCATGTAAGAGAAGGAGGGACAGGTGGAAAAATAGAATATTATCATTTCTTGCTAAAAGCCAGAATTTCTCCTTCCCTGAGAAAACCCTAAGAGGTGGGATAGATGTGCTTGGGCTCAGATTCACACAGATGGTTATGTGGCCTTTGGCGTGGCTGCGAGTGGGGCAGGATGGCAGCGCTGCCCTTGCACTTCTCCAAGGATGCTGCTCTATATAGCTGGGTAGGAGGAAAATCTCACCAAAAGATGGGGGGACCTCTGCCTGGACAGAGGTATCACTCCTGACTTGGCATTCTTGGATCTGGAGCCTACAGTCCAAAAGCAGACTGAAAGATGTTTAGATCTGTGAGTAGAGTGGTCCAGGGCCTCCTGTGGGTAAGAAATAAGGTCTTGAATATGTTTTTACATAGAGGGGGTTACTCTGATGAAGTTTCAGTCCACCTCCAGTTCTCCTTCTGCCTTGAATAGCCAAGATCCTGAATTTCAGCTGGTTGGATCAAAAGGGATAAATCCAGTCACAGTGTTGCAGATGAGGGCTGAGTCATGTGAAGACAGGATGAAGCAGCAGCACCACAGCTATGCTGTGCCCATTTTTTTTCTCCATCTTGAAACACATTATTAGAGACTTAGATGGTGATGTAGTCTCCATCTATAACTTCAGAAAATGCTATAATCTGCTATACATTGGTATAACTCCTTCTGCCCTCAGGTCTGGACATCTTGTCAGGAGCTGATGTTCCTCTTTAAACAGACATGTTCCTCTACTATAGGGTTTTTTGACAGGTTTTTACTGCTACTAGGTCGGAAGGAAACTCGGTGAAGTGCTAGGTATTTCACATAGAAGGTCTGTTCCTACTACAAAAAATTACTTGATTTGTACATAATAAAATATATGGAAATGAATGGGTATGGTGATGGTGCAGGCAAATTCTTCAAGCCAGAAGAAGCAATTGTCCTTTACATTTTCAAGGTATCTATATGAAGATACAGTCTTTTCTGGAGACAAAGTGGGACTATGGAGGGTTCATTCAAAATGAAAGCATCTAACTTGGGAAAAGATTTTCATTAGCCAAAATTTCATGCTTGGAAATTTACATCATTTCTTAATCTTATTCCATAAGAATATACTGCCATACGTAAGTGTTTAACATCACTTTTGTAGGAATTTGATCCAGTTTAACACATAGTAAATTAGTTATGTGAAGGCTGATCGCTTCATGCTACTCTGTCTGTTCCTAATACTCCGCCTGTCTGACATTCCACTCTGCCCACATGTTCCATCCCTGACATATAAAAATATAAATTCAAGATGAGAAGATTAGGACCACCCTGGAATTTCTGCCTTTTTATTTTTTTAACAAGAATACTGTATTTTGGCTTCCAAATAAGTTAAGAAAAAAGAAAGATTATAAGAATTCATTTGCAGATGATATGGAATATGTACCTGCATGGATTTGCAGCAAGAGTCTCTGTGTAGAGTTTGTGTAGAGTTACAAGGCTCATGTCATGTTTTCAGGGTCAGGCTGAACAGAAGAGCAATGGGTTTGTTTTTAAGACAGAAATCTTATCGGTGAGAAGTAGAGAAAAGTTTCCCAGGTGATCAAAGTACATTTTTAACCAGCTGATTTAGGGAGCTAATATTATTTTGAGGGAGATTTGGGTCAGATATGAAAAGATTTAATCCCCACATACTTAATCCTCCCAAGAGCTAATTTAAATGGAGACTGATCTGTCAATTACAGCATGGCTTCATTGCACAGTAGAATTTCTGAATTACTGAGATTTAATTTAGCTTGAAAATTTGTTAAAGTACTCTGTTACTAATTCAAATAAAATGAAAGCAAATGATTGAATTGAGAAAGAACTCTGGTTCTTTTTTTTCTGCACTCACCATGGATGGATTCTTTTCACTTAAATTGTATTTAAGGAGCTTGCTCAAGGTTGGTGATGGTTTTGTATTTTTTGGTCAAAAATGCAGATTCAGGGCAAAGGAAATTAGCTTTGAATTTGCAAATTTATAGAACCTACTTTTTAAGCTGACAGAAAAAGAAATCTAGATGTCTAGTGTCAGTATTTTTTTCCTAAAATCAATTTGTTCCTTTGAAACAAAATTTAGCTTTTATACCTGAAGAAAATTCTGAAGAGCCTATGACTTCCTGCACTCCCAAATTAAACATACTATGTCACACTGACCAAAACAGTTGGTTTGGCCAACAACAAAACATTTTTGCTATTCATTTCTATGTCAAAACTTGATGTGTTTCATTTCACAGTAGAACAACACGTTTGACTTGAGGATTCACATATCAGCTGTGTCTGTTATTTGTGCTACTCCCCTCTGGGAGTCTGGCCTCTGGGAAGAGACCTTGGTAAAAGCTGACTTGTGGAACCGGCCCGACTGATTGCAGAAAATATTCAGTTATGAAAAACGCCCTCCTTATGTCCAAATTTAGTTAAAATTCATGTCTTTTGAATCTCGTTCCACACCACAAATGTTTGCCAGACTCCATAGTGATAACGTAGCCGTGTTTTAATAGCATTAGAGAAGACAATGACATAGGCAGCTGCCTTAAAATGCCAGAAGTTTTGCACTCTCTAATAAATACAGCTCAGTCTTGGCTGATTAAATGTGGAAATAATTTATCCAGTCGAAATGCTGGGTCTTTTGCCAAGATTTTTATGTCTGTGTGTGCTGGGTTGATCAAGAGTATAAGGCATGCTAAGATGGGAATCTTTGCTAGGTTTGGGATAATGTTTCTCATTTGTGACCCCTACTTGTTCCTAGATTGCTGCCACTCAGTGTAAGGACATTTTCAAAAGAGAAGAGTAGGGTGCAGTTGTTTTCTAACCTATTGGTTACCTCTCTCTCAGTGCCTGCTCTCCCCTTCCCTCCTCAAGCTCCTTTGGTACTGAAAGGGCTCAAAAATATACCCAAACCATTGCTCAGTGACAGGGGGCATTTTCGTCCTTGCCTGTCTGGCTGTGTAGCAGAGAAGGGATCAGGGGGCACAAGGGCCACTTGAGCTCTTTGGTGAGAAATTGCTGGAGGCACCAGGAAATTTTTGCTTGCTAATATGAAGCAGCAACTTGGCCATAGCCATAAACAGGCCAGAAGAGAGATCAGCTACCTTAGGATCCCAGTGAATAAGATTACCAGAGAAAGCTAATGAAATTTTCTCTGCAACCTGGGCTAGCTGAACACCATGCTCTCTGCTAAGCAGATCAGAGCTTGACTATGGGATGAGGGCACAGCATCCCTTCTCTGACAAATTGGGGCACTCTGTCACTGCCTGTAGCCTTGCAGGGCAGTGCTCACCTTGGGGCACAACATAACTCTCCTTAGGGCCATTGGGAGTTTGACGGGAAGAGCAGGCATTACTCAAATTTGTTCTGTATGTCCCTCAGCTGAATACAGCTTTCTAGACAAGTTCTTGCTATTCGAGTGCAAGAATGTGAAATTTGCTATGTCAGTCCTTTTTTTCCCCCCTTTTCCTCCTCCACATTTATTTGTCTTTTCTGAAGTTTAATGCATTGTAGCCGGTTTAATCAGGTATGACAGTAAAGATCCGGGCTTGTCTGTGTTATAATTCATTGCTTTTACTTAGCACTAGAAACTTCCTGTGGCTGCTAGACAAATAAAGGACAGAGCAGCTCCAGAACCAAAGGTGTAATTCTGTATTATCCAGTTATTTTTTAAACTTTTTTGCTAGGAATAACTGCCGAAAACAGCACTGCTGGTAAAAGCAATGTTAATGTTTATACTAATATAAAACACTGCTAATAAAAGACTTTGTTATATAGAAACAAGCAAAGTTGGTTTTCTTTATTTTGTTCCACTTCCTGCCTTTAGATAATTTGGAGATGGAGATTAAGAAAAGCTTGGAACATTGCTTTCCCTTTAATCCTTAGATCTCTCAGCTGACTCTACATTTTGTTTTCATGCTGAAAGGGAAAAAAATATTTTCCTGGCAGGTTGAGAATGATTTTTCCATTAATCTTTTTTCTTGGAGCCAAGATACATTTTTTCACAGCGATCTGATGTGACATAATACTGTACCTGGAATTTCACACTAAAGAGAGTGGAAAAACATTCTCAATTCTCACCACAGCAAGCACTTGCAACTGGGCTACAAACCGTCCAGCAAATCTGAGAAGCCAAAAGAGCAATTTAAACAGGGGACAGGAAGAGAATATGAAATGTCATGTTATTTATTAAGGTCTTTCAAAGCTAAACTGATACTATATGGTCCATAGTGGCACAGGCCAACAATTATCTTACTTGAAAATTATCTCAGCAATTTGAAATCCAATTAATTAAAAAAAACCTCAAAGTGTAAATGTGAGGAGCAATAGAAATGTTTCAGATTAATACAATTCAAAGCAGAACAGAAACTGTTTCTGCAATTAAATACATATGTACATGATCTTGGCTTTATGAAAGTTGATAGAACCCACCCATCTCTCTATTTTTGGCTTATCAATGTTTTCTTTCAACATTTAAAGTGTTTTCTTCAAAGCCCAGAGCTGGAGCATTTCCAGGCAGTTTAATTGTCCAGATGTGGAGTGGATTTCCTAAGTACTTGCAGCATAGGGAAGACATGATGGTTTTGCTTGGAAGTCAATGAAAAAAGAGAAATATTTTCAAATTCTGACTTGATTTTTAAAAAGGACTTGCTGGAATGTCTCTTGAATATTCACAGGCCTCAACAGAAAAATACATCTGTCTTGATATACGTCTCATCATGGTTCTGCACTGAATTTATCTGTGGCTGCTTGTGCATTCACAGGACACAGCCATTCTGAGTTGGTTTTGCACAGTGAACAAACCATTCGAAGGACTTTCATTGGAGTACTAGATGGCTGCACTTCTCCTTGAGGCTGGTGCAGCTCTATACTGTGTTTCTTGGTACTAGAAATCTCCAAGCAATACTGAAGTGGAAGACAGATTCAACAAAAACCGTTATTCTATCAAATATTTTTCCAACACAAGGAGATTTCTTGGTTACAATATACCACAGCTAGTGCTTGCCTGAAGTTGCCCAAACCCTCCTGTGTTCCCTGTGGCAGTCAAATTTGCCATCTCCCAAAAGCAAGCTGCATTTCATGCTCTCATGCCGCATTGAGATTGCAGTATCCCTGCAGTATCACACCCATGTAGGAAGGCACCAGGAAATGCTGGCATTTCTTACCTTTTTGACACTGCTCTGGTGATATCCATCCTACTAGCAAGACTTATTTTGTGGAGAGCATTATTAAGCGAAACAACATTCCAAAAATCCTCTAATCACAGGATCTGTTTTTTTTGATTGGTTTGAATTTTCAGCTTTACTTGTTCAGCTACCAAGGAAAGACTAGACAGCCCTAAATGTCTTCCCTTTAGCCCTCACACACACACAGAGTATCTATTCAATCTGCCATCACACATTGCTTCATTTAACACTTCATTTAATACGTTTTCAGGCCACAGGGCAAAATCAGCTTTGGTGTAAGTGAACACCACCCTCTAAAACTCTCTTTCTGCCTGCATAGAGAAGGCATATAGCCTGAGCTTGGTCTAACATTTCCAGTGATTGTAGCCCTTTTCCAGAGGTTCAATCCACTGAGGCAGCCAAGAGGGTGCTGGTGACTTCCTAGTGGGATGGCAGCTTGCTTACACAGGGCTGTCTTGAGATTACTTAGTCATGTCACTGACAGCTACCAAAGGGGGCACCTGGAAAAGTGGTTACATGGGAAACTCTATCATAAGAAAATTTTTTAAGCTAGTCAGCCTTGACTATACTGTGAAAATACAGAAATTATTGGTTTGTGCTCCACTGCCACCTGAACAGGCAGTATTTTATGGTGATGGTGCAGAGAAAAGCTATGAGCCATAATAGCTGCCCTTCTTTCGAAACACCCACTGCTGGGTGAGTCGTTTCTGGTGTTGAAGGGCTATGAGCTGTGTAACTGCAAGCAAACACGGTGGTTGTGTGCAGTGCCTTTGCATGAAGCTAGCCTATAGAGAATATGTATTGAGTCATACTCTGTCTGCATCTTATGCTAAGTCCTACACGCTGCTTCGTTCTCCTGAGAAACTCATGCTCACAGCGGGGAAACTGCTGTAAATGCTCCATCTGTATCACCAAAGGCAGAGCCCAGCTAAGCTCCCCCACCCACCCCAGCTGAGAGAAGCAGCCAATTCCTACACATGAGTCATGAAAATGTTTTTCATACATTAAAAATTCTAACAAATGCCAGCCCCTTTGCTGTATGTCCTGGGCTCCATGCAGGCTTACTGTGCTGTGTTTATACAACTTTCTGATGAACTGTTTCTGAGAATTGAAAGTGTGAAAATAAATAGAAAAGTTACATGTAAGAGAAAGCCTTCTGCCTGTGTCTGAAATCAGTTCCCAAGTCTGTGGCTGGCTAAGTCTCACCCTGATGTTATTGTGCGGTTATGGATTTTGGATGTTCTTTTTGCTGGAATCAGTGACTCCAAAATGTACCCATTCTGCAGGTCTGCTAAGGGAAAAAACAACTGTGTACTGCTGCTGAACTCAAAAGTCAAAACAGGGACCCTCTTTTTGGCAAAATCCATCAGGCTCCATCAGTATTATAGCTGGTAGGAAAAGGCCAGGGAACTTGTGTAACATCACAACCCAAAGTAGACCCATAACACTCAAAAACAGTAGAAAGTGAGACAAATATTCCTCAGCAGTCATTTTTCTCTCCCCTTCTGTCTGTCCTCTCTCCTTAAACCTTGCAATTTTCCGTTTTACTTTTATCTTTACATCTCTTTCTTGCTAATTTTATTTTCCATCTGGGAAGAAGGCAAGTGATTTTGCTTTGTTCACTGAAAGAGCTGGCATTCTGCAGGGAGTGATCAGGGAGCAGTCTGAGCAACATGCATGCATTGCTAGGTGCTGTTATGAAGTTAATTACAAGCTCTTTGGTTTCATAAGGATTTTTTAGCTAAGCTATAAAACAGAGGCTGTGTCTATTTATGGTCCTTAAAAATCTTTCACTGTGACCCACTACCCTGATCAAATGTCAGCACTTATTTTCCGGGATCTCATTTTAAATCATTGCATATGGCTAATATGAGAGTGTTACAAGCCACATTTGACTCTAGGAAAGCCAACATTGCAGTGGCAGGTGACAAAATACCCAATATACCAAAGATTTCTGCTAAAAGAATAGTGCTATGCCATCCTTGTCTGCATTAGCAGCCCTCTAGCAAGTGTACTTCTGTGGTAGGCAGATGCAGTGGCCAGCAACAGGCACATAGGAAGTGAAGAACTTCTCCTCCCTTTTGTATCTACGGCCCAGCTTCATAAAGGGGCTTTGGGACCATGCTTTTGCTAGGTGCCTCCCTTTTGGTAATATGTATTATTATACCATGATGCACAGTGGATGTGATCACATGGCAAACCCTGCATTGGCTACAGGGTGCCCCACTGCTGGGGTAACCTGCAAGGCTGCCAGACTATCTGCTTACAAATCATACATAGCTTGGTATCATGCCAAAGCTATTTGTCAGGCAGCTAAAAGATCTATGTGCTGGTCCATATGAAGATCAGGTGACTTTCAAGGCAACCTCTTTTCTAGGCTTTGCATATAACCTGGGAGGCAGCTAATATTTGCAGTCTTCAGCCTTCTTAAAAGGCCTCCCCATCCTTTCTCCCATGAATTTAAGCCCTTGCCATGAGTTTTTTCCATGCTGAGTGCTTCCTAATACCCTGCATGCATGTCTCACAACCCCAACACGAGCCAGTTCCAATGCTTCTGCTCTGTTTTAGTGGGTCCCACAACTCCTGGCACCAGCTCCATGAAATAGATAGATACTATAGGAACAGCAAAGTGTGAATGCTCAAGTAATGATAGTACATATTTTTCTCGATCTGAACTTATTTCCAGGGTCTCTCATATGCCAGCTTGGATTCGATTTAATATATCTGGCTATGTCATTTGCACATACTTTTTATAGGGAAATACCAGCGGATACACATTGAAAGGGCTGTGGAGACCACTCCAAACCTGGGGAAGTTAGGCACTAGACATCTTTGCTGATCTGGACCATTAAGGCTTGTAATACAGAGTTAACAGTGGGAAATACCTATAGCCCCCTCTTGGAGACATGTGCTCTCTTGCCAAAGAGGTTCATTCATCTCGCAGCCATTTAGGAGATATATTTAGTGCTACTTTTCGGTACATGAGAAGATTTAGGGTCTCCCCAATATGGGGAAGCCAGTGGTACGGGGGCCGTCTCCAGTGCTGGTCGTGGCAGCCCTTGTGCCGCCGGACAGACGCCGTTCTACTGCTCCCCTCTGCTGTTCAGCGCGGAAACAGCACGTTCCCAGCCGGGTATCCTCCCCCAGACTCCAGAATATTTTCCCTTTAGCTGGTTTTCCTCTTTCTTGGACCAAGTGTGGGAGGGGCGTGGGAGGGGAAGGGAGCCGAGCTGACACTGGATATGTTTATTGTGCTTGGCAGCTGGCTGCAAATGCAAAAGGAAATAGTGCTGATTTCCTACACACTGTAACTTTCTGACCTTTTTGATAGATAGGGAAGAAGAAAGATATTTTGCTGGAAAAGCAAAATAAATGGGACACAGAACCAGAATTGTGGCAGGAGAGATACTAGCTAAATGTGCAGTGCATGGTGACGGGATGAGGCAAAGAAGCTTTAAATGTTTAGAGTCAAGGTCAAATGAAGGCTGTGGTTCAAGTTCAGATTTAAAATATTAACACATTGACATGTCTTGCTTTCTCAGGATATAAGTTCCTTTTAAATGGGAATCTCTTAATAGAGCCTTTATCACATTGATTGGACTGTAAATAAAAAAAATTCAGATGCAACTCTTCTTCCCTCTCCTCCTAAAGATTCCTTTCGAATGCTTTAGCTTTGAAATGTTGGATTCCAGTTTAATTCAAATGGCAAGCAGAGTCAAGGAAAAGGCACTGCAACATTAGATAATTAGAAATGATAAAATGACACCCTCAGAATTTTTAAGCCTGGCAGTTTAAGTAATCATTGCTTATAATAGAATTAATCATCTAGATTGTATTGACTTGCATTTCTTTCTTCAAATCAAACCCTGCTGCCAAGTAATTCTTTATGTGTAAAAAAGAAAGGAACAAACAAAAATCTCCACCCATTTTGCTCTGTGGTCCTCATGTGAGTAAACAAAACACACAGCTTGGAGAGAAGACAGACATTGCTTGCTATCTTCTTTTTTCTCTCTCTCTTTTTTGCTGGATCAGCCATATCTTACTGCATTTTTCTAAAGCCTGACTGGCATATTTGCCAGTTCTTCACAATGGGCCAGCATTCTGCAATTCCTGGCTTCCTCCACTCCTCCTTTCACTTTGTCCTGTTTTGTCAGGGCTGACGCCAATAAACTCGAGGGGGCTCAGATGTAAAAAGTTGGTACATCCTCTGGATTAACACCCTTCAGGAGGGGTGGAAATGGTGTGATAGCATTTGGACTCTGCCCACCTGTAAACACCCAAGACGGAGAGGGTTACAAAAGGCCTGGGCAGTCTGACATTCCTTCATGAAAAACAGCACATTCCAGTCTTGAACAAATAAATACACTGAAATGAAAGGTCTCCTTCTTCAGCTGCTGAGTCAGACAGCAATGTGCAGGCAGGCGAGATGTTAATTAATTTTCTGTGTTCAAGTGCTGTGTCTTTTGTGGCCACTTGGTCCATTTACTAATTTTTCCAGGATGAAGCGACAAAAGGTACACTGAGATTGCAGAAAGAGCTGTGCAAGGACATGGATTTCTGTGTGGATTGTCACACTGAGGGCCATGCTTCACAGAGAGAAAGAGGTTGACTTGAGCCTGTTCTAATCCCTGCATTAGACTACCATTCTAAACTGAAGTGGCTGCACTATGACTTTATTTAACTCCTCCAAAAAGAAAGTGAACTTGGTTAAATTGAACTAGTTTAACTGCAGATAGGAGCATCCCCATGGGAGTTTAATGTGGTTAAACCTTAACCACATTTATGTGTAGATGTGGCACTTAGACACATGGTTTTGTGGTGGACTTGGCAATGCTGAGTTAACAACTGGACTTGATGATCTTAAATATCTTTCCCAACCTAAAAGATTCTATGATTCTATAAATTAATTATCTGCAGTTTCACCTCTTTGATAAATTCGGATAGATTTTCCCATATAGTCTGATATCCAAAATCCCCTACTATGGCAGATCTAGGGTACATTTTGCTTCTTGTGTCCCAGAAAGACTTTTCAATACATTTAATAGAAGAGAAGTTTAATGTGAACAATCAGCAAAGCAAAGAATTAATAACAATAGGGCCACAGGCTGGAAGAAAGAGAGTAATGTATTTTATACTCCCAGGTTTCAGGTATTCCATGATTCATTACTCAGAGCACAGATCACACTCAGATCGGTTGTTTGAAAATACAGATCACTGGAACCTGTGTGAGTAGAGAATGCCAGACCTCTACTAATTAACGTAGGCTGCATCTTGTCTTTGTGACAAGTTGCAGTCAGCATAATGTCAAAAACCGTGCCTGCTGATTGTATGTAGTGAAAACGGGGGGTGCAGCCTCTCAAATCATAACGCTGCCTTAAAGTGAATATAGCTGGGGTTGCTTTTATTTGTTTTTGAGCTTCTGAGTTTCCTATGTTGAAGCTTTTCTGAATTGCAGATCAAAAGACAGATATTCCCATGATTTCAAAAGCAGAAGCTTTAAGTAAATCCCAAAATTTGTGAAAGTGTGAAAATAGCAGTTGTGTAGCTGCCTGCATTCCAAACAAGCCTGCCCAAAGGATTTCATTTAGATAGATTATCGTTCCTTATTATCTATCTAGCACTAACAGTGGCTGTAAAACCCCTAGAAATGGTGGCATTTCCATTTATTTCCATGTTCAGCTCACAGAACATACTCATGACATGAAAATACCATAGAAATGCAAGGTAATTACCATCATTATGTAACTCCTTAGCATCCAGAAGCAGAATTAACAGTTTGAGTGATGCCTATAAGAAAACCAGAATACATTTCAGTAAGCCTGTCATTTTTTATCTCTTAAATAACCTTAAATAAAATTGAACTGGCTTAGTCAGTGTGGGTGGAAAAAAAAATAGCAAGTTCTTATAATCTTCACTGTGATGATAATACATGTATTACTCCATTTAAATAAAATCTCTGAACAGCACCTGGAGTTTTACACAGAAATCCTGCACTGGGGATTTGTATGCAGCACACTTGCATATGAAATGTCAGAATTGCATGGACAAGGACAGCAGTGAAATTTAAAAGGTGATGGATAAGACAGATGGCTGAGCAGAAGTGGTCTGCATTGCCATGGAGAAAAGCCTGGTGCCATTCTCAGCAATCAGTGCTCGAGCTTGCAAGAGTCTGGGTGCTATGGAAGCATCTCAGCCAACCCTGGGTGTTGCAATATGCCAGTTTTCCAAGAAACAGATTGATGTACAGTGTGTACTGTTTTTTATTTTCCTAAGGGAGGAGGGGAGAACTATCTATGGATTAGGGGTTGTCATTTGGCTTTAAATTTCATCTTATCAATGCATTCATTGACACCTAGGAAGATTTCTTTGAAATAGAGATGATATTGTGAATACTCACAATAATCACATAACCTCCACATAACCAGAAATTACTTCCCCCTCCCCTCTCGGGAGAGCAGAATATCACTATTTGTACAGAATCTACTAGTTTCTACTCACTGTTATGTATTTAATCTGTGTGAGAGGTCCCATGTTCCTTCCTTGAGATTGATAACAGTGTTGATCTTCAAGGATTTTTTTTGTAGGCTTGCCTTTTTTAGGGGACTGCACTCCCGAGAGGTCCATGCAAGAGTCAGTTAGAGCTGATGCCCACGCTGTGAAGAGGTTCCCCTGGGATCAGGCTCGAGGTTGCATCTGATTATAACCAGGATTGGGAGGGAAGCAGTCTGGGAGCACAGATTTCAGGGTTTGAAGTAATTGCTGAGCAATACAAGGAACGAGAATTGAAAGGAAGTGAGAATATTCCCTGAAAGGAAGCATGAGAGCTTTCTGCCTTCCAGGGCTGAAATCTTCTGGAAATATGAAGATCTACCAGAGAGAGTTTAAAGAATGACTCAGTCTGTATCTGCAAGCAACGGGTGCCAAAATAAAGATAGCTAAGTCAGACTAGTCTAATTTGTGACCATTGTTTTTTCTAAAGCATTTGAAGATTGTGAAAGTTTCCACTTAATTTAAGAAAATGCAGCGAGATATGAAACTGTATTATGGGCATTTGAGTGGCAATGGCAGCACGTGAAATGTGAGCAATGTGTTCTTAAGTGGCAAACCAAATGGATGGCAAAAGCACAGACAAGTAAGTGATTGGCCCAATAAGCCAACATTGTAATTTTGGGGAAATGCTGAACTCCTGGTAGGAGACTAGGCAGAGTTTGTAAAGCAAAACACTCAGTAAAAGCCAAATCCTTGACAAGACAATCAAAACATAGCCTGAGAGGAAAGTCCCCAGCTGTAAAGCTCACAGCTAACGGGCAGTTCTCTGAGACCTCACGCCTGGTAGCAGACCCAAGGCAGAAAGTGGTGTGAATATCTGACAGACTATGTAAAAAACATGAACTGCTCAGACTGTGCAAACTCCCACCCCAGCCAATACCATGCGTTTCAGGACCAATACTTCTGTGGCTTGTGGTCCCTAGGAACAGATGGCAAGTTCAAGGGGGTGACAGCAGTGCCATGGATGACAAAGGGGTCTAAGCACAGAAGTGTGTTGAGCAAATGCCAGCAGATGGGATGTGGGTTTTCAGTTGGATGGGACCATGCAAGCTATTGTGGTTTCAGAAGCAGGCATCTTACAGTACTGGATGAGCAGCTATATGTGGGAAAACTCAAATGGTATAGTGGTAGGAAAAGCCCCTCTGAGAGTCTGATATAGCCTGTATCAGTTCTGATGGCAGATAGGAGAGAAAAAGGCCATATGCTAGAGAGATGAGGGTGGAAATGACATAAACAGCAGCTCAGCAGTACTCCCTTATGTTGCTTGGGTCTAGACCATTATAGCTGAGGTCACTCCTGTTCAATTTCTGGACTGCAGGATATTGAATCTCTCCCTAAACCTGAATCTTAGCACTTCTCCAGGGAGCAGATTCTGCAAAGGGAAGACACTGGGTTAAAGGATGTCTTTCTTCCCTTGTTTTGACAGAGGAGATAAGACTTTGCCTAAGAGCAGCCCTCGGTCTTGGGTGTGGACCCTGTCTTCAGGAGACCCTTATTTCAAAAAGAGATGAGGAGAAGCGTGTCCTCTTTCCTTTTCAGCCTCCTCTCTCCCAGAGTAGGACCCCAGACATATCCAGTTCAGGGTCTGGGAGAAAGACAGAAGAGGCAGGAGGGAGTGATGTCTCCTTTGGAGGAAAGGGGAATGCTGGCCCAGAGAAGCCTTCAAGGCCCAGATCTGGCCATTGCCTGCAATTCTGCCATTGGGACCTCTAGAAAACGTGCAGCTTCAACAGGGCAGTTAATGCTCCAGATGAAAGTGTGGAAAAGAGAGCTGAGAGAAAAATTAATTACAAATGGGATGCAATCATACAATAGTAAAACTTCAGTGTCATTTAACTTCTGTGTAAACAGAACATGGTTTTGTTCTCATGGTTAGCAGGGGATGGACTCAGGAAGCCGAATTAAGTTCTTGGCACTGTTTCTGATTCACTTAGTGGCCTTCAGGAAATTACTTAATTGTGGGGTCTTGCGAATGCTGAGCACATGCTGAGGAGCATTTGTTTCCTCTAAATCAAAGGGGAGTTTTTGGAGCAAAACATGAGCTCAGCACCTCAGAGGATCAGGATGTGCTCATTGAAAAAATACGGACCCTTTATCTTTGTAGCTTGGATAAAGATAGAGTTCAAGAATCCAGGGTGCTAGTATCCTTATCATCCACAAAGTAAAGAGAATGGTTTGCTGGGGATCTGTGAGGAAGCCAGCTATAAAGGGCTGTAATTGAATTAAAGGATGGACTGGCTTTGTTGAAAGAAAGGGGAACAGAACCACTGAGGCATATGGGCTCACATTGTGAAACAAATTACAGGCTGACATCCGCTAATAATCTGTGCTTCGGTGCAATAGACAGGAATAACTCAAAACCTCCGTGGCTGGCAAAGGGGAACCGAGAGTAATGGGGGAAGCTTGTTTCCGCTGAATCCCATCCCACACCCTCTGACAAGGTCATCTGATCTCAGCTAAGGCTGGGTGGAGGGGGATATGCCAGTGAAAGTGCTGTGCTGGTGAGGCAGGTCCCAAAAGGGACATGTGAATGCAGGGACTGAGGGTTTTCTGGCTGGAGGTGAGGCAGGTGCTGACAACGTTGGCAGGACAGAATTAAGATACCTGCCTGTGGCTAGTAAACTGTGTGTGAAATCCAGCACACACTGAATATTGCCTGGACAGAAGTGTATGCTCCCTAGAAACAGTTTCTCCTAATAGTTTCATTCCACTGAAAATGGAGAATGCTTTTTCTGTTCAGGATGGTTAGTTCTTCCCACTGTGCTGCAGGGACACACAGTTCCCACCAGCACTGCCTTGGCATGATCCTGTGAGCCTTCATGCCGATGCTCCCAGTATGAGGTGCCCAGGATACGGTGTTGGCCATCCTGCAAAATGTGAGAGCTTTCCATAGTGGAAGGTTAAAGTCTGATCCTATGGAGATCATTGGACATTTCTGGTATTTTCACCAAACTGGCCGCTTTTTTTCAGTGGTTTTGTTTTCCACCCTAGGAAGCCACCTATATGTGCCCAGATAAATCCCTCTGGGTAGCATTGTGTCTGTGTTACACACACTGGAAGTCTTGTCTGGCAGAGCTGGACTGCACTGAAGCCTTGTGACACACATGCAGGCTTGGTAATGTGTTTTTTTTCAGGCCAGAACAGTAGATATCCTCAATCAAGCAGATTTTCCTGGTTTCTCTGTGCCAAGCCTCTAAAATCCTTTGTGTTCCTCCTCTGACCCCATGCTTTCCCTTTTCCCAGGCACCCTGTCCTTAGACACAAACAAGCCTTAAACAGCATACAGTGAACATGAACATTAAGAAAATAAGTCTGTTCAGCTGTGTGCAGGTCATGTGTTCAGAAAGTCAGCCACATAAGCACTGATAGAACAAATGGATTTGTTTCATGACATTTAGTCACGAAGCAATATTTTTGTTAAAACCTCAGTTGCATTTTTAAGATGCGGTGCTAATTTCACACATATATAGATACGCTACACACACACACACACGCACATTGGTAGAAATTCTGTGTTCATATGAAAAAGGTATAAGAAACTGCTTGCTAATTAAAACTAGAACATGCATTCAAGTTGAACAAGAAATGTTCCTTGTCTGTGCTCTGTGATATTTCTGCTTCTGTTTGGTGGGTCTCTGTGGCTTCTTAATTTTTAGCTGGTGCTCTTCTGTGCACTACCATTACCCTCTGATTTATTTACTGCATTTCCCTGGTTTTTTTACATTATTCCATTCTCACAGTGTGTTGGTGCTAACAGGTTTTGAGTGACACCACCATATGCTTCCTAAATAGTTCCATTTTACTGGTTGTTTAACCAAAGACATTTGAAAGTGTTTGTTTGCCTTTTTTTGCTATTGAGCTGTGATGTTCCAGGAGCTTCAGAAAGAGATGTCTCTTATAATTGTGCTAGGAACTGCTGTCATTGAAATAAATTGACTTAGGCTGATGCAAATGAGAGCAAAATTTGGCCCCATCTGTTCTACATAATCTAGTTCCTAAATCAGGAAAAACAGTCAGTAAAAAATGACAGCCAGTATTCCATTTTTGCGGAAATTTGCTGAAGCTTATAATGGATACTAACATGCTAAAGATGTTGGTTTCATCTAGGATGATGCTGGAGACTTTTCTTAGTTAATTTTTTGGGTAAGAATGTATCTAAAGTATTAAAATGGCTGTTAGTTTCGCTTATTGGCAATAAAGAGACTAAGTGGTCTTCAACACTGGTTTTTAGACAGGATAGTTAAAGGTGAGCAAAAAAGAGACAACAGATGTAGTGCTTAAGCACTGGAGAACATCACACTGTCTTCAAGAAAGGAAAAGCAACATATTTTACCTGAGTAAACTACTTGAATAGCCCCAACTCTATTGGCCTTAAGGAGGCCACCTCCTATCTGTGGGTGGCTGTTTCTTACCCGTTCCTGAGTTGGCTCCTCGTTGAGGTCTGCTCTGTCCTGCTGTGCCAGATCTCTCCACTTTGCTGCGAACGGGCTTCACCTGGTGTTGACATGGAGCTCACATAATTCTCTCACTTTTGGAGGGGTGCTAGAGTTGCCAGGGATAAGTTTGCTGAAAGACTCTGGGACAGAAATGTCCATACATGTGAAATTGCTCTAGGAACCAAGGGACATGTTAGTGTATTGCTCTACAGCGGTGGACAAGCAAGTGCTGTTATGGACTGTTCAAACACTGTTGTCTGAGAAGAAGGAGCTCTCTTAAATATGACGGACCATCTGTAGTTTAAAAAAGCCCACAGATGGCATTAAGACGGCTCTCTGAGAGTGGTGGAATGCAGGTGTTTCCTGCTGTGGTTGGTCTTTCACAAATGTGTGCCTGCTGGTGCAACTGCACCCCTTCCTCATGGCACTGTCTCACCGGCTGCATGTGATCAGGTGCAGGTGAATAAAACAAAGTCAATCATTCTGACCAAAATTTCCAAGTCTACATATATGTGTCGGATATGAGCAGCCTGCTTTTGCAGAAGATCCTCCATATTTCCAACTCCCCTTGAAGTAAATGGAACTGCTGCAGTTTTCTTTGGCAGCAGGAGAATGAGCTCAGCTTTTGTGTGGACAAGGCACCTCAGAGTGACCAAGGTGCCTGGTTACCAAAGACCAAGCGTGGGCCTCTCCAGTCTCACTGTTTACCAAATGCCATGGAAAAGACAACAACCAGTACATCAAAGTTAGGAGGGGGTTAGAAGGTTTTTTGGAATGAAGATCTGAAGTAGTTAGATTATCACTCATCACCAAATGTCCTTAGGCTGGGGAAGAGCTCTATTAACTATAAAAAGGGGCTTAGAAATTGGACTTTGAATTATTTGCTGTGCAATGGATAGATTCCTTATCCTTTTGAAGAACAGAGCAAATTGAGGACCACTGCACTTGGATTCCAGATAATTCTACTCTAATGAAAGGCTCAGTTTTGTAATATCAGCATATTACTATTTACACCACTCCTCAAAGAGAAGATCTCCTCAAAAGTGCTTGTGTTTCTGGAAATTATACTTTATGAAATGTCAAACCTGTAAGTGAAATTATTTATAAATAAATTATGTTTATAATACAAGGATGTGTTAAACTTCACAGATTATGAAGCATATTTTTATATAAGAAGTTTATGTTTTATCCACCACATCCCAGCACCTCTGCAGTTTACCTTTAATAATATTATTGGAATACATTTATTTCAATACAAAATTAAAATGGAAGGACTGGCTCATTTCCTGACATTATGCTGTGATATCCACTGGTCCATTTAAATTACAAAAATCTGAATTTGGATATATTAGTTAAGTCCTTGTGCACTTAGGAACTGAATTGTTGAAAATTTGCAAAATCTAGCTGCTTCTAAAGTGTGGAAAGGGCCCCAGAAAAGTTCTGGGTTATATGTCATTAGGAGGTAATTTTATTATTTTAAATATTTTATTTGAAAACAGTCTTTGACAAATGCCCATCTGGAGCAGGAAGACCATTCTGACGTTGATCTTGGAAGCACTTCCACACTCCTACTTAATTCATCAGCATGAATAAGAGAGCACTATACAAGGAGACTGAAACAGACCTTCGTATATCACAGAAAGAGAATGGAGGATATTAAAAAAAAAAAGGTTTTTGATTAGGGGTTGAGAGTTGGCATAGTAAAGGTTGTTTAAAAAAATATTGATGCTGTGTTGGTGCTGAGATATGAAGAAACTGAGGCTATGAATTCAGGTAGTGCCACGATCGAGGTGCTGTAGCTTATTTACTCTGACTAAGCCAGAGCTCCTGTGAGCGCTGAGATATTTCTTGATAGAGCACCCATGAGGCCTCTCATGCAGGGAAAATTTATTTGCCAACACTCAGGATATATGCAGAATATATGCCTTATTTTGTTCCTCCATTTTTGCACAGAAAGTAATCATTAAAAACCTTTCTGATATAATTAGTACTCTATCAAATTTTCCAAGAGCTCTCATTCCACTTAAGCACCCCAAATAAATACTGTGCTGGGGACCTGCCATGTCCATGAGCTCACCTTGAAATTACATTACTAACAGCGAGACTGATGCTCACTTGAGGCAGTCTTTAGAAAACTGTGACCGATTGCTCCGAAAGCTACGGATAAAAGAAAACCTACATGCATTGTCCTGCCTTCTTGCAGTAACCAG
The DNA here is from genome assembly GCA_013396775.1 of Cephalopterus ornatus. Classification (NCBI taxonomy): domain Eukaryota; kingdom Metazoa; phylum Chordata; class Aves; order Passeriformes; family Cotingidae; genus Cephalopterus; species Cephalopterus ornatus. The sequence goes on along the minus strand of VZRE01003361.1, from coordinate 78,663 downwards.
AGTAGCAGTTACACAAGGATGTGTTACTGCTGACTATGTGTGAGAAGAAAACATATAGGAACTGCAGTACCTGTGTAGAACCCAGGAGAGCCTGCAGACACAAAGACTATAGATATAACAGGAAAACAGTTTACATTACAGCTGTGTGCCTTCCTCTGACTAAGCCCTCTCAGCTGTGCCATGTAATATGTTCAATCTTAATTTGCCACAACCTCTTAGCTACCTGAATTATCTTAAAGGGAAGTTTCAGCTTCTCAGCCAGGTAGAAAGGAAGTGTAGCCCTTTCTCTGGGAAGACCATTGCATGTGAGGACCAGCATGTAAACTTCCAGGACTTGGTTGGGCTGGGCAGTGTCTCAAGTGTTGGGCAATGTTGCAAGTGGAGCAGAGGGTGGTCACTAATCCCAGAAGCTAAAGGCCCCACTATGTGGATACTTTAGAGCAGAAAGAAGAATGTTTGGCCAAATGCAATGGAACAAGCCTCTACATCTGTAAACAATACTGTAGAGTCTTCAGCGAGTGCAGAGGCATCAGGTACTTGGTTCCCTGGGGCATCTCCTGACCACCTCTACATGGGGTGACTCAGAGAAGCCACTTTGCTTGTCCTGGAAAGATGGTAGGCAGAAATACTCTTGCAGAAAACTTCAAATACCTCTAGGTTCAAATGCATCTGGAGTCAGAAGGCTGATAGAAACCTGCAACAGTGTGATACAAATGTTGATCTGACAAAAGCATGGGTCTGTTTCAGTGCTCAACTTAACGGTTTGTGTCTTAACTGAACCTGTAGAAACTTAAGACACTTTGCTTTCTGCTTCATATATGCATGATGCCTACTTCATCAAGCAAAATATTAGCCACAAACTAATGGGCATGATTTATCTCATTTGGGAATCAGACATACTTGGGGATATATGATGGGTTACTTACACATCCCTGAAGGCCTATTAAATTGATTTCACAGTTTAGATATTGAATAGATCCAAGCAAATAATCAGGGCATATTTTCCACAGAATTAATAAAACAAACAGCCTTTGGCAACTGGATCACTGAATATGAAGCATTAATTGGAAACCTACCATTAAACGTGATTGTTAGTATGCTGTCTGCAATGTGTCAGAGAATCAACGATAACTTCTGGGAAACCCTCTCATTTCTGGGTGTAAAATGAGTGTGAAAAGAGCAGGCCAAAACTGTGGACAATACCATACAGGCCACCTGCCAACAAAGTTTGCAGATCACTCAGCAAACCGAAGCTGGACATGTCCTGGCAGACAGAAAGAAAAGTGGAGCTGATGCCAATTTTCCTCAGTATTTATCAACACTATTATAGCACTGTACAAGAAAAAAATCCAGTCAGATGAGTGACAGGGTTTTTTTACATCTTTCTTCCCCTAAAATATATGCCAGGGAAGTGTCGACTGAGACATCTGGGAAATCCTGAGGGACAAACTCTGCAAAAAGTTTAGCCACAATCCATGAAAGCTAGAAAATCCTGGTTTGATTGATATCAGAACCCCAGCAAATAAAGCTATATCTAGACCAACAGGCTCCAGTGAGCTGGACTTTTTATTTCAGGCTTGAGTGACCTAAAAAGACCAAACCACTGAGAGGGGGAGAGAGGAAAACACTTTCATAAAATCATAGAAACATTTAGGTTGATGCTGTTCTCTTGGCATAAAAACACCCTTGGAGGGGGTGTGAGGTCCTGCACAGCCAGACGACAGCAGGTGCTGTTGGTTAAGAGTGAAAACAGCCTTCTGTGACCTGACATGTGCTTTATTTCTGGTGAGGGGATGAAAGCATTTGTGATGCGCTATGACATTTCTGTCAGTCCTCAAAATGCACTTGACATTCCCGCAGAGAACATCATGTTTGTGTCTTGCAGGGGGATGGGAGGGTCCTTTCTCTCTGTGCTGCCCCTGCAGTAGAGCTGCAGCAGATTCACATCCTTCAAGGGTCCCTGGTGGGTGCCAGTGGGCTGAGATGGCACAGGGGGCAAATTCTGCTGCTGCTATTACTCAGTGTCAGGTTCTCTTCACTTGAAGAGAGAAGGGTTGGGATGCAGCCTTCCATGTAATAGAAATTCAGTATTCTTCAGAACCTTTTACAGCTTTTTCTAATCCTAGTGAGAAACGTTCATTACAGGGGTGATTTTGCAATCCCACAAAAGCCAAAAATGCATTCACAGAGGCCAGACCTGCCCAGCATCAGCACTGCAGCAGACAGCATGGGAAACAGCACAACTGGTGAAAAGTGAGCAAAAAGCTTACGCTTCTTTTGATTCCAGTAATCCCTTCTCCAGCATTGTTCAAAACCCAGATACACACTGTTTTTCCTAGACAGACAGGGTCAGATCCTCAGCTCCTATCAGCTGGCACCGCTCCGCTAACTGCAGTGCAGCTGACACAGCCGGGCTAATTTGCTCTCACCAAGGATTTGACCTGCCGTTTTCTTCTTGACAGCATCCCTTAAAAGATACATGATGTTCTGCAGGGCCAGGCTAATCTGCTTGTGGAAGAGCATCCATTGTTCAGTCTGCTGCCCTTATCACCCGCTCTCTCCAGAAAAGAAGCCCAGGCTGGATGCTGGTGACAGCCCTCTTCAGGCATGGGTCTTGCTGAGACTGTGAGAAGCCTCATGCTGCAGAAAGCCCCCAGGAAGACGGGAAGCAGCCGTGGCTATGAATCACCCTAGAAACAAATGATTCGCTATGGGTAAATTTGTGGAAATGGCATGGTACTGTAAAGTGTGACTAAGGCTATTATCCCAGAGCAATGGAAAGTTTCACATCACCCCCACCCCCTCTTTCCATGCCATCTTGGAAGTATGTTAATTATTGCTCTGGGTGTGAATGCTCCACGTCTGCAATAAGTCACTCTAAACAAGCAAGTCCACTGCCCTTTCCATGCAAAGCAATGCTGGACCTTTTAGAAAAGACTGTTGAAAACATCTGACAAAACATCATTTTAGTGGTCAAAAAGCTGTGATTCAGCAATAACTGATGGAATGGAGAGTGGCTGATTATTTAATTAAAGGTGTTTCCCTGTTGTGCTTGCTGCAGCAAGGATCAATATGACAAAGATGGGCAGTCCTGCAGAGCTCTTAGGCTCTGCTAGCAATGTGTTAGGACAGGAGACATTTGAACTCTATTGCCCCAAAATTCCTCACTCTATCAACTTTGAAAAATTATTTCTTGGCTCACTGTCAAAAGCCAACAAGATTGGTACACACTTTGTCCCTACCATCATCCACGAGCTGTGTGGACTCTCTGACCCTGAGAGTTAGCATATAACTTAAAGCAAACCATTTAGGGCCAATTGATAGGCAATGTTATTGGTGGAAGTTCCTTGTGATGATCCAGTGGTGCTCGGTAGCATTCCCAGATCCTTCTATGTCCCCTCATATTTCACAAGGGAAAAAATTCTCTCTGCAAAGTTGAGCTGGATAGTTAGGAACATAATGGGAGTTTCACTCTCCTCTGAACTCTGTGTTTTTGAGTGATGCCATGGTTTCCCAAAGTTTACTTAACATTGGATCACATTGCTCTTCTAAAGGATGGAAAAGTCTGACATAAGCAAATGAGTCCAGAACTGGACTGCTTCTGATCATGCTGATTTTTCTGTTCCCATTTCATGGCCTTGAATTTTCAAGGACATCTTTGAATGAAGCTTTTCATTTGTTTTAAGGCCTGCCTGAATTTTCCTAATGGGCTGAAAATTTATATAGAGAAGGCAGAATGATAACTTCAGAGGGAAAAGTAATGCCTCGTGTTATTGTGCAGGAAGCACAGAGGTATGCAGAGTTTTACTTTACAAAGACTAGACAGCTTTTTATATAACCAACCTTGAAGCAGTAGCATTACCATAGTAAGAGCTTTGCCAACAACTCCTTAAATGCCTTTTAGCAGACTGTATATGTGATATGAACTACAACAACTTTACTACAATTCTGTTTAGCTATTCCAAGAGAGAATTCAGGCTAGGACTAACAATTATACTAATGCACTATGTTGGTTAATTGAATGAATTTATGATATAAGATAAATGCCAGAGTTCAAAGCCAAGTGTGCCTGTGTGAGAGAGAGAGAGAGAATGTATGCAGATAGGGTTGTCGTCAGCTGGAGCACTAAGTATAAGCCCTTGCTACTTTACATCTGGGAAAATATCCAAAAATCCTTTCTAAGCAATAAATTATATGCTTGTGGGACAGCAATGATATACAAGCAAAGCAGCACCTGTAATGAGCCTGCAGCCGTCACTGAGACCTGGGAACATTAATGCCCATTAATCAGGGAAGGAAGCCTCATAACATACCCAACCTTGCCTTCTATCTGAATAAGAGCACAGAATATTAATGAGAACGTTATTTTTACCCTACCAGCTTCCTGGAAAGTATTTGCTTGTCAAAAGTATTTCACAGGGTCATGATACAATAATTTTCACTAGTCATTACTGTTTCTGTCAGCTCAATGACAACAACTATACTGTGAACTTAGAAGTGCATTTAAAAAAACAATTATGAAAGTATGTCTTGATCAATGTTGACTCATCAGTTGCTTAGTATATGCAAAAAATATTATCATCCTTGTCTCTGTGATACTCTGCTCTGAGAGGAATATCCCTCAAAGGAAGCCCTTGGGAGAAAATGCTACTCTCAGCTTTTATGAGACTAATGTGGCTTGGACTGAATTGATCAAACTCACATTCCAGGGAGTAGCTTAAAGTGCCCATTTAGCATTATTCCCAGTTGGCAGCTTTCTCTGTCTAGTTTATAGATTACTAAATTTTTTCCTTGTTTTGGTTTCTCCTGCATTTTAGCCTATATTAATATTTAAATTGACTTGGAACAAACAACTTCCCTTTGATGACAACAAAGGAGTTTGATGAAACAAAAACAAGGTAAAGACCAACTCTGGGGTTTATTCTTCCGTATTCTACTTGATACATCTCATTACATCTCCTAAAGAGAAACTGACTGTACAGGTTGGTGTAAAGTGCCACATGAGACAATGGCACTGTACTATTTGGTGAAGAAGTCTCTCATCCAAAGGCTTTGATCCAGCTAAGCACTTCAGTAGGTACCTAACTTTCAGCACAAAGAGTAGTCTCCACGTCCTTTAGAGCTATGTGCCTGTGCTGCGCTTATATCTCCCGGGGTGGTGGGTGGATCAGAAGAGCAGATAACCTTGCTCAGGGTCAACAAGGCAAATCTTCATGGCAGAGATTGCCTGGCAAACCCCCCTCTCTTAGGTCACCTAGAAGGTGCTCTTTGCCAAGCCTCTTCAAAGAGGGCTCTGTACTCACAGTGCATGCAGAGCTCAGTTTATGAGCCTCTAGCATGTGAACTTCATGACTTGGATTGTTTGGACAAATGTGGCAATTGATGCAGGCTTGCGTGATGGATGTGTGTCCGTGAGGTCAATCATCCAGCTCGTTCCTGTATGTGCTCCTTGAATGCTCTGAGAGTGGCACAAGGAATACATCTGGTAGTGAAGCTCTGTTGGTATAGAGCAGAGGGCTGGTCTTGGTGACAGTTCCTGACTGAAAGGCTTCTCCAACAGTGACAGGGCTGGTCTTGGTGACAGTTCCTGACTGAAAGGCTTCTCCAACAGTGACACAGCTCAGATAGCTCAGGGAGAAGCAAAAGCCCCAGTCCTGCACTCCAAAAATGAGACGTCCTGACACCTCCATGGAGCCTGGGGTGCAAGCAGACAGGAACTCTGCTTGAAAGATTCCACAGGTGAGGAGAGCAGGGACTCTGATGTCAAAACATGAAAAAGAAGCTATGCTAGCCATTACTAGGGTCAGTGCATAAACAGCACGTACTGCTTTCACTACTGCACTAGATGTGTCCATTAGATGCTGCACCAACTACCAGAGGGTATATAACTTAAAGGGCTCCAATGCACATTCCATACATAGGATGCTATTTTATACAGACTACAGCCATGGAAATAACTTTCAATATAAAAGGGTTTTGCTAGAACCTGAGGCATTTGTAGTTAGCTTTCAGTTCACAAATTTCTTCTTATTGAGGGCAGAGGAGCTTGCTTTAGAGTAATCAACAACGTAGGCCAGAAAGGACTAGTCTGGTCTTGCACAGAACACAGGCCAAAGAATGCCCTTCTCTTAATTCCTGTGCAAAATTCATTAGCAGTGTTTGGTGCTAGAAAAACAACCAATTATAATGTTAAGCTTTCCAACTGTGGAAAATCCACTAGAGCCCTCGTTAATGTTTACCTGCCTTCACCAATAAGGAAAAATGCCTTGGCTAATTCATAATCTGAACTCGTCTGGTTTCAACCTGCATCCACTGAGTCTTATTATACCTTTCTGTTCCAGAAGTGCTCCTCTATATGAAACTGCAACATTAGCTAGAAAGAAAAAAGCACAGGGGTGATATTCCATGGGAAATTAAGGTTCAGGCAGATAATGATGATGCTTCTTCAGTGAATACATGTATCAATGCATGTCACCTTGCAGAACATAGCCTGGAGCTGCATTTTTGGGCTAATATATGTCAGTCTCCTGGGACAAGAATTACATTCTCTACCCAGTGTCTAACGTCAATTACAGTCACTCTCTTTTAAGATATTGAAACTACAAAAAGGGTCAACATATGAAATATTCATGCTGACATTTCCTTATAGCACATCCTTTCCCGGCTCAGCATTTCCTTAGCAATAGCTCTGTATCATACCTTGCTCCCCTGCTGCTCCTCTTCCCCTAAGTGCTGTCAATTCAGCCACCCTTGAGACTCCTTTGGTCCCTTTCCAGGAGAAAATCTATGACATTTCTTATGCTCCTGCTCTGCCTGGATTGCTCTCAGCCCACACGGTCTGTAACCTGCCTGTGTTTCTAAACCCCTGTGATTCTTTCAGTCAGCCTCTGCCACCCAGCACTGTCCTGACCCTCATTCTTGATACACTTCCATACTTCATTACATCACATGATCAAAAAAATTCTAGCAATAACCAGTTTATAGAATATGTTGTGCACCAAAGCGGAGTGAAAAACAAAGACCCTTACAGTTTACACTAAGAGAAATTATCACAAAGCTTAGATTAATTTTGCATTCAAATGTTTTCATTTTGAGATGTCTAAAGCATTTCCTTTTACAAATGTTTTCTTTCAACGAAGTTGTACAGGGAACTCATTTAAGTAAATCTTTCTCTGCAAATCTTTCCCTTTTAATAAATTGGCCTTTTCCAAAAAAATATAACACAGCACAACAAAAATAGTTGTCAAAGTATCTTCCAATCTAATTATGCCTAATTATGATTAGCAAAGTCATGCTGTAGGGTTTTTATTTTTTCCTTTGTCTGCCAACCACCATGTGTGCTTCTGGTGGTAGATAAATAGCATCATGCTGATTGAGATGTGATTGCTAGTTCACATGGTGGTTCCTCATTTTAAAGCAGTTCATTTCCTAATATAACCTTGGGTGTCCTATAATGCTGTATGTCACCCTGGTATTTTGAGTGCTTCCTTTAAAAATAACAATATAAGGAGTATTTTCTGAGCATCTGTCACTTCTCCCTTTTGAGGTTGAAACTTTGCGGAAGAGGGTGGAAGAGATATTGCTAGTGATAGTTGTCTGCACCACACATTTCCTCTTCTCTCCCACTGGTTTTGCTGTAGATGGAAATTTTCACTGCAGAGTTATCCCAAATTCTTCTGAATGTATAGCAGTCATCTTTTTGTTCACTCAAGCCTGGGATTTGTAGGGGTTGTGAATCAGAGCTTTTTTATCTGGGGAGGGTTATAGAGTCAAACCTGGCTTAAAGTTTCTCCCTGTTTTTGATGGTTGTTCTGGACTAGCTCTTATATGAATGTTTGTGAGGTGATATCCTGACAGCAAGAAGGGCTGATGTGATATGTTTAGAAAAGCAGTACCCAGGCAGCCTGCCCAGACACATAAGTTTGCCGTGGGCAAGAGGACAAATTCCACATTAATCCAAAAGTGTGGATGTGATGATTGGGGGGACTAGAAAAGTGGGTGCGTGCCACAGTGGCAAAAAACCCAGCCTGCAGTCTCCACTTGACCATTGAAGTGATGGATGCCTGTGAGTAAGAGCCTTGCTGCATCACACCTTTGCTCTATTGCATCCTCTCTTTAGCCTCCAAGACATACTGAGATCACCACCTGTTTGGAGAAGGCACTATTTTACATTCTGTGTTGCTATGAAGATGGTGCCCTGGTTGTGGTAGTGTCTTTGAGGTGATGCTGAAATAAGAATAATTAAAACAGAGCAACAGCCTCAAGCACACTGGAGCGATAATGCAAGTTTGTTCAGAACAAGTTGTGTCACAGAGGGACACAGGTATTTTTTGCATTACCCCCAGGTAAAGCACTGAGCACTTGCATCCTCTGTGCGAAAAACAAACTGACCCAAATTCTTTAAAATTCCTTTCATTCAAGCAATCCCAGTTGACAGCAAAGCCTTGTGCCAGTACTGAAGGAAGCAGCATTAGCAGTCCCTTCTCCAGCTTGTAGAGCAGTCCCAGACCTGTTGCTTGCTCCCTTTCAAGCACCTTAGGGCTCTTGACAGGAGAATTGATGTGCACCAGGGGGGCAGAGGGGGCTGGCCAGCCTCTCTGCTCAGAGCTCTGCTACAGCTCAGGCACTTGCCACTGCTCTGATCAAAGTTCAGTGAATGTTGAGTTCCAGTTTTCCTCCTGAACTGCTCTGCCTCAGCAAAACTTAGGCATGAACTTGAGACCTGAAGACATCGTTGTTCAGCTTACTTCTTTTAGTTAGCTCTAGCAACATCTGATGAGTCACCTGAGCCTGCTGTGTTTGCTCTCGCACACATCTGTGCAGGAGCAAAGCCACATCACATATGTATATCAGGTATTTTGTATACTGGAAAACACAGACAAATGCCCTATCACCGACATGGCAAGGGGAAGCCAAGCAACCTGCATGAGTCATTCTCTGTCAGGAAACAGATTTGCTTTCCCCTTCTAGGTACTCACTGGAGTAAAAAAGGAAAGCTGTAGCCTTGTGCTGCTAGCTATCCCTCTGGGAAAGCCTCTGAGCTGGTGGCTTTAGAAACAGTGCGGGGCTCTTTCTATAGGTGAGGAGACTCCCTCCTCCCCAGAGGAAGAAATGTGTTAATTAAACTGGCAAAGATGTGCAAACTGGGCTGTCAGGCTCTTAAAAATTGTGTCTTCTGATCTTCCCAACCAAAGGATCATCTCAACACTGTCGGGCCTTAGTCAGTTAACGATGAACAAAGTGCTCCTTTGGGGCTCAACTCCACAGTTTTGCTTGTTCAGTAAACAGGTTTCTAATATTCCTGTTTGAATTTGTCTCAGTAATACAAACAAGTGAGGAGGGTCCGCGGCAAAGTCTGTAGCTCACCTGTAATGTCTGGGTTTGTTTTGGTATTAGCTCAGGTTTTTAACTAGAAGCAACTCTCAAAATTTTCAGATCTCAAGATCAGAAAACAGAAACTGAAAACCAGAGAAACTACTTCCAGTGAAAGACCCTGAATGACCTTCCAGCTTAAAATGACCAAAAATAAACAGGTGTTTCTTTTAAAATCTTCTCTGGTCCTTTCTCTTTTGTCGCCATTGATGTGTAATCAACAGCTCTGTTGTACAAGCTTTTAACTTAGAGACACCTTTGAAATTTCATCTTTGCTTTCTTGACACATTCAAGAACTTCCTGGAAGTATTCAATGCTTGCAAATACAGCCTTATAACACAGAAAATTAAAATACCACAAGGTGATCAGGCAGAGATCCAGCTGGCTCAGTGTCTTGTTTCTGACTGCTGGCAGTAATGCACACCATACAGCAATGCTTCCCTGAAATACTTGCATAGGCACCAGCAATGTGCTGCAGAGGGATTTCTTGACCAACAGACAGTGTCTTTGCAAAGACTAGCTCTTCATGGCTATTTTCTGCATTTGTTCAATTCCTTGTGTATTTACTGAACAAATGATAGTGTTTCATCGTCATGCAACAGAGAATTTAGTCTCATTTGTGGCACATATCTGTGAAAGCAATTTTTTAATCAGTTATATCTTTAAAGAGAACCCTTCCAGTTTATTCACACTGGCAGCAGCACAAAAAGAGACTGCACTAGAGACCTGAATCCTTGAAAGGTAGCCATCTGACTCGGGTGCCACCTCCAAGCAGCATGTGACCAGGAGATAGATACAAGTAAAAGAATATGTGAGTTTGGGACTTTGGGTTCAGGAAGGCACTAGTGTATGAACACCTGCCAGCAACCAGATGTCAAAAGTTCTAAGGCCATAGCTGAAAGCCAGTCAAGAAGGAGAACCTGGGAGACTTCAGGAGTGACTTTTAAAGAATAATGTGTCTTTGTTACACAAAGGTGGGAAAAACGGATAGGCACCAGGTGAAATCTTGGGACTCATTCGCCTAACAGAGTGAGAAATTTGGCAGTCTGCAAAAGAGGAATGATGCATAAAACAAATTTGTGGTGGTAGAACTGGATTTGTTTTCTTGGAACTGTTGATTTACTGAAACATTGAACTGTCAGAGGCCACTGCACTTAAATAATACACTGCTGCTTGCAAGGTAGAGCTCCAGACAGTGGTATTGCAGTTGGCCTTGCTAAAGGAAAATGTATGGAGACATAAGTGGTGTTACAGAAACGGCAGGAGGAAATAGAGCAGAGAAGCTGTGCTGGTGTCTGTCTAGCCTGCAGATAGAGTAACAGAGGTAATGGTATGGTTTTCCGTGGGTGGAGAAACCAAGGAATAAAATCACAGCAAAGTAAAGTGGCCTGGAAGCACTCACTGATGTGTTTGAAAGGACTGCCTTGCATCAAGAACAAGAAAGGTTTTGGTTATGATGACACAGGTGATACCCAGAATCCTGGATATCTGTATGTGCTTGAGCTACTCTGTTTGGAGGAGACGATCCCAAAAATATTTGGAGGTAGCAGGAGGACAGGCTGGATGGAAAACCAGCAGTACTGTTTCCAAACTTGTGAAACTGTGAAACAGCGAAACAGCTAGTGTTAGATAAAGCCTTTGAGATGAGAAGGTACTTGAACACCATGGATCAGGAGTGACTGAGAAAGAATGAAGGGGATAAGGCAGCTGAATCTTCAATCTCTGTGGTATGAAGGTGTTTGTACTTGAGAATCAGAGACACAACGTCCAAATAACGGGCATCAACTTTGGGAAAGAGGTTTCATCTCAGAGGAACCAAATTCATTATGAGATGCTTCCTTGGATGTTTGGCATAATATCCTCAGTCGAGGATAAAGGCAGAAGCAAAGAGGCAGGGGTGAAGGATCATAGTAAGTGCCCTGTTGTCGTTGCTATCATCCAGCATCCTCCACAAGAGGAAGGAACAACCCTTGAAGTACATACATTTCCCCAGAAATACATTTCTCTTAGATAATAGGAATTAGAGAATGGGGAAATAGGAAGAACCATGGTCCAAGCAGGAGGAGATGGGGGACAGTTCAGGGAGTATGGGGCAGGGAGAGCTGGGGGAGAGTACCCACCACAACCCAAGCAGGAGGGAGGTTCCAGCTTCTGGCAGCTGCCCTATATAGATGAATCAAAATAAGACATAAGCTGAGATCAGAAGTTGGCAGGGGAACACCTACGTATGGCAAACAGTCATATGGTCAAGCACATATGAGTCTAGCATATTCCTGATAGAAGAACTTGCTGTATACATTACAGAGATCTGTTTAGACAGGGGACAAAAGAAAATCAGGCTGAAACTGGCCTCCTCTGGGATACAGATAAAATCAAGATTTCTTTTTTCTTTGAGAAGCAATTTTGCTAGTGGCTCTCCCACAATGACTTATCTCATACCTTCATTGCTGTCATAATCAGATTCTGAAGCTGTTTGCTATACCTCCATTAATTTTCTCTGAGTTAGTCTATCAAATATTTTATATACACAAGTTCAAAGATTCAACAGTGCTAGCAGCACACAATTCACATCAAGTATAATCTTGCTTGTTTTTATTGCAACTGATAACAATCTCATTCCAAAGAGTGGAAACACTATTTCTGACTAATCAGGTCACATGAGATAACTTGCATGCTTCATGCAATATACAATGATTACTACTAAGCATTACCCCCTATGGAGAATATACTCAGCAAACTCATTCAATCCTTTTAATTGTGCCTATAAAAGTATGTAATGTTCTCATATAGTTGATGCATTGTCATGATCATGGTGGTCTGAAGGAGAGACATTCTATTCTTGCACACTACTAATTGCCACAATATACCATGGATGTTGCCATAAGTAATAAATTCCTGAAAATGCCTCACTGGGATTTGGTCTTCCGTATGTTGCACTGTAAAAAATCAACTGAATGGCACCATATATATCTGGGGAAAGAGGCACACTAAATGAATCACTTAAACAAAAAGAATTGCAGAAAATAGTGCGTAGCTCTGCAATACTGTCTTGATACTGTCACCATCACTAATGTAATATATTTTTTCAGATAAACAGGAGCCTGTTTAGCAGGGTTTCAACATTTCTGGACATGCACTGGAAGGATGAATCAAAAAGGCTGAGTCTTTCTGAAGTTCCTAGGTCACTTCCACTATGCTCTGCTTTTGTGATTGCTTTACTTCTTTGGTGCCAAAAAAAAGTCACAATTCTTTTAAAACTTTCTGCCAGTCATGTTGTTTGTTCTTGTAACTCCAGATTGATATAATAAATATTTTCCTTCATTTCTGCATAGAAAGAAAAAAAAATGTTTAATACCTTCTTTATAGTCAAAAAGGCAATTAGCTGTACTCTGCCAGACACGCACACCAATTGGGTGGAAAGAGAAAAGTACAGTCAGAAATAACTGACATACAATGTAACAGCTTTCTCTTTGTGGAGATGGGTACAATAACCCCTCACAGTTCCAAAACTCCCCACTAAATACTTGACTCTTCCAAGCAGCTTGCACTGAATACCTTTGTTTTGCTTATTCAGTGAGTGAACTTGTGATTCTGGCAAGTTGAAAACCCTTTATTGACCCACTGGGAATGCAATTTATTCCTGATAAGACACCATGAACGTGGACAGAGTTTAGTGACTGGGAAGGTCTTGTAACACTTAGCAGGAATGTGATTTCTTACCTAGCTGTAGTAGAAAAAAGCTGAGTGTCAACATTAAATTCTCTACCTATTTTTTTTAAGGGAAATTTACTTAGAGGGCATACAGTCAGTTTTGATAGATAATTTTTTTATATGCTCCCTTTTCCTCACCTGATTTTCCTGGAGGTAGACACACACATAAACCAAAACAGGAAAACACATGACAAATTGATTGCATGACGACAGATTTATCTCTCATTCGTTGCTTGTAATGATGTGGAAGTCATCTGAATGAGAAAGCACATGCATCCAGCCACACCTTGCATTTTGCATAATCACATGTTGGAGTTTTCATAAATTGGTGTGCTCATGCTTTTTACCCTTCTTCATATTGCTTTCCTCAGCGTTTGCACACTGGTGAGGACATACATGGCACTGGCTGCTGGACTTCTTCAGACTCCAGAGGCCCTTTCAGTCAGGGGGTCCAAGCCCACCTGCAGCATCCCCGCACACTGGCAGAGCTGCCCCCCTCCTGCCCTGTAGCTGTTACCTCCACCACCAGGTCTACACACGTGTTTGTATCTTTGCTGCCAAAATCCTTCCAAGCATGGATCACTTCCATTCCTTAATCGTGGTTGTGGTTTGCTGAGCAGGAGTTATTAATGGGCAGTGTGTTAGCCCTGAAGATTCCTGAATATAGACCCAGGGTGAAACTCCACTAGGTTGCCAAGCAGTAACCTACTTGTGTAGGTTACTGAGGAGGATATTGTGAGGATTTTGTAAGACGATAATCGTACTCTGCTTTGCCTCCCAGTAGAAGCCCTTCAGTTCTCTCATATTGCAGAGAAGTGGCATAAAGTAGAACAGATGGGCTTGGTAAAAAGCCTGAGACAATGCTTTATAAAATACCAGTGGAGATGTGGGAGAAAGCACAGTGCCTTTCATTATCTTCAGGGATTTCTACACAACAGATCTGTTGAGGAAAAGGTAGAGATACCTTCGCCAAGCAGAAACTGCCTGCAAGCTTTTTGTGACCATTCCCATTCACGGAGACAGGAAAGATGCAAATTTTACAGGAATACATGAGTGTGCATTCTCAGTTGCTGAATTTTATTGCTTATGCTGTGCTAAGCATCCAATTCCCCACCAAGAAAGGTCATATTTTTTCGTGAGGGTCGTAAGCTTTAAACTACGCTTGAGCATGGAAGCAAACAGGAGATGATAAGATGCAGCTCCTGAAGATTTTTCCCAATGCCTGAAACTAAGGACCTAATAAAGTAAAACTGGTTTTAGAATACAAGTGCTTTTTCTTTAGAATGTCGTGAAATCCAAGAGTGCTGGTTCTGCTCAGTTTGATTCTACGTATCAGTGTTAAGCATTAACAAGTTATTCCAGTGCTGGCTAGGAACCAAGTGTGAATGAGACATCCTTGTACAAACAAAAGGTCATAGGCAGTATCTGTACTACACAGCTTGAAACAGAGGTAGATCAGACATAAATGGGGTAGGGAAAGAGGTATAATGCATAAGCAATGAGGTTCACTGGAATGATGTCAAAAAATTAGTATGTTTGCTTCACAAGTGTTCTTCCCCTCTTTTGTGATGGGTTGAATTAGAAGGAAATCAGATAAAGAAAAAGGAAATTGTGAAATGAGGATGACTGAATAGAAAAGGTGAAAGAAGGGAAAAGAACAGATCAATGAATGAGTGATACAGAGGTAAAGCAATCACAACAGAGGCAGCACACAAAAGTGAAAGAGTCATACAAAAGTGAAATGTTTTCCAAGAATCCATAAAGCCTTGCTTTGGCTCTTCTCGTCAGCTGGAGTCTCAGACTGGTTTCTCCTGGCAGTTTTCCTCTAAGACTCAATGGTAAAGAGAGAAGAGACACAACCCAGGCCTTTCTGGCCTAAAAACTGTGTCTATACATGGTGAGGACAGGCAGAGAGTAGACTGAGGTGCCTCAGTTTTGGGTGAGGGTTTATAGACCTATAAATCATATGAAAGCTTGAATCAGTTTGCTCTATGAAATTGTGCATAAGAGAGAGCAAAGTTAAACATAAATAAAACCCTACTTAATACTACACAAATGATGGTGGTAACATTATGGCTTTTAAATAAGAAAGAGCATTGGATATTAATCAATTGACTAAAAATTATTGTTGGAAAGTAGGAAATAGACCTTTGGGGAGGTTAATAGCCTGACACAGAGGCTGGGAGAACAGGCAACCTGGAAAGCTTTTGAGCTCTCTTAGCTCCTCAGCCTCAGGATACCCATGACTTTGAGCCTAGGGTACCCAGTTAAGCCAAAGAAATAATTTGACCAGTTACTAGAGGTGGGAACCAAGAAGGAACCCAGCTGGCAAAATCACGTTTCTGCCTCTTCATCCATTTTTATTTTTGCTTCCTGCTCCTTTTCTATTCTCCTCATTTTGTATGTGCTTCTTAATAGAAGTGTTTAGCCTTGCTGTCCAAGGTTACATATTTTTCCAATAGAGCTGTGAACCCTTGAGAAGAAATAATTTAAAAAAAAATATAAATCTTTGCTTCATCTGGATTAGTATATATTATTCAACGGTTGATCTGAGGGTGCTATGTCTTTGCTTTTCTTCAGCATTTCACTGCAGGTAAATGCTAAATCTTTGAGAACTTGAAATACTGTCTTGGGAAATATTTGAAATCTCTGGTAGCAGACTAGTCAGGCTGTACAGTCATGGTGCCTTCAAAAGCTACTTAGTCTTCTTTAGACAGGTTACACTGTGCCACGTCAGAATCACAGAATGGGTCATGTTGGAAGGGACGACAGTGAGTCATCAATGTAGTTCAGAATTCGTCAGCTCAAAGAAAAGATCCTTTTGCTGCTTGCACTTTCTTTTTCTTTGCCTCACTTCCAAGTGTTTTATCTCCTCTCCTTGTCAAAACCAAATACCAAAAACCTGAATATGAAGAGACACTCGCCATTCCCAAAATAAATCTTTTACCACCTCCATCATTATCTAAAAACTGTTGCACATCCATTGCTAAACAGAAAAAATCCCTTAAGGTGGTAAGAAAAAGAGAGGTATTGTTTAAGTGAAGGCTCATTTCATAGTTCTTCCTTCAGTGACTTTGACTCCTGTATCTTCATTAAAAGATTCAGGGAATTTGGAGTGGTGGTTGCTGATGATATGACTAAGCAGATCCCTCCAGCCTGACTGGAGAGCATCTTGCCCAATGCATACACAAGGCACGCTGTCAAGCAGCCATCTGGACTGCACTAGCACCCTGACACCTGAGAAACACCCCAAAATCCAGTCTCTTTGCATCATATCTCAATGTCTGGCATGTCTGCCCACAAGAGAGGGGAGCCTGTAATGTTTCAGGCATTCACAATCATCCTGCTGTTGGACTGGGGCCCAGTGCCAGGATTTGTGCTATCTTCTGCCGGCATGGATCAACATTTGAATCCAACCCTTACTATTTAATTAAGAACAGTATTTGTAGCATCTGTTTGCAAAAGCAGTCAGAGTATATTTGGATACCATATAATAAGTACTTTGCAGCATGTTGTGAAGCCATGTATTTTATTATTTAGAGTTTTCTTGGAACTAAATTCCTTGCAAATATACACAGGATTAATTGGAAATAGAGACTAAATTGGTCTTTCTTCTTCTGACCCCCAACACAGCAACGCTGTACAGAAACTGACACTGCAGAATCACACAAAGAAGGCCACAGGATAAACATAAAATTAGAGCACTAGTTTATCTTACTGGCTTAGGAAGTCAAATCACTTAAGCTAAACAGAAAAGAGTAGAAGGAGGGATGCCAGGGTAGTAAGAAACATGAAAAAAAAAATGCATAGTTTGAATTGTCCTTTCTTATTCATTATCATAGCTTTGATTTGGTGTTTTTGTTTTTTTCTGAGAAGTGGATGATTCTTCTTTAAGCTGTAAGAACAGAATTACTAATCTATTGTGTGAATATAATGCTTTACACTATTAAAGTCCTATAGAAATGAAATGAGAGTTATTTCAAAGTACAGGACATTAAACTCACACACTATAGAATAACACAAATTGCTTCATCTAGATTTGGTTTCTGATTATAGCTTTTGCTGAGCAACAGGACCTGATGGACTTGTCATTAACCCAAGAATCAGAAAATGCTGGTTAGTAGCTGAATAAACCCTGTTTACTCACTTAAATAGCTATTAGTGAATGCACTTTGACATGTAACTTTGATTCTTATTCTCATTCTTTGGGAAATTTTAATGGGGACCTTTTTGTTGTGCTACAATGCGTAACACAAATGAATAGCTGGTGAAAAAAGGTAAAAAAAGTCTCAGAGATGAGCTGTACAAGCATTAAATGCTTTCAGACAGGTCTTTCAAGAGGAGGGTGTGATAATAAACAACAGATGCAGCAACATTTCTATTAATGATAGAGGACAACCCATGATGGAAGTTTAATGGACTTCCTAATGCCTTTTATCAGATGTTCTTGTGTTTCGAGCTGGTCTCTTCCACCAGGCTTTCAGGTCTTTCAGCATGCTGAGGGAAAAACAATCTGCAAATATCAGCCATTTACGGAAAAGAGCATTGATAAGGCACAGAATCAAAAAAATGCAGAAAGACAGGATATAATTACTCCAGCTCCCTGGGTAGATAAGAGGAGGGCTGGGCCACCAGTATACAAATATAGTTCATGCCAAGAGACAGAACAAAAGTAGAGGGCCAGACCACTTGGGAAGGACAACCAGGCATGGGAGTATGGGCCTGGGAAGTTTTTGGGAACACTGAGAAGGACTCTTTGTGCATTGATGTCTGAGCACTGCCAGTGCCTGTGCTCTACCAGGGTTGCATGCAGTAACAGCTAGAGACTGCTCAGTTGGCTGTGTTGCATCCTCAGCCTTTCCCTGGAGCAGCAGGGAGGCTGACAAACTATGTTAGTAGCCTTTCTTTCCGTCAATAAATTATGGGCTGGGATGTGGTATTTAAAGTGCTCCGTAGGAATGAAGATGAGAGATATTTATTTTCAATTACATGGAAATGCACACAGCAGTATTCTTATTTAAACTGTCATATTTTCATGGAAGTGAGGCAGAGGAAACTGAACTCCCATTAAGAGTGGTGGAGTATTTCTCTTTAAGGAAAACACAGGAAGATGAGAATTCAAGTAAAGTAGCTTATTCCTGGAGTTCAGGGGAATATTAGCAACATGTAGAGCAGCTCTTCCTAGGACTGGGTTTCATCTCAGGTTCTTGTCTTCCTGTAGCTGAGAGTCCAAAGAAAGCCCCAGATCAATATGTGCATGTGTAGACCTTCTCTTTTGGGTGTCACTGGTTTATATATGTGCTTTGATGTTGAGGAAACATTCCTTTGCACAGAAGGCACCATTTTCCAAAATAACGTAGTTATCTGGGAACAAAACTTCATGCTCCTCTCTCCTCTGGATGGCTTGATAGCTGTATTCACTGTCAAGGTTAAACTGCTTTTCTTTAAGCAAATCATCATTTGTGCTTCTAAAAATTAGCTTTATTATGATGCAATGTCAGTATTAGACCTATTTACTACTATTAAAGTTATTTAATTATCATTTATATTTTATTTACATGGACAATTAAACAATATCAGGTACTAAATTTGTTTCTAATTGGTTTAATTTTATGATGTGACAAGCATAATGGCATGTTATTTAAGGTACACATTGTGAAATAATGGAGAAAAGTTCATACGTTATTTAAAGATTTGTTAAAAATAGCTCTCTTAATGTTTAAACCCTTTTTTTTTTTGGCATAAGCAAACCTCTCCGTGACCCTTTAAGGTTGCAGAAATGAAGCTACTGCTGAGTATCTAGCCTCTAAACTTTGAAACATTGAAATAAAACAGATGCTTCCTACTAACAGGGCTCTTGATAACTCCCAAATTTCTTGTTAGACCACAGCACTGTGCTATAATTCAGAAATAAATGATAATAAAATGATGGATGCAGTGCTCCACTCGTCAGAAAACTTCTACCCCCATGTGCTCATGTCTCCCATGAATAAAACGTCTTTGATAGGGGAACTCATGTTGCTGGACAAAATCATCACAGAAAGGCTTCCCAGCATGATATATCTCAGAATCACAGCAATGAGGGCTGGAAGGGAGTCCAGGAGCTCATCTAGTTCATCCTCTTGCCTTGTGGCAGAGCCAGCCAGACCTTTCTCGCATCTGGCAGATACCGTGCTCTGGTGGTAAGCACACAGTTCCTCCAGGCCTCCTAATCCTGTCTTCTACTAGCCCTCACAGTTAAACATATACCTCCTAATATATAACCTAAGTCTTCCTTGCAGCGCTTGTAGCCCTTCAGGTCTAATCCTCCTCACAGGGGATATTCCAACAAATAGTATTTCATACCACTTCTCTAACCACTTACACATATCAAGAGGTATCACATTCCCCTCTTAGTTCTCCTTGCCTGAAAAGAGAATTCCAATTCTTTTAACCCTGTGCATATAAAACACAGTGTCTGATAACATAGCATCATATGTTCCTCTCACCCCAGCTTTCCCCACCAGATCCATACTCTCCTTGGCCTGTCTTTGAACCACTCGAGTAAGTTTGACTTTCCACGACTTTATGACATTGTTGATTTTTATTCAATTCATGAGATATTTAAATTAGAAATGGTGCATGTTAATTAGTAGATTGCAATTTTTAGAATGAAATTATGATATGTAAACAATGGAATAGGATTGTACACAATAGACTTCTATTTTTGGTTGAATTTCTAGTAAGACTTACCCCTTGCTGCACAGTTTTTACTATTTAAACAATAAGAATTTGTTGTTACTTCAATATTTGACTCCCTGGAGCTTCTAACGCCTCTAAGTTTTTGTTTTCTGTCCTCTTATCAGGGTATATAGTGCCGTCATCTTCTGAGTGTAATATCACAGGAAAGGTCTGCTGTAAAAGATCTGAAGATTCAAAAGCTATTCAAATTTATAATTCTTCAAATGTCAAAAAATATTCTCTCTCATTCATAAAAACTGAGATGAGAAAAAAAATGCTCAAAGTAAACTAGCCTGCAATATACTTGCTTCAAAGAAGTTCCCCCTGTGTATTTTCACAGAATCAATCATTTCTGTTGGTTTTGCTGTATTGCATCTTATTGCTATCATTTAGGGTAAGAGAAAAACAGGCAATTTTTTTCAGTAGATATCTAAAAATAAAATCTGTTTGGGTTCTTATGTTAAAAGAATCCAAGTCTTTTTACAGCTGCTTAGATATGTTAAAGAATCTGGACCCCAGTGGGATTTTTCCAAGTGCTGAGCTGCCTAATTTCATGAGAATCAAGAGGAGTTTGGTAGCTAAACACTTAGGCATTTTGGAAAGCCTTTTTAGCACCTGTCAGTGGTCAGGGCAGATGTCCAATGCCCTCCTTTGAGCAATTAGACTGTTTTGGTTCTGCTCAGTGAGATGAAAGGGCAAAGCACTAAAAGATTTTTCTTATTCATTTCTTATGCCTTGAAGGAGCATTTGGCCCAGTACTGCCTTTTTTCCAGAACTCAGCAATACACTGTACCTTACTTGGCAGATTCCAGAGAATTACTAAAAAATTCATAATCCAGAAACATAAAAATATAAACAGTAATGCCGGATGCTGTAGTATGCGTGAAAATAATTTATGCCAATTCTAAATGTTAATCAACATAATGCTAATCAACATAAATAGATTTGTAGACACTAAAATGACATCTTTGTCTTTCAACAAGGGAAAATGAGACAATGAGAGGCAAAAACATCTCACAGCAGAAAACAAATTCAGTGTTGAAATTGGTCAGTAGTGCTTTCAACAGTTGCTTGCTTAATTATTTCTTACTTTCCTTGTGCTGCTGCCAAGAACAAAGGTCATATTGAATGACTGCCTAAATCATTTGCAATATTTTTTAGACTTGCCCTAGAGGTGCCTGATGCAGATCCTTTTGCACTTGGTAGGCAAGTCTCATATGGATTACACTGTTAACGAAACATTATCCTTCTAAACTGATTCGAATCCCTTCATGTCCTCCAAAATACATACTTTGCTTTTTCTTTTCTGTTTTATATCAAATACTGTGGTGACAGCTCCAGCAAGGCAACACTGTTTGTTTCAAGATTATAGAGCACTCAGGGCAGCCACATCATCTTTGAAGTAAATTAGTGGAGCCACGGTCCTCTGCCAAACACAAAAGAATATATGTCAT
Source organism: Cephalopterus ornatus (assembly GCA_013396775.1). Taxonomy (NCBI): domain Eukaryota; kingdom Metazoa; phylum Chordata; class Aves; order Passeriformes; family Cotingidae; genus Cephalopterus; species Cephalopterus ornatus. The sequence goes on along the minus strand of VZRE01003361.1, from coordinate 57,406 downwards.
CATAGCATCATTGTAATGATGTGACCTTAACAAGGAGTCAGAGACCATAGCAAAAATTGAGGACCTAAGTCTTCTCTGTCTTGTCCCTCAAGTAGAATATGTCATGGCTCCATCAGTTGGAAGGAGTGGTTTACTGTCACTGTTCTAGAAAGTGAAATCAGATACAATCCCATTTTTTAATGATGGGATACTTGGTATTTGCATTCACTTCTTTTCTTGCTTCACTAAGGGCCAGTAAACAATAGGAAAGTATGTTGTAACAAAGCACTTCATGACTAGGTGGAAACAGAAGAAAATAAAAGAAAATAGAATATTCATTTCAGAATAGCAGGAACAGCTTCAAATAGACTGTTAGGTGTCTGCCATGAGGCCCAAAACTGGGGCACTTCTGCTAAGTTAAGGAGGGTTGGCAGTGAAATGCACTGGGGCTCAAAATAATGAATGTCATTCCATACGAGGGACCTAGGTTACAGAAGTGACCCTGGTACTTTCTGTATTTTTGAAAACATCTCAGTAAGACACAGGGTGATCACAGAGGTGATGTCTTCACCAGCATTATGCTAAACACCAAATCAGTTCAGTTTCCTTCTTGTCTCTCCTCCTATCAATAAAGGTGTTCCTGCCCCACAGAACAAATGGGATTCCCTACTTCTTTAATGTTTCTTTGAAGACTGATCCTTGAAAACGCAGATTAACAGCTTCAATCTCTTTTGTTTATTAAAGTACAGGCTTTAATGTTTAGTGCATGGTGGTTACTTTTTAACACTGCTGAAGTCTGCTCTTGCTGTCACTTAAGTTCATAGCATCACAGCACCATGGGGTAACCCAAGTGAAAAGGGACTTCTGGAGGGCTCTTGTCCAATCCCCTTACAAGGTAGGGTCAACTGTGAGTGCAGACCAGGGTCCTCAGAGCTTTAAACAGTCAGGTCTTGAAAAAATCCAAGGACACACACTGTACAGCCTCTCTGGTCAACGCCTTCCCGTGCTCAATTTTTCCCATCATGTTTCCGTATATACAGTCAGAACATCTCCTCTTTCAAGCTACATCTGTTTTCTCATGTGCCCTTGCCATGCATTTCTGTGAACACCATAGTTCTTTTTCCTCAAAAACCTCCTTATAGGCACTGCAATTAAATGACATGCAAAAGCAGAAGTAATTCCTAAGCAGCTTACAATTTATCCAAAGCAAGATCAGACATTCATATATGTTTCTTTCCTATTTCTTCTCCTTCTCATCAATTCCTGACTGAGCATCAGCTCCCTACCCTTCCCCAGCACGCTGTTACAGCAAGGTACATAAACATAGGTTCAGCAGCCAGGACACATGTGTGGAGAACCACTGACTTCAGACAAACTTCCAGTAGTGTCATGCGCATAAGCAGTCTCTCAGAAACATGAGTGGCTACAACATCACATGATGTCATACACACCTTCAGCATCATTCTTGGTTTGGAGCTAGGATTATCCATCCATTATCTCTCAGTCACAAAAGCTGGAAACTAAACTTGGATTTATGTTTTAGATGCAAACTGATACTCTGAAATCATTCCTTGGCCCGGGAGTACGTGCTGGCAACACATTAACCACAGTGAGAACTGGTAACACTGCATCTATACCTAGACATGTGTTTCAGACCTTGCCAGACAGAGGGAAGAGAGAACAGCTAAGCCGTGCATATGCTCCGTTTCCCTGAACAAGACCATAAACCAGCAAATTGTTACAGTAACCTTAACTTGCATATCAAGACATTCCATTGAAATAATATGCTGTAAGCTTGTGATTAGCTATCAACAGATTGTCACTTAAATGTCATCCTTAATGAGTTATTTAAGATGAAATAAATTTAGCAGAGAACCAAGCCCCACTGGGGGAAGTTCAACAAGTAGGAATTTGCTGTCCTACTAGCTCTGAGATATGCCAGTTTTTGATACAGTGTGTAATGACATGGGTAAAACTTAGCTACATTTTGTATCATGGAGACACAGCAAATGTTAATAATGATTTAATTAGACATTTGTACTGAAGTAAAAATATCCACAATGACTCTTATTAAGCCCAAACTGTAAGACTGCCTTTCGTTTCTGGGGGAACAGGCACACTACCAGATCATGGGAATTAGGAAGAAACTGCTTTCCTGAGCACATTCACCTTTTGTTCATTATTAATGCATTTGTCATCCCCAAAAAGCATGACAAAAGATTCAAGTGCGAGAGGAAGGAGTGGGAGAGAGAGATTGCCAATGTATGTACTTGCACTTTCTTGGACTAGCCTGGCACTTCCTAACACACATCCATAAACTCTACTGGTAATAAATACCGTGAATCCTCAGTTCAGAATTTGAAGATTTTGCTTACATGGGGCTCTTCTGAAGTTTGAGCATGCCTAGTCTTCCAAGGAATGGCTTGCCCATTTCACATTTTTTCTCTTGGGTACTGCCTTATCAAATTCCACATCCTTCTCACCCACAGGAGTACACATTTCTATTTCAAGGGGCATTATTATTTCAGAAAAAAACCAAAATTGTAGTAACACATGGTGGCAGCAGTGAGTAGTAAGGAAGGAATGATGAAATCGATACTCAAGCTTGAAAATAGCATAAGGTATTGGCAAATTCCATACAACTTTTGAGTTTTTCACGTGCCCATCTGTATATTTCTGCATTTTTTTTAATGTGTCTTTGCAACTTCAGGTACAACTATGAGTTTTTTCTGGGGGCATTTATCCAATGTGTGTATCTCAATGTTTCTAACAAGCAGTTCAGGCCGTAGATCAGAACAATACGATCCTCAGAAACACAGGAGAATGTAACACTTCTCAGCTTTTTGCTGCTCAGCGTGCTCCTCAAGCCTAGGTTGCAGCAACCTCTCATATAATATCTAATGCAAGTTCTGGGCTGAGGGTGCGACGCTGAACCCAACAATGAAATGCAGAGGGAAGTGTCTGCCTTGCTATGCTGGGAAATCATGTCCTTGCTCCTCCTCTTCAAATGGAGACATTTCCTTCTGAGCACTCCCTTGGGTACTCACAGCTCTGTGTCTCTTTGCTCTGGGGACAAAGGCCTGAGATAGAGAAGGCAGCTCTTTTTGTTAAGCAAATCCTTTTTAAAGTTAAAATAGAGCTGTACATAAGAAATAAATAATAATACAGAACCAGTTAAGAAAATAATAAGTATGTTTAATATTTTCATAAAATTTTTTGAGAAAAATAAATATTAGTTTTCTGAACATTGTCAGCACTTCGTGGCAATGTCAGTGACAGGAAATTTAATTTTGGAAAATACTTTGTGTTTGGGACATCTGAGCAGTCTAGTGATCAAATATCATAGCACATCTCTGGGCTATGACTCAAGAAAAGGCACAGTAAACATCAGCAAACTCACAAGATTAGTATTTCTATTTCATTTTGGAAGTTGTGAAGATACATTTTCAAATGCCAGGCTGTAAATGGCAAGAGTTTAGGAACTGCTTCATGAACTGCTCTGCATTCTGTGGAAAGTGAGCAGAACAGGTGACCTGGGGACTCCCAACCATAGGTTACCTTTGCTCTTCAACCAATGCCCTGTGAAGTAAGGGAGGAACATTAGCAGGGATTTGCAGGCACGACAAAGAATGAAGTCAATCCCCAGAAAAGCTGCCAGCCATTAACTGCAACAGTATTTCCAAGCATCCATCGTTGCCTATCATGGAATTAGTGTCATTAGTGAGATGTCTCTTCAAGAGCAGCTGAGAGGATGGGAAAACATGAGAGCACATTATTGTTGTAAAAACTAAGAAAAAAGGTCAACGTTTTTAGGTTTTCACTGATTTTACAAAAAAACTGTGGACTGCAATTGTCACAGTCTGCAAAGTGATGACAGAATTCAAGGCAGATGCACTTGCAGCAACAGTGATTTCAAAGCTGTTTCCCTGAGACTGTAGTATTTGTAATATGCGTGAGTGAAGAAGGCATGAAGCACTGTTGAAACATGGTAGTCCTGGAACTGCAGGGGTGCTGATAGGATTTAATGTGGAAAAAAGCTAGCAAGGCAGGACTTTCCACTGATGCTAGCAGTAATAGCCCAATAATGTAGATTGGTCAACCTTGCATTGGCATTGTCTTTTTTCCTGACTAATCATGCATGAAAGCTATTATTCCTGATGAATCCATATTCTGTGTCTTCTCATGATCTATATTAACTACTCCCACCACACCCTATAAGTGTCCTCGGTAGGATTTTATATTAGCCTTGCTGCTGTGGTTCACATAGGCTGATTGGTGCCTTGGCCTGCCCTGTATTGCAGAGGTAATTATAGCATTGCCAGTCTGTAAAGACATTTATAGGGTTGATGGAGAAATTCTGAACTCCGAGCATGCACAGGTGTGCACATTGTTTATGCAAAAACATATACTGTCCATTTAATATGCAAATCTGTATTGAAATTCCAGCCTGAGGTGATGTGCTGAGACCACATGATACTACCCTCAGTTGAAATTTAGGTTTTCAGATTAAATGTCTTGGCCTCCAGATTGAGGCATTTATTTTGAAGTATATGCAGCTTCTAGTCAAAGTGCATTTTAAGGGTGGGGGAGGGGATGTAGACGTTTTAACATGTAGACTCTGAAAGTCCCACTTTTTGTCGGCGAGGAAGAGCTATCTGTGCCACAGCAGGGCTGTGTGAAAGAAGGCAAGAGAGAAGAGAAACAACACGTGACTAGTCCTGCCTGAGCCCAAAGAAATGCCTAGCCAAGGCATGAACAAGTATTTTTGGATGAGATCTTATCAGCCCGAAAGAGGAAATGGAGACAAGATGTTAAGGATGTGTCTTGGTGTTTCTCAGGGCCTGCTGTGGTTTCCCAGTGCCTTCTCCTCAGGATGAAGCATTGCCTTGGCGAGAAACAAGGAGCAAGAAAGAAGGACAAAATAAATATTTTTTTCATTAGCCTTATATCTTCTGGAAATGGAAATATAAGACGAGTAGTAAAGTGAACATAGAAAAAAGAAATCCCAGATTTTCTACAGTTACCTGTTGCTGGCTTCATGTTTTTAGCAGGATTACTTCAGGGGAACAACGTGGCATCACCTCCACTATGCAGCAAATTTCAGTACTCTGGGTGGTCATACGCTACAAAAATTCAGTTGCTGAGCGTGACAATAGTTTTACAGCACTGTTAGAGGATGGCAAGAACCACAGGCCCGTTGCAGTTTCATTAGCATAATTGGCATCTGCACTTATATGGATTCAGCATTACTGAAGCAGTTTCAAGGGGACTGATTATGTGCTGTATTCCTTGGAGCAGTATTTCAGGCGGAAATCCCACTGGGATGGAGCAGACATTTAAAAAAGCCCTAAATTACATAGTGCTGTGTCAGTATTACTACAAGAAAAGTGTAGTAACTAAAATAAGTTTATCACACACAGGCAATTACCAGCTTAATGGATTTATACTGTTCTTTTAGATTTATCTTGATCAGTTCTCTGTTATAGCTTCCCTTGATCATCTAATAGGTTTGTTCTTTGCCTAGAAACTGAACTTCAGTGTTTTCTGTTACTTGCATGCAAATTGTACTCACTCAGTTTGTGATCTTGGAAATAAGGCATAGCAGCGCTCTGACCTACATGGTTCTGCTAGCAGCAGATTGCTTGGAGATTTTTTTCTCTTCCTTTTTGAAGCAAATGCCCAAATGCAACTGCAGAGCCAGCAGGGCAAAACCACCAAGCAGTCTACAAAGTCATGCACTTGTTTGTCCCCAGGTCTGAGGATATAGACTAGAACAGCTAGTTTCTGAAAATGGCAACAGCTACTGAGAGCTCCAACCTGTACCTGGATATTAGTGAAGTTTCAAAGATGTTCCAGCTTTCTTGCAGTTCTTACTCCAGCAGGCTTGCACTTCAACATAAAGTCATCAGGACCCCATACTTTCTTTTTCTTTTCCATATATGTGTGAAAAATGGGTGTACTCCAGAATAATTTTGCACTGGAAGGCTAGTTGCAAGGATGCTGAAGAGGGTTGCAAAACTGACTTGTACTCCCTTTTTTTTAGAAGCAATTTCAGTTTTTAGATAAATATAACATTTTTTTAATCTATATAAATTTATCTATATACATTATACATATTTATATACGTGCCTTGCAGATTTAACATCATATAAATGTTTGTGTATTATGACATAAGGAACAGTGAAATTATGAAACATTATGGTTTTGCTGGCGTTACAGTATGTGTACATGAAGCTTTGCACAACCCACGAGACCTGATGGCTGCCCAGTTCCCCTGCCCACACAGGGACACTGATGACCTACTGACAGTGTACAAGGATGGAAGTTAATCCAGTGCTGGCATTTGTTTCCACAGGTAGAAACCCAGGTGCGCATTCTGGGGGGCAGCCATGACATTGTCCTGGAGAAAGGTGTCCAAGAGCAGGTCCCTCCCAAGCACTGCAGGGATCTCTCCTCAAGTCACAGTAGTAGTAGTGGCTGCAGTATCTCATCCAGATTTGTCATGTGCTACAAAAGAAGAAAGAGATATGATAGTAATGGAGAGCTAGTAGTTTTTTAGCTAGTTCTTTGTCCCTTGCCATCCTAAGATAATTTACCCCTTCCCATACCTTGACCGTGCAATTAAATGATTTGAATATAATCCATGTTTTCAGATTAATGGTTTTGTGTTTTTTTCTTAACCCAAGGGAGACTAGAACATTGAGTGTATTAAATATAACCACAGAAAGAAAAGACCACAGGGTCCCTTAAACTGTCTTTGGGACACATATCAGAGGAGAAAATTGGTTTCTCCATTTTCTTTATTAGACCACTGTGGGAGACAGAAAATAAAGCATCACATATTTCTTTTGATATATCCTAGAGAGTAAGCTGTGGGGTGCTGTAAAACACCATTAAATGCAAATCTATTTTAGGAAGGATGATTAGACTTAATAAAGGTATTTAAAGACAGCACTAAATATGTCAGCGGGAATACAAATAGAATAGTTCTGTTATTTTTAGATTAAATTGATAGAAGAAATAGTATTTACTTTTTTTATTTTTTTTTTCTTTTTGGAAAAAAGGAAAGAAAATCTAGATTTAAATTACAAAAGGGATAGTGAGGATTTCCTTGTTTGTTCTCCAGAGTTCTCTTAAGCCTGATGTTTTGAATCAGTGAGTCAAACAGGAGCAGGATAGCTGCAGATCACAGAGGAGGAACCAGATACACAAGGAATTGATGAGGTAATTAATATCACCTTCCTGTACATTTCAAAGGAATGTGTTGTGTCCTGCACGAAAGTGTCTGTTTTGAGGCTAACAGTCACCACCTATCTCACAGCTTCTTTACAGCGTTTCAGTAGATAAAGAAATTAGTGTCTGTCTACACTAGTCATTAAAAAGCATATTTAACAAGGACCGGAGGACTCCAGGTCAAGCTGTGAGTGCCCAGAGACATCCCAGCCTCACTAACAAGATGTGCTTTCACATGTGCATGTGGCAGCAGCCAGTGGAAGCAGTTCCCATGACTCCCACTCCTCTCTCCCAGCCCCGTGCTGTCCTTGACCATGCCTGGTAGGATTATTTCTGTGGCTGTGCAATGAGACTGGCTCAGTCTTAGTTAAAGATCACGCGTAAAAAGAGGAAAAAAAAAAAGGTATTTTTCAGCCTGGCTGCCCAGGTAGCAAAAGTGGGTGCTTGGCAGTGCATCTGGGGATGCTCACATCCCCAGCAGTGAGGAGTGGCAGCAGTGGGGGGCCGCTTGCACCAGCTCCTATGAAACCACAGCCTCACTGCAAGAGAATGGGAAAGAGTGAGGGGAGAGCTGATAGCTCACTTTACCCACCCTGGTGTTTCTTTACATGGAAGAGCACCATGCTGGATCAGGGGAGCTGGAAAAAGAGGCTGTGTGATAATGGAGTTGAGGGTAGGGCCAGCGCTAAGCATTCAGAAATCCTGAGTCAGGCCAGCAGAAGCCACGAAGTCTTTAAAAATTAGAAAGGTGATATTCTTTTTAATTCTTGCTGCAGTCTTAAACTTTAGGTTGCATAAAATACTGAATGTACACCTTTTTACACTTTTCAAATGCAGGGACTAGATTCTTTCTTTGACACAACCATAAACTGAGATTTTCATACTGTTCAGAAAATATACCCAGTCTTATTTTGGTGGCTATTTATCTACCTAGCACACCTGACACTTGCGTATCAGAAAACTGAATCTGGACATCATAATTCGATGAGATCTTTCCAGGCTGCAGTTGTGGGCACCTGCTGCCTGGGGCTGGCCATGATTCCTTGCTGCCAGCCCCGGGCAAGCAGCGAGGTCCCTGAGTTGCAGGCACCTGCAGGCACCCTAAACCGGCAGGTTTGCTCCCAGGCCACTGATGTGCTGATGTGCCCCAGACACCATTTTGGATCATGTCCTGCTCTGGAGCCTGCCAAGTCAGTCACCCTCAGGAAATACTTTTTCCCCCCACTTCGCTGATTTAATTTGGCAAATCCTCTGAAGATCAAAACCTTCCGTAAAAGTTTCAGATTATGTATATCTCCTCTTGGATTTATGACTGATCAGAGAATGCCCATATGCATTATTTATTATGCAGTTGAAGTGTTCTGACAGAGCTGGAAAATTCACTATCAGGAGACAGCACTGCTGATGGTCCAAGAGAAATAGCAAGAATTATTGCATTGGGCGAAAATCTGTAGCTCAGCACATGCAGACCTGCCAATATATACATGCAGATCTACATCCTGCATTAAGATATGCAGTTTTTTACTACCATAACTTAAGTGCCAACTTTCTTCTTTCCCTCCCCTCCTCTCCAGTGTGTCCTCACAATGCTCAGCCTCACGCAGGTCTGTCAAAAAGCCTGCTAAAAGAAAACAAACACTGATTTCAGGTGGATGAATATGTGATTCCCAGTCAAAATCACTGTACTTTGCACAAATACTTCTCTTTTGCCTCATAAGTAATTATATATACCTATGAACAACGGGCTAAGCAACCACAGCCCCTTTTTATGCAGGATCCAGACGTGTCAGCGCAGGGGGCATCACTGGGTTTTCATGCTGAGAGGGCAGAGTCCTCAGCCCTGAAGATGTAAATGTCTGTACCAGAAGTGAGGTGAAGGGGTTTGTGTTGTATTTTTCCATGGGGGAGAAGCAAGGGTATCAGCCACTGAAAGGACTTTTGAGCTACATTTTATTTTGATTTGTTTGGCAGAAGGAGAAGCCCAACTCTAGCTGGTCTCCGCAAGTGAAACTATTAACAGTCTCTAACACCAGATACGATCAAGCAGTAGAGCTGATCCATTGCTCTGACCAGATGAAGTGTAAGACGCTCTCGCTGTTCTGGGTGGCCAGGGAAGTTGCACCACAGGCTGAGGCACCATGCAGCAAACTGGCTTCTTTTCCTCACCAAAAACTGGGGATTTTTTTTGTTGGGTTTTTTTTCGTCATATGATGTTCTGATGGACATACTATTTTTCTGTCAGTGTTAAAAGCACGGCCAGAATTCATTCACCTCGACCTCACTGGTTTGTCCCCAACACAGCTGCCTCAGAACCCTGTGGTCAGCAGCTTCGGCTGGGCAGTGCCATAGCTGCAACCTCCTCCATACAAACCCCAAGCTGGAGGGCCCCCCACAAGCCTCCTCTGCCACCATTCAGGCACTCCTGCCCTGTGCCGCAGGTGTTGGCAGTTGTGCAGCCTTGCCTGCGGAACAAATCCTCCGAAAGCTAATCCAACACCGATCCTGCCTGCAAGTGCTGGACGCTGATCAGGTTACCCGCTAGCTGACAGCAGCAACCACTGCTGCCTCGTCTCCACATCCTGCAGGGCTGCCGCCTGCCTTAGGCTTGCAGGGCATGATCTCCAGGAGAGAAACAGCCTTTTTCTTCTGTGCTTGTACAGTGGCTTCTACTGAAATGGACTCTTTTCAGCCGACAGTGCATTGCTTTGATGCTTACAGGAAGTTGCAAAAGAAACAAATGGCAGGAAATCTTAGCTGGAATGCTAATGCAAATAATAATAACACCAATAAAATGAAAACTTCCACATACAGCCAAATGTCTGCTTTAAATGACAGCAGTGAGGAAATAGATATATTTATATGGGTATAACATATAGTTGTGTGTGGGTGGGTGTGTCTTAGTCATATTTCAAATGCAAGAAGGTTGCAACTTAGCATTGGATCCGTGGCAGGTCTAAAGGTGATTCACTTCCAAGATTTGTATTTTGGAGGGTGTTCAACTTAAAACTAACTGTGATAACACAAGGTGTTTTAAATCCCACACTACGACTGCAGGACATAATTCTTGGAAATGTAATAAATAAATTTTGGATTATTTTATGTAATTGGAAAACCTGCAGCTTAGAAGCAAAAATGTATGGTGTGTACAGCATTTTCAATACATGCTCACATTCTGGTTCACTTACTAATGGGCATGTGGGCAAACGCAAAGTCTTTCCCTAATCCAACACTATGTTGCACAGACCAGTCGCCTGTACAGAACCCTTGCCAAATATGTTATATGGAACTCTTCCAGCATTTCTGCTAAATTATGCTATTCCAGTGTATGTAAATTTAAATTTAGCAAATTAACCTCATGGCAATGTAGAACTCTACAGTCAGTACTTTAGGGAATATTTGGTGTTAATGTCTTCAGCGACAGAGCTTTAATTACCTTCATCCCAGTGCTGGTTGATCTGGAGGTTATTCTCTCCACTTTTCCAAGGAAAGTATAATACTTTGCTATTTAGAAAATGAAAATACAGGTGATGCAGCATGTCCTACAAGTTAAGAAACTCAGGCTGTGGTGGGTGAGGAGGGAGAGCATATTCATCAGTACAGATCCTGAGCAGAAAACACACTGTCTGCAGGTTGCTGGAGCTCAGGGCTCAATCTTTGCACCTACTAAAGGAAAAAAAACACTGATTTCAGTGCTGGTGTGGCAGGCCCAGCTACTAAAGAGCTGAAATGCCTTTCTGATTTCATTTGTTGTGGCACGTGTTCTAGGGGAAGGCGGGGGGGCAAGTTATCAAATCCTAATTAATAATAAAGTTGTAGGTATTTTAATGCATTTTCTCTGTGCATGTCAACTGTCAGGTCCAAAGCAGCTCTAGAATCAGTACTAATGAAAAACCTCAGACTAAAATATCCACAATATTAGTTTCTCTAACTGCTGTGACTGACAACAGTACTAACCCGTACCTGTACGACTCCATTTCTTTTAAATATTTTATACAAATGGAAATCCTTTAGCATGAGAATGAAGACAACATCATGAAAACAGGAATAAAGTTGTCTATTAAGATGCAAAGATAAATGCAAACTGTTTGCTTCATTTTCTCTTCTTTGAGTTACAAATTTCTTGCTGTCGTGAAAAACCTTTTCATCTTCCCTGAAATTCATCACTGTGGCACTCAGTTGACAAATGTATTCATCACAGTAGTGTATTTCCCAGAGATTCCTGTCTTCTGCCTCAAGCACTTTATTCCTTTAGATGATAAAAGTATTTATCTGAGAAGAGTTTACATACATATCTGTGTGGCTGTAGGCTCACGTATGCCATCAAAGTATTAAAAAAAACGTACTTCCCAGAAAAAAAATAAAAAGGTTTAAAGATAGTTATTCTTTATGGTGGAATCTTTATTCCACAATGGCTGGCACAGTGATCTCCTTCCACTGTGTTTGGACAGTGAAATGCTCCCTGCTGTAGCAATTAAGGAGCCTGCAAATGTATTTTACAAACTTAAAAGTTTAATCAGAGGTTCTCAATGTGTGGCAGTGCCTTACTACATTTGGATGCGTAAGAGCCATTTATATAAAATGGCATCAGGTGACACATTACTACTAGGTGAGAATACATGTGTATAACTACTGCATTTTGGTTTCCATTGCAGTCTTGAGGGGAACAAGAGCTGAGACAGTTGGCCATTACTGCAGCAACTGCCGTATTGGTAAAATAAGCTTTTCTTCATCTCCACTTTTCCTTATAGAACACACTGTCCCCATTTTAATGGCACCTACTCCTGCAGTATTGGGTGTGAAAAGGGAACTTGTGAAAGCAGAATCCCAATTTGTCATCCTCGCTGAGCTCACATCGTGTCACATGTAGCTAATTTTCAGAGGTCTCATTTCAGCTGAAATTTGGCTAGTTGAAAAAATGTCTTTTCCCTCATTTCCCCACCCTGGTGACCATTTCAGTCCTTTATAACCAAATATGTAAAATTTACACTGGAATACTTTCCCACAATTGAAACCAAACCATTGTGAAAGCAAAAACCAGAGGACACAGTCAATAAGGGATCTCTAGCTCATCAGGAAAGGAAATTTATGTATGCAGAAATCCTCTTCTCTAGAGCACCTGCCTGTGATATTACAGTTATATCATACATCATCAGAAAGCAGGTTTCAGATGCTCAGAAACTTCTGATTTAGAAGTCAGAACCTCTATTTTGCTTCTCACATGAATATCAGCATTTCCACTTTAATACTTTTACTACTTCCACTTAATAACGTTGCTAGAGCACTGATGAAATGCATTTTAACAAAATATCCCTGTATAGCAAGTCAAGGAAAACCTCCCAATAAGATTTTATGGCGCATTAAGCTTTCGGCTCAACAAGGTGACTGACCAAAATTCATTCCTTCTTGTGCTTCACTTTGGGTGTTACTCTTTGAAGAACTGGTCAAGCCTGAAAAAATAATTTGCAAGATCACATCCCACTGGAGTTTCCAGTTAGTCAATACTCTCCATTCTGAAGCACAACGAGCTTGGAAAAAAAAGACATTTTCAGGTATTTGGTTATTTATATAAACAAAACAGAGTATTTTGTTAAAAAAATAAAATACTCTGGTTTGTTTATATAAAGAAATATGTAACAAAACATTCTAATCTAGAAACACTAATTCAATGTAAGTTCATGTGAGAATGTATAAGGGTGCTGATCCTCACAGTGTTTTAAGAAGGAGTCATGTTGGGATGTGCTAATACCAGGAAATATTTCTCTTTCCTTGTCTCAGGTAAGTTTAAATGTACAATTTATTTCTTTAATTTTTATTAGATTGATTTGGGGTTTACAGCTACTCAGAATTAATAGTCTTTTATGATCATAGTTCCAAAGGCATACAAATTTGTTTCACCAATGCTTGGACAGTTTTGAGAGATTAAAAAAAGAAATCATGAGAAGATTTTGGATAAAATTCTCCTCTGTGTCAGGCCAGACCCCAGGGTCCTTTACACCTTTCTTAGGCCTTTTTGAGAGTCTATCCTACTGAAGAAGATAGGCTTAATTTAGGGGGAAAAAAAGTTGCATGTTATTCAAACTAGAACAAATGTGAGCAAGATTTCTAATATGCAATTCAAGACAAAATTGCTACCTTTAAAAAAGGCCATTGTTTAATATATTTTTTACCAGTAATACTGGCAAATAGGCAGCATAAGGACACACCAAACACCTTGCAAACTCCCCACAACATTTTTCTCATCAAAATGCAAGTGATGTAATTTCTTACCATTGTTGCCTTACTTTATATATTCTTAATTTTCTGTTTTCCCGCACTTCTACTTGAATTTTCCTTAGAATACATGACTAATAGGAACTTACAGCTGCTTGGCTGGCCCCTGTCACTTGCTGATTGTACAAAGGACATTTGTATTTGCCCTACCTTCCTCCAGATATTGAATTTGTTCTTTGAATAAGGAGGACACACTAGTTGTCTCTCCTCCTGCCTGCACCAGACAGGGAAAAAATTGGTCAAATGAGCATCCATAAGCATGATGGTGCTTTAGAAATGCCAATCGATGATATTTGATTGATGATGCCATTATGATATTTAATATGTTTCCACTACAATCAGTAAGTGTGAACAGCCAACAATTCAAAATGTAATCTCTGGGACAGAATTAAAAAACCTTGACTGTTTTAGATTTTGATGGATGTGTCACAGCACGTGTAAAAATCTTTATGACGATTCTTCCACCATACCATTATAAAATAGTGTGATTTCCATCAGAAAAGTAGCTCCCCAGTAATGCTGATTCAGGGTCATAAAGAGAAATGCATCCCTCTGTAGGAAACCATAACATTATATTGATTTTAGACACATTATATTCTGTGCAAAAATAAAATTAGCCCTGCTTTACTTTAGGAGTACAGGACAGCATTTTAAGGAGGGCAGTGGCAATGAGGACTCCTGGATTCTATTCCTAGCCAAGGCAGTGACTCACACCATGACCTTGTGTAAGCCTGTTGACCTCTGTGCCTGTTTACCCATGCTGAAGAATGAAAAAGGAATAAATACCTACCTGGCCAGGGTTGAAACCCTGGGTTAGAAAGAGCTAAGTATACAGGCATTCTTGGCAAAGTAAATAAATCATGAGGATGTTTCAGATGAGTTCAAAAAACATTTCCAGTATGAGGTTTCTATAGTTTCTTCAGTTTGATCCCATTATGTATTTCTGTGCAGCACATATGGTCCTATCTTTAAAACACTGGGTAGTGTTACACACTGTGGGATAAGTTACAGAGTGAGGATTTTAAATTAACATTAATGGGGGCTGTGCATTTAAAGCCTATTGCTCTCTGCTGAAAGTGTGCCCTCAGGAGAGCTGTGCTGCTAATAATTTACAAACTGTCCGATTAAAAATGTTGTGGAAATTTCTGACTTCTGCAGATGTATGTTCTGAACATTATCAGAAATGCTGCGGCTTTAGGTACGTTTGTATGTCAATATTCACACTATCATGAAAACATTCTGTGAATGTTCCTAAGGGATGCTTGGGCAGTTACTTACCCTTTAACACAACATTAATTTTTTAACAATTACCTATGTTTAACAAACCTATTTTTGATTTAAAATCAACATATGTGAAGTTACTCTCAAATACATGCTAATAAATGAACAAGAAGTCCTTGTTTCTTTGCAGCACTGATACATTTAACTTTTGAGGTTTCATTTCTGTTCTATTTCTATCGCTCTGAGGTCAAATACTGTATTTTGTGGGACACTAACAGATCAGACAATATTATTGGCAATATTCTCATATTTTTGTTCCAGTTGTAATAACCATTTGGACTGTTTGTTGCAGCATAAGAATAAGATAGTAATTTATACTGTGACTTGAGAAAAATATCCACATGCAACTGATTGGTATCAGGGAAACAACGCTCAGAAAATTCCCCACTTCCGTGTTATCCACCTTCATGAATATAAGCCACTCGTGCCTAAATTGACACGTATCTCCAGGATCTCTATTGTTACTTCCATACTTTACCTCTTAAACTTTTTCACACTATATTGTCTTATAATCCACAGAAAAAAAAATATATCTGTGGTCAGAGTTCAGTTGGTTGATGCCATATTTAAAGGCATACGGTAAAACCAACAGGCCTGTCCCTAGCCACAGCCTGAGTATTGGAGCAATGAGAAATTGGGAAACAAATGAAATAAAGATGAGCCTTCCCCCACTGAATCAGTACCTGGCCCCAAGCTGCAAGAGATACTAATGATTCCACGTGCTAAATTTTCATGTGGGATGACTTGCCAACACACAGAAATTACTCCAAATAGCCGGTGAACTGAAAGTAGATGTTTTTCTGAGTAACTCCATAAACTGATAAGCTTCACAGGAGCAAGCAGAACTTTATCAGCTCCCAGACACTTTGAAAAGGAGCAGTCTAATTTGGAGACAGACAAAGGCAATGTTTCCTGATGTCATTTTCTCCTTCACTGACTGCATTGATAAAATTATCTCTAATTTCCACAACCATTGGTCTCCTTACCACGTTGTTATCACAGTTCTCAACCAGTTTGCACAGTGTCAAAATCTACCTGTTTTGTATTTTCACACAATACATTTTTATTCACAAACAAACAAACAAAAAGAACAGGTACAATACACAAATAATAAATTAGGAGGCTTTTTGAAATTAATTAAAACTTTTACTTATCATAATCAGCATTTCTGGACATATCTAGACGTCAACAAAATTGATTTAGAAAGAGTGACAGTGTTGAGGGTTTTTTACCTTTGCCTAGTAAAACAGGACCGCAATCTTAACTGGTTGAAGTAAAACAACACAGACAGGCACACCCCACTGGACCACTGATATTCCAAGCTAATGAAAGATCTGCCTCAGCTAGCACCTATAGAAAACCCCTCTGTTCTTATGTTGCCAGTCGCCAAATGAATGTGTTCACATCCCAGGCTCCTACTGGAATAAACAACAAGCACGAGCAAGGGCAACAAAACACAAACGACTGTTCACACAAAATACACTTAGTTGCTTTATTAAACTTTCATTTTTCTTAATATTAAAGTCTAACTAGATTTAACTGTGTGTGGAGTGTTAAGAAGTCACAGTCTATTCTGAAGTACAGGAAAATCCAGAAACTTGTGACCTTCATATTAGCATTGTCTGTATGCAATTCGAAAAAGCCTCAGTCTCTTCAGCCTGTTATTTTTTCTGAGAGGAAATCAAAATTCAGGAGAAAATAACCCTTCCAAATCACAGTTACCATGCTGGGCTGGCTGGCTGGCTGCAGCATTATTTTGTGGAAGGGCAACACTCAATCCAACGTCAGTGTTAAGTACGCCGCTTGTCATTCCTTTCACAAGAAGTTTTTAAAATCCTACCTATGAAGATGTTATTTGTGTTTGATGCACAGCGTCCTACAAATAAGCCTGTAAATTATGTGTCAAAATACAGCATTAAGAGTTATGCAGGTAACATCTCCACTGATCCTCTGCCAAAAAATGATGAACATTTAATACATAGCAAAACAATCCTTCTCTTTTTCTCTTTTTCGAATTAACCATCTCTCTGTACATGTCTGCTCCATCTGGTAACTTGTTAGAGCACCTCTTAATGCCTTGATTTGGCCTGTTGCCACTACCCAGCGCGACACCTGTTCAGCTGCTGCTCCTCCTTCCTCCTGTGGCAGTGGGCTCCTGAGGGTGTGAGATGGGCACCCGGGACACAAGGGAGGTTTCAGTGCAAGCCCACACCTCTACCAGCACCCAAGCCACGCATGGGTGGCCCTGGGGCGGGAGGCATCCCCCCACTAGTGGAGCTCCAAGCAGGGGAGACCACGATTACAACACACTGTAGAGTCCCAGAGGAGTGTTTTTAACACCAGGCTGTGGGAAAGAACAAGATGTGGCTGGACAGGGCAGCACTTTGGCTGGACCAATGCTGGAAGCAGGACTGGTGATCAATCTTCCTTCCTGCCTCTGTCCCTATACAGAACGCACTCTCGTGCTTATATGGTAGGTCAGGGACTAACACACCAATTTTGGTGCCAAGCATATAATTTACTAATAAACCTTAGTGAAACCTCCAACTTTCGTCGTCCCTTCTGACCACAAGCAGGTACAAATCCCTGGTGCTCCCTTCCCCTTGAGGGCGGGACGTCGTACACATTCCTGACAAAAGCAGGTGCGAGAGGGGCGACGCTACCTTCCCCAGGCAGGACAGGGGCTCGCACCAGCGCTTCGATGGCGGGTGACCGGACCCTTCGCGGGCGACCAGGGGCTGGGAGCCACCTTTGCTGGAGGAATCCCGCCTCGGGCCAAGCCGCCTGTGCCGGTAACCTCCGGCTCGGGGCTTATTACGCCAGGGGGCCGAAACCGCTCCTGGGAAACCACGGTGATTCTTATGGGAAGAGCGAA
>VZRE01003361.1:0-39022 GCA_013396775.1 Cephalopterus ornatus | reverse complement strand
TGCGGGCGGGCCCGCCCTCCCGCGCAGGTACCGGGCCGAACAGGTGGCCGCGGGAGCCCTGCCCCGCCGGCCGGTCCCCGCCGAGCCCCCGCCCCGGGAGCGCAGGGGAAGACCGGGAAGGGTGATGGGGGTGGGTCTGCGGGCTGCCCCCGGGCCGGCCCCGTCCCGCGGCTGTTGTGGGAAGGGAGAGGTGTCTGGACGCGGGTACCTGGGCCTGAGGAACTGCGCGGTGTGAACGGATTGACCTGGAGACTCCCGTCGGGGGGCGGCGTGCCCGGGAGCGGGAGCGGGAGCTGGCTCCGCTCCCCCGGAGCCGGAGCCGGCCCTGCGCAGTTTCACGTGCCCGGGAGCCGCCTGCCCGTCCCTCCACCTTTCCCTTCCAGGCCTTTGCAATCTTTTGTTCGGCCGCCGTGCATTTCTCCTCCCGCGCTCTTGACAAACCTTCCCCGAGCCCGCGCTCCCCTCCCGAAGGCAAAGGAGGTTCTTCATGCCTTCGGTGGTTTGTTTCTCTCGTCGCATCACACCCTTCTTTGTCTGCCAGGCTCTTCGGTTTCCATCCTAGCTGGTGAAAAATACTTGTCTTCGCTGCTGTGTCCTTTCCTGGTGTCTCCCCTGTCCTACCTATTGTCTCCTGTGTGGTATCAGGATACAAAGGTGGGAGGGTCTGCGCTGCCAGTTTGCTGCCCGTGAAAATATGCTTCCTAGGAATGTTTTTTTCTCCTGTTTTCATGTGTGTGAGGCCAAATTCCGTGTAAAAACTCATACACCCTGCTATGGGTCTCCATACTACTCTTCCCTAAAGATGACCGAATGTAACACCGCCCCCTCCCAAAAAAAAAAGCCCCACAGAAATAAAAAACACCTAGAAACTTGGTAGTGGTTAGGTAACTGGTATCCTGTGTCTGTTTGTTATGCTGATCAGTATCAGCCCATCCTTACCTGCGAGTCCTTTCATCGGGTACATACACATCTGTGTTTTCACACTTAGGTTGCTGTGGTCTCTTGGGATTTTGTTCTAAAAAATGTTTGGTGATATTGGGCTATGTCCTGCTGTATTGTATGTAAACTTTGTGAAGTCTCATGGTTTTTTAAAAGCTCATCTGTGCAACAGTTGTGGACCCAAAATGCATTTAGTGTCCCATGAGTAAGGTTGCCTTTTAGGCTTCATTACTGTTCTTCCATGGGAGGCTCTCCACAGAAATAAGCGCTTGTTCATCTCTTCTATTAAATAAGCCCTTCAGTTAAAACCAAGAAATACAACCCTTCTGCAAGTAATCATTATGAAATAATTTTCAAAAGCCCCATTATCAATATGTTAACATGGAAGTACTGTACTTCAGAACTCTTCTTCTGGGAAGGATCCTGCTATTGACAGGTGCTGAGGTGAAATATTGGAGTGTGTGGTACCTGGTTTGACAGAGTAACGTACCTCAATGCATGTGAGGTTTTTGGCTTCTATTGTAATGCAAGTTTTAATCCAGGAGTACAAGGTGCATTTTTTTAAGAGGCTTCACGATCTGTAAAGGTGGATTGATACAGTGGGAACTGAAGTATTCTTTCTCTTAAAAGGGGCAGGATAAGGAAGGAGGGAAGAAAGGGACTGCTGGTTTTGAGAAGTCTCTTGTAGAGGAAGTGATTTTTAGCAGCAGCTGCGTTTCTGCTGCTTAAGTGTCAGTTGCTTGACAAATCAGTTATTTCAAACTAAATTCTGTTAAAAACTGTTTTCTTTAAGAATGCCAAAAAGTCATGAGGAATCATATTAACATGAAATCTCTCAGCTTTGCTAGCTACAGAGAATTCCTCCAGGCCAGTGTTCTTCTGCAGTATACTGCAAGAAGTCTTGACTTGAGGACAGGATGCTGTGCTGATACTGTAACACCAACCTGCTCTTCATAAAAACCAGCCTGTGGTATTATGTGGAAGTAGAGATGTTTCTCTTCAGTATTTCGTGAAACATGCTTCTTGTTTGCTTGGGCCATGTACTTTGCTTCATAGTGGTGTGTTCATTTAGAATACAGTAAATTGTCATGTGTGTTTATGGTCCCTGTAGTGAGTCTGCCTTTCTTTAGTGGTGGCTGTGCTTCACAGGGGAGCGCAAAGGCTGCTCTGTTTTTGTACTGTTGAGCAAGTATGAAGGGGGGAAGTGATTTGCTAGTTTCCTTCTGCAACAGTCACATTAATAACTTCGTGAAACATAAATTCTACTAAATAAAGTATTACTTTAATTCTCAAGATTTTTTTTCCAAATTCAAAATAAACCTATTGATTTTGCTCTTTGATAATGCAGAAGGGCTTTGTGTTACTTATATGCCAGAATTACGCTGGGAAGAGGCAGACTTGGTGCATACAAGAAGCTTGGCATTTTCTTACACTTGTTTTAGTTGAGTTTTTCAATTTACTGCAAGCTAGTGTAAATGCAGTGCTCGGAAACTACAATGAGGTGAGAAATTCTGCTCCGAGGCTCTCTCAGTTGAGTTCAGAGGGTGAAATCCCAGTTCCGCTTGCTTGATTTAATTTACTTAGTACCTGATAAACAAAACTTTGATCCTACAGATGCTTAATATGTTTGTGAAGCTCAAATATTTGGTTTTGTCTGTGGAGGCTGATTTGACACATTTAACCTTCAGAATAAAGGTTTTTCATGCACTGAGAAGAGTAGGCCTTTCCTCGGGTTCAACAACTAGCCAGCAGGTACATTATCTATAAATTTGTGTTACCGTTTGAGCTTTATTGCTTTGCCAACCCATGAGGTAGGAATATATTTCAAAGTTTTGACATAATTGAGGGTGTGCAATACACTTTCAGAAGTGACTTATGTGTTTGCTTTCAAAGTATATTAGATATCTAAAAAACTCATAAGCATGTTAGCAAAAATTACATTTGAAGCTAAATTGAACTATATTAAGCAAAGTTGATACCTGTAATGCTCAGAAGCAAACTTCAACTCAGGTACAGAAAAACAGTCATGCAAGTGTCAAGTTAGAAATTGTAGATTGGTCTCGTTGCTCTTGGTTTGTTGTGCAGTGTTGGACACACATATTTAATAATAGAGGAAGCAAATCTGCAGTTTCTGAGGGTTAAACCGTTCAAGCTAGAAATGAAAAATATGGTAAGCGTACCTTATGATTAAGGTATTTGCTCTTAAGTTTGTCTTCCTACTGTCTTTATATATTGGTGCTTGTATACCAGGTTCTTCTAGATGAGAAGCTGCTTTAACTACTAAAATGCTGACTGAAACTGCTGTAAGAAACTGTGGTGAAAAACAAGTTTAGGTGAAGAGTTACTGATGTTTTATCAGAATTTATTGGGGGGAGAGGACGGGGCAGGAAAGGGAGAGGTGTGGGGCAGGGAAAGAAAAAAGGAGTGACTTACTTTTGGGCATCCAGAGTGACATGCCTTGGTCTCATGTATCAAAGCCCTCACCTCTCCATAGCTAACTGTGAAAGGCCGTGTCATCTTTGGTTTTTTTGCTATTCAGTCGTAGTTTCTAGGTACATTAACTGTTCCCCAGAACAGGTAAATTCTTACTTTAAAGGGTTGCAAGGGGTAGTTCTTGTACCCCTAAGGAGTAATTGATAGCCTAGTTTTTCTTAGCGTATAGGTGAAATTTGGATTGTCTCAACAGCCCAGGGATTCGTTGCTTTTCTGTCACAAGCCTTACCTGCGTATGTGCTTACACATCATCTTTTAGGCTCGCATTAGCCTGCATCTCAGCATAGTTTTGTTGAAATGTATGAAACTGATCTAAACTGGATGATTTTTTTTTTTTTCTTCAGTTTTGCAGCTATACGAGTACTTGTGGCAAAACTTGTTGGATGAAGCATCATTATAGTTGGTAAAGCTTTATTTTTTTCTTTCAGTGCATTATACTTTTAGTTATGCGTTTTCTGTTTTCTCTGAATCTTAAATGTGGAATAGGAAGATATCTTAGGGCTAATAGTGATGGGCATTTGAAAGGATTTTGTGTGGATTTTTCTGTATGACTGCTAGACTGTGCTTGAGGCAATGCATTTATTTTCAGAAGTCAGATGTGGGTGGTAAGGATCTGAGTAGAAACAACTGCATGAAGATATTAGAGTGACCACTTATCTTTAAAGTCCTTGAACAGTGAGAGCACTGACTTCTTTATTGCCCATTTCTATCTTTCTCTTAGCTAAGATGGATCTTGTTCAATTGGCAGTTAAACAAATGTTTGCAGTGTCATAGTGAACACTCTGAATGCCTCTATGGTTGCTATTTTCATTACTGCCAGCGTTAGACTTCATTCTTTTAGAATTCATGCCAAGAATAAATGTCCCAACTAGTTCCTTGTTACTCTAAGAGGAGGAATAGTCTCCTGTGGTGATGAAAAGGAGCTGCTGCTGTTCAGTGAGGGAGGGATATGGTGGGAATAGAGTTATGTGTTCCAAATGAGTGAGTTACAAATTCTGTTCAGATGTAGACTAATAAGATGTGTGCTTTGGTTTTTATTTTTTTTTTTTTTTGGTAGAAGTTACTTTAAAGTTACTGTTCTTTTAAAAAAACCCAAACATTTCTTTTGGGAATCTTGTAAAAGTTAAGAACCACTCTTTGTGCTCTGTTCTCCGTCATATGTTCTTCCTAAATTTGCGCCTAATCTTTTTAAACTGTATACAAGATTATTAAATTAAGAAGCTATAATACTTACCAAGACACCTGAAGTCTTACTCTTAGTTCTCCTGCTCCCAGGCTAAGAACTTATATGTACTGAAAAGATAAGTTTCTTTAATTGATGGACAACTTGGAGTAACTGGAACTCTATTTATCTTGTTATATGCAGTAATTACTAGCTCTTCCATTAGAATGTGCTGAGAGAACCTGGTTCTACCACGTGTTCATTTGGGGAGATCAGATTGCCCGATGATAACTCGGGAACTTTTGACTTGCGAACAAGCAGTTCTTCTCAGTCAAGAAAATACACTTTTTAAAAGAAGAAGGGGAAAAAAAAAGGTGGGGGAGAAACAAAGCAAGCCTTGATTCTGCAGTCAGATCCTTATGGCAGATCCTGTTAACTCAGCAGCCTTCTGTGAGGGTATAAAGGTCTATTCACGTAGATAGCATTGAAGGTTTCTGACCATTACTTGAAGCAAATATCAGGGGAAAAATAATGCGACTTCCTTAGCACTCACAAAGATTATTCCTGCACGAAACTAGTAGCTGTTGACTCTGAACAAGCAATCTGCTATCTGATGTGGATTATTACTTTCACAGATTTCTGTGGTTGTTTCCATTCACTGAAATGGGTTGTGGAATAAGATCATCGAAATTAGGTGTATTTGGTATTATATACTTCATGTCCTCTGCTTCTTCTTTTATCAGCTGGTTTGTTTCTCAGGTGCTGCACTTTTCTCTAGTCACCTGGGCCTTCCTGAAGTCAAACTAATACCTGATCATTTGTTTTTTCGCTCCTGCCAACTTTTTATTTTGTTCTTACCTCTATTCCTCTACTGCTATTTCTGGAAATTGAGTGGGAGACTCGTTGCCTTAGTTACAGTGACTAACCGTTTCAAAGTTATTTATAATGTTTGTGTTTAAATAACCTGTATCATAATACCAATCACAGAACATTTCACATCAATAATAAAATAAACAAAGCAGTTCATCACTCAGTGCTGGGAGCAAGCTTACAGTACTGATTCCTGGGGTTTTGTTTTCCTTCATTGTTGGGGGTGGAGAACAAGTTCTAGTCTGGTATTTGAAGATTAATCTGTGTCTTGGTGTAATCCTTTGTGCAAATGAGGAGAGAATCTTAATATTTAAGCTCTGAAATATCAGGGAATGTTATTCTTCCTCTCCTTAGTAATGACACTGGCACTCTCCCCAAGGGGTGGCAATATACCAGTTTAACTATGTCAATTCAGTTGTGATTCGGATGTTGATGAATTATACAGCACTGACCCATTTCAGCACAAAAAACAGAGCTAATGCAAGAGTGGTGGGACTCAGTAGTTGGAAAAAAAGGGAGGATGAGACTTGTAGGCAGCTGTGTGGGTGCATAGAGTTAAAGAGGAAGCACCAGCAGTAATATGCAAATAAGAGTGACAAAATAGTTGGTGTTTAGCATCCTTGTAGACTGAGGAACTCCTTGTTGCTGAAGCACCTGATAACTTCTGTCCTAAAATAATGAGGTGCTCTTTACTGTGAATTGAATATAGTCTTAGAATTTCATTGTTTATTTCTACAGTAATATATGTATGTGAATTGAGTGAACAGTACTCTGTAAGCAGAGTTTATACATGACTGAAGTCTACCTATTTAGGGCAGTCTGAGCACAAGGATTTTTCCCACTGTAAGTACTGGAACTGTATTTAAATTTGAGAAGTTTAAAGCAAAGGTCTGCCTATTCTAACATTTGGGGCTTGGGGAAAAAAAGAAGGAAAAATACTAAGGCATTTTGCTTAAGCTTATGTTAAACTTCAGAACTACATTTACAGAGACAGGGGTGAGACTGTTTCCTGCCCCAGAGTAATTGTAACTGACTCATAATTAGAACTTAGTGAATGTTCAGGTTTTATATGTAACTTTGCCTGTTTACATGGGTTAGTCTAATCCTGACTGTGTCCTGAACTGTTGTACTCATCCTAAATGTTTAATGTTTCCATACTCTCAAACAATGAACTTCACTTAATGGCCTTCCTAATTCCAGATGATGAGCATTTGCTTGTAAGTTCTTCTTGGTCATTTTGTAGTCATGTAATCATACTTAAGGTTCACTCTCACTGTGCTGAAATCCTGTACTCACTTCAATCTGCTGCAGAGAAGGCGGCATGGGTACATCTGGATTTTTTGTCTTGTTTTGTTGTTTTTTTTTTACTTTGGCAAAGTGAAGATAGAACAGCGCCTTAATGAAGAAGGAAGAGAAGGGAGCACAAGCAAGGACTTTGAGCATGGCAAAATGAGAACAAAATTGCAGTAGTTAAAGCACTGAGACCAAAATGAGCCTTTTTAGAACTTACAGAATTTCTAGAAGTCATGAAGAATTCATGTTTTCTTTCAAGATTTTGCTGTTTGTCCTCCTTTTTGATTTTATTTTGATAGCTCCACCTATGCTGGTCCCCCTGACAGGGAGGAAGTTGAACCTTCCATCAGGAACCTGGTCATTGAGCAGCAGGTAGCGTAAGAGACCAAGGATCTACCTAGCTCATAGCTGGAGGACCTACTTGAGTCATAGACAACTGAACTGGAGGGAGAAAAAAAAACACTTTCAGGAAGTTCTGTAGTCATTTATATACTAAATGTAATCTATAACTAATGCCTAATCTAGTCATTTAAATCCATTACTGCAGAATGAGTTTTGTACAGTGTTGGGGTGATTGGTATTCTCTTCTGCCCTGTCCTATCTTCATGTCTTCTGCTTCTTCTGTCAGTTGCTCATGAGACTGGGCAGGTAATCTATGCAAAGTCCTTCTTTCCACCCTGAGCACTTGATGGCTCTCTCCTGCCTCAGATCTCTGTGTAGTGTCTGCTAACACTTCATTCACTCACCAGTGTCTCCCCACAAACTATTGTTGGTAGATTAAAATGAAGGACATGAAATCAGAAGATGAAGAAAACCAAAATGCTAACATTGTTTTTCTGGTTATGTTATTACTTACTGTTTTGAATTAGTGAAATGTCCCAAGTCATGGTACAAGGATGCTTCAGAAACAGCATATTAATGGAATTCCTTACCCCTCTCCTCCGTCCCTTTGAACAAAGAGTTTTGTTCAGTTCTTTGCTATGTTTGTAAAACAGGAGGATCGATAGAAAGAGGTTTTATGCCTAATACTGTGTTGCTGTGCTGTCTCTGCTAAATTAGAGCTCTGTATGGGTACTGCCTGATAGCCTTTATTTCCTTTGCTGCTGTCTCAGTTCCAGGAGCAACATTTTGCTTTATAGCTCTGCTGTATCTATTGCTTTTTTCTTTTTTTACAGTGCTTTCATTCTAGGGGATAACTTTTCATATTAAGGAGGACTTGTAGAACACTTTCTCTTCTCTTTTCTGTCACCTGCAAGATTGCAAATGCCATTACTGACCTGCATCATTACTGATCCTGTAGTAATCGCCCAGCTCATTATTTCTTCCACTCCTACCTCATGATGTTTGCTGTTTCTTTCCATCCACCAGCACACAGCCGTTTGTTTATTATCTAACACTACTTAGATAACAGAATGAGAAATCTATTAAAATAGAACCTTTCAAGTAAAGAAAAGTAACGTTTTATGACTTGTCCATAGACATTTCTCCATTCTTTTTACCATAAGTTTAGCAAATTGTACTTACTGCAATCAGGGATGTAAATAGTCAGGTTAATCTACTCCATAAGAAACAGGGCTCAAGAGAGGAGTTCTTTGAAAATCTTCATAATGAGAGTAAAAAAGAGAAAGGTGAAGAGAGGATTTGTAAAACACTAGAGTGAAAACCAAAAGGACGAAAACGGCTAGGATATCACAGATTGTCAGTGAACAGCAATACTCTTCTGATGAACTTCAGGGTTTCATAGTCAAGGATCATCCAAAAACCAACAGGTATCCAGCTACCCTGTGGAGCTTTGTTTACAGTGACTTCAGGACATTGATTCCTTTTTCTGCCTACTGTACCTTTCTACAGCACAGGAAGGGGACTCTCCCAGCATCTCTAATAACACTGTGAATAATATACAGAAGAGGATGTCTCCTGCTGTTTTTCTACACCCAAAGATGTAAAAAATGTTTTTTGATCAAGTATATCAAATTTTTCATCTTGGAAGGGCAAATATAGCTGCATGCAGCCACATTTTTTATTTTTGAAAGGGCTTTGCACATTGTGAATTCGTTTTCTGTTTTTTTTTTAAAAAACAGAATTTAACATTTAACAGGCCATAATTGTTTAAAAAATGTGATGTTTTTCATAGTTTGCATTTGAACAAGTGAGTTGTGAGGTTTTCACACCTGAAGGTTGATAAAATTTCTGTAATGCTCTGCATATGTGTTGAAACTGCTT
The DNA here is from genome assembly GCA_013396775.1 of Cephalopterus ornatus. Taxonomy (NCBI): domain Eukaryota; kingdom Metazoa; phylum Chordata; class Aves; order Passeriformes; family Cotingidae; genus Cephalopterus; species Cephalopterus ornatus. The sequence goes on along the minus strand of VZRE01003361.1, from coordinate 30,042 downwards.
TAGTAATCATTAAAGTATTAGACCTATTGCATGCATAATTCTAGAATAACTACTAGGACTGTGGTTCATGACTCTACGCTGAAAAGTAGTAGAAGAATTTCACAGAAAAATTAGCATGACTGTTAAAAAGCTGCTGATTACATCTTTGCATTTCAACCTAACTGTCACCTGGAAGGCTCTCTCTTGCTGTTGCAATGGCTGTAGAAAATACCCTATGCATTTAGGGTATTACACTGATTTCCTGTCTCGACATCCAATCCCTTACATGGGGAAGCAGCACGATGTGTTTCCTTCTATAAAGCTCCCTACTGGAACTTACATAAGCCAAAGAAATAGTATCTGTTTGAATGGCAGGAGGAATAGCAATGCCAGGGATGTCTGTGGAGACTGTCAGAGGAGAAGTCCAGCTCCCGTTCCCTGGAAGCTTGCCATACCAGTATTAGCAGGGCTCTCTTCCATGTTGATTGGAGGTGTTGCAAAGTTGTTTTGGAACTGTCATTCTGGAGTGAGTTCTTTAGAAAATTGTCTCTGAATGACCACAAGCAGAAATAAACCTTGCAGACCTGAAGCTCGATCTGGTGGCAGCAGTCGGCCACAGTTAACTGAATCCAAAGGCAGAATGAATGTGCCTGCAGAAAAGATCTCAGAGGTGTCTGCTGGAGCTCAGCCTTCCATATCATGGGAGCTCTTACTACCTCTGCTGGCATACGTGTCTTTTACATGTGTCCACAAAACCTTTTTTTAAAAATGTATTTATTATTTTATGACTGTAGTGCCCATTAGTGCTTCCTTGATGTTGCCTGACACCCTTTGTTTTCAGAAAAAGTAACCTGTAAAAAGAAGGAATGATAATTGAAGAAAAGAGGAGGAATTGTTGGAATGATGCCATTTGACCTGATGGCTTCATGACCTGCGCTTGTGTGGAGTTCCGGGACATGTAGCCTGGCTGTGATGCGTTGTCACAGGATGCCTGTTCAGAATGCCAAGTTCTTACTTTTCATGCTGTATGGCATGGCTGCAGAAGGCAGGTGGCATCGGCCTTGGTGTATTTCCACTGTCTTGATTTTTTTTTCACCAGATAAGAAACAATGAAAATGACCTGTAACAAGCGAGGTTAAATATAGGCAGGAACAGTAAGATATGTTTTTCTTGTTACTCTGTTTTTCTTTTAAGAGATTAATTAACAGCCAAAGCTATGGTAATTATATGACTTGAAAATTATCTACCACAGTGAAGGGCAGCATTTTCAGCTGACAGATAGGAGAAGGGAATACAGATACATGAACTACTGAATGCAAATGTATTTCTGGTGTAGGGTAGGATTGTGTATGTAAGAAATGAAGTACATTGCCTGAATAAACCCCGGTCTTTAAAGTCAGAAGAGTAAGCAAATTTTCATGAAAGGGTAGGAGTTCAGTAATTTTAGGATGGAGTTTGATGATGTGCTTCTCCTTTTGTTTTTTTTTCATTTGCAAGGTTTTAACAGTAATGATTGAAACTCAGTGGCTTCTAATCTACTGCCTAAGGCCATGGTTTGATATTAGGTTGTAGCTGAGCTTAAGCAGTCTTTCATTTTGTTCTTCTGCAAAGTGATGAAACGGGAGGGGAGAAGCAAATTATTTAGGTTAGCATATGACTGTGAAGTTGTTCCTTGAAAGTTTTCCTTAGTAGGAATTAGAAAGGAGTATTTTAGCTCAGATAAACCTACTCTAATCTCTTTCTTTGTGTCAGAAGTCCTGTAATCAAAGATGATGTGTCTTGTGTGAGTGTCTTCTGGTTTGGGGGCCGAAGGTGAGTGGAGAAACTTGAGTGTGGTCTGCCTTGGACTTTTCTCTCTGAGAGAGAGAGAACTTCTCTCCTTTATTGCTGTTGGGCCTGCAAGTTCTTACAATGTGTTTTGAAACTCAGCAACAGGCTTAATTTTCTTGTCTTGTTTCTGATTGTTTTGGGACTTGAGTGTGGTTGTGAATTCCTCTTTAATTGTGAGAGAACCTATGGTCTTAAGGAGTCTGCTTCTAACACACCCTGTTGACTTACACTGACTACAAAAACGCTGAAAGAAGAAAAGTTCTTCTGTGACATACTTATTTACCACATGTGCTGCCTTTCAGGATTCTCATCTTTTTCCCCGTCTCCTATACAACATGTCAGTAATATATCAGTTTTCTTGCAGCATTTTAAAGTTGTTTTTTTCCCCTCTTAGGCTGATCACATGCTCTACTACTCAGTTTTACAACTGGAGCTCTGCAAATGACATCAAAAAGACTTTCTCTCGCCTTCCATCTCTTCTCAAGAGGTTACAGTGAAGGTATAAGACCATGTTCAGGTAGTCCAGTTACCTGAAAACTATGTGCCAAAAGTAGTTTGAATTTGCTGCAGCCTTTTTCCTCATAGAATTATGTATGGACGGAAGGCCCTTCAACTTCTTATGCTTCTTGTGTGTGCAGCTTTAATTCTTGGACACCATCCAGTGATGGCTTGGAGTCATGCCTGTTGTGACTAGTGATCCCTCTATCTCCCTGCACAGATATATGCTTGGGGTAGGGAAATATCCAGTAAGAAAATATGGTCGTAGAAAATGCCTCAGTGAAATAAACTCTACAAATAGTAATTAATGAAGCATGTCAGTCTAAGAATAAACTGCAGTCTTCTGTAATAGAAGAATTTTTTTCATCTCAGCTCTACAGGAAATGGAAATAAAAAACAGTAGTTAAACTTACTGTTTTATATTCCACATATCACCTAGTATAGTTGTATGGATACCACAATATAAGCACATTGCTTGTGTAAATATTTTTATCATCAGCTAAAGAAGATAGCATTTTGAATCACCATCAGTGAAAGTCTTATCAAGGTGGACTGTTCCTTACTTTGTTGTGTTTCTCAGTTTGATCACACTGCAAAGCACGTGGGTTATGGATGAGGTTATGCATGCATCTGCTGGTTTAATTTTTTGGAATAAGCAATGATAAAACTACAAAGCTTAGTTTTAAAAAAAACCCAAAAACAAAACCAGAACTAGGCGTGTCTTCTGACTGCAAGAAAGCACTGGGAATAATTACCTTGGCAAATAAGGGTATAATAAAATTGCACTTAACAGTCTCCACACAAATAGTTGTCTACCTATCACCTGTATGTTTGTGAGAACTCTGTGAAGGTCAGGTTACAGCCTCTATTTCATGCTTGTTTTTGAAACTGCTCATCAGCACCATTTTTTTTTTTTCACTTTAGCCTAAAAACCTGAGGCAGTGTTTCAGGGGCTGCTTTATGAGTAGGTCAGCTGTCTGCTGTGGGGTAGAGGATGGTATTAGTGCTGCTTCTAGAAGGTGTCAAAACCCACATGGGTGACATAAAAATGTAAAACATAAACAAATGAATACAGGAATGTGGGAAGGGGGGTAGGAACCAGAATGACAAACATTAAATAAAGTGCACGGTGCTAATAAGGAAGTAGTTTGATATTTAAGAAAGCTTACCTAAATATCAGATTTTAGATTTGCTTTGTAAGATGAGAAAATATGAGAGGATAGCAGAATCTTTTTTGTTATGTTGAAATAAATGAAGTTATTAAAAGTATGCAGAGCTTTGAGAATACCTGTATTATGTAGCTGTTAGTGTTTAAAAATCAGGGTCAGTGTTGAGAATTAAATTACATTTATGGTGATTTTCTCGCTATTCTGTACTTAATGTTCCTTGTCTTATAGGAGATACAGAGTATTTTTTGTTGTGCTTTGTGTATTATGTTGTACAAAGGTTCCCAGTGATAAGACTAGACAAAAGGTTAATCTATTTTCAGTGTGGTTTATTGGCATGGATTGTGGGAACTTTGAGGGAACGTTCGAGCTTGAGTACGTAGAGAACAGGGCAGGGAAATTTTTAATTTAAAAATTACATTAGGGAAAGATATGAATATTAACTTTTTAAGATTTAAGTATATCATCTACTTACATTCTTTCATTCCAAGAATTATAAAAAAGTAACATTTAAGTAGTGTATATCTGTTGCCAGAGGATTGAATTCAAGCTGCTTCATGGACGGAAGTCATGAGCTAAGCACTTGGAACGAGTTTGTGAAAGTTCACTGTTTGAAAGTGGCATTAGACGACAGTAGCCTCTTCTGGAACAAATGGTATTTTCTTTAAAATTACTCCTCTTAGTTGGTCTGTTCAGTGGGGAAAAGAAAAGCTTCTCTTATGAAGTGACTAATCCTAAAATTCGATCAGACTTTGTAACCAACTCCAAGTCATTGATTCAGCTTGTTAAGTGTCCTATGAAGGAAATACTATGGACTACTTAACTTGAGACGTTTTTGGAAGATTTTAATTAGTGGCACATGTACTTAAACAACTTAAAATATTTTTTTTGTTTTCTGGTTTTATTAAATGCTCAGATAAAATCATAAATTAAAAAATACATCAAAAGTAACAAAAGCAAAGTAATTAACACATTAAAGTAACAAAAATGAAGTAATTAACACACTGTAAAGGTTGTCATGTGCTACTTAAATGTATCCAAAAAGCAAAAATAGAAACCAAGATAGTTCACTTTGATTTGACTGGGTCTGCCCTTCTTCTAAACACAGGTAGAGATTAGTTTAAAAAGTGTTAGTAAAGCAATCAGCTGTCTCTTCTGTGAGGCTTATTTAGTGGTAGCTTGCTTGTCTTGTCCCTGTGGAGGGACTTAAGCAGTCTAGGACTGAGAAGGAGAAATCGCTGCAACACTGCTTTGCTGTTGTGGGGAGATGATTGAATATTAGTTTTTTAGGGCAGTTCTTTTGTCTCTGAATTTGGTTGTGCTGGATCACACCCTGTTTAGTACACGTCACTTTGCTGCTCTTTGTTTGAAAGGTTGTCTTCACATCATTAGGATTGGAAGGGACCTCTGGAGATCTTCTAGTCCAACCCCCCTGCTAAGGCAGGGCCACCTGGAGCAGGTTACATGGGAACACGTCCAGGTGGGTTTTGAATGTCTCCAGAGAGATTTCACAACCTCCCTGGGCAGCCTGTTCCAGTGCTCTGCCACTCGCAATGAAAAGTTCTTCCTCATTTTGAGATGGAACTTCTTTTGGTTTAGTTTATGGCCACTGTTCCTGGTCCTGTCACCGGGCACCACTGAAAAGAGTTTGGCAACATCCTCTTGGCCTCTGCCTTTGAGATATTTGTATGCATTAATGAGATCCCCTCTTAGTCTTCTCTTCTCTAGACTAAACAGGCCCAGTTCCCACAGTCTCTCCTCATAAGAGGAGATGTCTTCTCCCATTCTTTTCCCATCTGGCTCCTATCTTACCCCTGAAGAAGTGAAAAACTTTAAATTTTCCTGTGGCAGAATTCTTTTTGGGTTCCTGTCAAGAAAAAAATCTGACTTGTTTTATTTGTTTTTAAGAGCACTGCACCTAGATACTTGGAGGTAGCCAAATGTACTTTGGAAGTGAATTCTGTGTAGCCAGTGTAGTGGCACTTTAACTATAAATGAGTAAAGCCTCAGTTTGGTTTAAGTAATCTACTTCATATTGATGGCATTAATTTCTTGGGATTAATTTTCTTGGGAATGTCTGCGTCCAATGCAAGAGGACTTAGCTGTAACAGTTAATCTGTCTTTTTCTCAACCCTTTAAATGTTCCACTGTCTATGAAATATAGTAATAGTTTTTAAAAAATCTTTTACTCCTTTTTTTCCCGTGAACTTAAAGATTGTGCTTTTATGTACAGCAGTCCTCAGATGAGGTAAAGAAGGGGACTGACTTCTGGCGGTCAGAGGAATCCTATTTTCTCCCCTTTGCAGGCTGTATTGATGTAATGGAGTCTGCTATGGCACTTGTGCGTGGCAGGTAAGAATGCCAGTTTTCCTCATGTTTATGTGGAAATGGCAGTCATGATTTAAGCTTTAAGCAATTGTCAGAGTGCAGGTGAAGGAGATGTTTGGCTGTGTATCCTTTCCGAGCAACTGAGTTCTTCCCTGGAGAAAGAAAATCCTGAAGTATGTGGTAGTGTCCTCTGTGTTTCCCATGGAACTAAACTGAACTGGAAAAAATGAAAAATCATGTTTTGACTCGAATATTGTCTGATTTTGGGTCTCTTGTAAGATGAAGTGCTGCTACATCCATATGCTGAAAATGTGTCTCTAAGTCTGCTGGCTAGTTCTCTTTTAGAGTTTGCATTTTGGGGAGATATAAGCTCTATGTCACTGAGCTTATATGGACACACCTATGTGGAACACCTCTGTTCCAAGTGAATTCTGACTCTTCTCCTGTCCCATCTTAAAGTCATATTTTTGTCCTCTACCAATAGCTTCAAGGCTGATAGGACAACAAAAACCCATGTGCATTAGCAGGGCTGGAAATGTTTATGTGAAATTGCAGACTCTTAAATCTATTCAAAGAGCTGCTTATTCCATATATTTTGCTGTGTATTCCAGTTTTTTTCTTGAAACACATAGTCATTAGGATTAAGAAGACAACTACTTGATTGCATTGCTGGCCCTGGGAATAGAGAAATGACCACATGCATTGTTGGTCCCTATGAATAATGGCACTTCCTCTTTAAAGATCCAGTCAGGCCATTTGGATTTACTTCAATTTTTGCTTTCAAAAATTACTCTAAAGACATTCTTCAGAAAGGTATTGCTTTCCTTTCGGGGAGGGAGAAACAACTCCAAGGAAGTTCTTACCTGTGATGATTTGTTCCTGTTGGTACATGAGCTGAATGTTTCCAGTAGACATTCTTTTTTATGCCTATCACTTAATTTCACAAATGCATACTTTTTTGTTTGAAATAGTACTTATGTTTTATCATTCTCTCTGATGGATGTGTAGTTCTCCAGTATTTTCTAAAATCCTCCTAACCCTTCTTCCTATTTTTTTTCTACTCTCATATTAGGTAGACTGGAAATGTTAAGATTCAGACACATGAAAATTAAATTGTGATGATTAAAACTCATGAATTAAGAAACAATTTCTTAAAAGTGATGTGCTGGTAAAAGATTACCTCACCAACAGCCACACTGCTGTCCTATAAATTCTATTGATCAAGTCTAATCTCTGTGCCTTGGCAGATACATAGGGCATGCAGTGCTTTCCTCCCTCTACCCAATATTCATTTGTCTGCAGTTGTCTTCCTGTAGATGTTCTGAAATATGTCACAGGTGTGCACCAGAATGCCTCTGTTCAACAGCAATAATCTGAGGGGTTTTAACTCTTCAGTCCTCTTGTGTTTTTCAAGCACTGAAGTTTCTGTGAAGCCAGACTGTAGCCTTTGAGAGGTGACCTGCTACGGACAAAATAGACTGAAATAGCTCTGAACCTGTGTTTTCTTCTTTGATTTTAATGTGTATGAACACCACTTCTGTAGTCTCTTCTTTGAACGTGACAAGCATCTGTCCAGATTGAAAGCATTACTCTTTTCTGGCTTTGTTAAAGTACAGTGTTTTTGAAAAGTAGCTGTAAGTTCTAAAAAACTATACTGGTTGTGAACTTTCTTGATGGGTTGATTTAGATATGAACGTCTATGACTCATATCACAGCAGCTACCTTATTTTTATCCAGATAATTACCTTGCTAAAAGATGTGTGAAATAGCATTTAAAGATTTGTTCCCTCAGCTTAAGGAGCAATGCTATTGTGTACCTTTATGTCTGTCCTTTTGATGTTATGTCCCATCAGTATTCATCTTTTGCTTGCTTTGCTTTCTTCCCAGATTTTTAAATGGAAATTACCTCTGAGGTAGCTAATGAAAAGAATTGTAAAAACTGAAGACCGTGGAAGTGGATTCTGAGCTGCAGTAGTTTGTGGGTTTTTTTAAAGTGTATCATTCTCAGGTATACCTTAAGAATTTTCAATGTTGATATGGCTTTTTCTATGTGTAGTTATTATTTGAAGTTACATGTGCGGACACACTGAAATAACATGTAGGTAGAGGTTTCTGGAATCACTAGAGGATCTTGCTCCTCTTCTATCTTGATCATTTTTCATTTTTAATAGTAGTATGAACATCAGAGGATCAACACATGTTTTCACTTATGTCATTTAGGATGCTTCATAGATTCCCTATTCTCCAGGCTTGTCAGTTCATTATTTTACCTCTTGTTTTAGCCAGGGAACTGTTCAAGCTCAAAGATTTTTTTCTGAATAGCGTATCATTAAGTAGGATTCAACAGCAGGAGTGCTCTTCAATCTATTTTTGAATTTACTTTTATTTAGAAACGGTCTAATACTTTTGACATGATGTCTGACAGTTCTGCTGATTCATAATGAAACAGCTTGAGTTACTGCTTCATTAGCCTGTGAAGCTCCTCTGAGTGGTTGCCCTGGTAAACAGTAGTCACTGAGGAAATGGCATGGCATAGCATCTTCCTACCCCTTTATGTCCTCTCCTCCCCTCAAATCAGCTCAGCTCACAGCTGGACATACATGTTAATGATATTGATTTTATGTTAGTGTACCTACTTGTGAACTGTGATTATTAGGCGCAGACATCCTTGTGAATATCTGCTGCTGTTAAACCTTCTGGGAATTGTAAATGCTGTTACTATAAACTGTAGAATGCTCTGAAATAATATACCTGATCTTAACCAACCAAAAAGGTTAAGGATCAAGTAAACCAACATAAGAACATCAAGTTTCTTTTTATTTTAAGATCATAAACCGTTTTCTTACATAACTGAGAGATGAAGGCATGAAAACTAGGAGAAAGTGAGATACCATTTTAAATTAACTGTACATTTGAGGCTCCTTGAAGCTTGGTATAAAATATAAACAAATCATCACAAGGATTTTGGAATGGCAGATGGATGTCTATTCTCCCCCTTCCAGCCCCCGAGATAACCAGGAATATCTTTGGAAGAACTTCTTGTCCTTCCTGATAGTACTCCAGTTTAAATGTAACCATCATAAATAAGCTGTGTGTTTGTGTTACATTGAAATGATCTGTAGCATGATGTGCTACTACCTCCTCTCATCTGATGTAAAAGATGAAGCCTTAAGTGTTGCATATGTTAACTTACATATCCTGGGATCCAAAGTAAGCTTAGTTTTGTATTTTAAAATATATTGCTTTTATTACAACTAAAATAATGTTGGTAAGATCAGCCTTCCACATAGTTTGACTGTCTGGCACTTTTAAAAAGAGAACTGAAGAAAACTGAACTTGGCACATTTTTCAATTACAATTAGTAATTTGTTTCACGATAAGCCTTTACACCTTGGTTCTGACTTCCCTGAATTTGGGTGCCCTACCCACACAGCTGTGTTGAGAATAGCAGTTTTCTGTGGCGTGTTGCTCCAGATGCTGGTGATGGCTTTGTCTGCCCTCGCTCAGATACTGCCAGGAGTCGTCTTTTTGGATGGAACTTCTCCCACTTTTGCTGGGATTTGTCTCCCACTGTGTCTTTGTGAGATCCTTGTTGTTTCTTCCAGTGTGGTTATTGCTTTTACTCTGCTCAGCACAACTTGGTTCAGAGGGCTGCTCTGCCAGTGTTGATTCTGCTAGTTTTGGTTTTTTTTCTTAGTCAATATATTTTGTCTTGTCTCTGTAACAAATGGTTATCTTAAATAGCTTCTCTCTGAATTATTGATGTTCCACAATGACTTCATTTTCCAATCTATTTACTTTCTACTGTGAGCATCTCTGCATTATTCTGTGAGATAGAAATATTCATGTGAAATACAGCATTAATCAGCCTCTGCAGTACTGTTATATGTGAGTCTCGACATATCTTTATAGTACTACAGCTTTCTACATAGAATTCTACAAATAATTATAAATTCAGAGAATAAGGTGTTCAGTGTCTGTGGCTGTAGGTAGTTCTTATTTTAACTGCTAAATCTTCCTCTATTTCTCAGCTTAATTGCTTCCATAACAATAAGAGCAGAGCATCATATTTGCTTTGTGTTCTCCTGCTATCTTGCCAGACTATCCTCTGAATGTGAGTACAGATGGTATGACTCATTTACACTTGTCCTAAGCAGGCGAGGTACTTAACACCAAGTACGTGCCTCCAGCTTTTGATTCCTGTGAAAAAGAGTGTTTTCCTCTCCCCACCTCAGCTAGAATTCTTTTGCTATGATTCAATCAGATTTTAGTTCACCTTCGTTTTAAAATTGAGCGAGCAATCTCCTTTTTTTTTTTTTCCCCCTAACCCCTGACACAAAGGCAATTGACTTTATTTTTAAAAGATGCCGGACTTCTGCTGATTTTGCTGAAGCCGCTTTTAAATAGAAAAAATGAAGGTAACTTAAGGAAATGGCTCCATCGTTTGGATGTAGAAAATACCCTGAGGTACTGTAGACCACTCTGCTACTTTTTCAGTACCTTTGGAATAGAGATAACTGTTTTTTCTTAGTGTATTCTGCAACACGAGTAAATGGGCAAACATTTTTCTTCCTGAAACAGACTGCATCTAATAGACCTTATCTGGTAGGTCTTGGATGTGCTGAAAAATGGTTTCTCTTCCCTCTTGAGGAGAAGGGATAGAAAGGAAGACTTAGGAATTTGTGTGTTTGGTGGGGGTGCAATGTTATTTTCTTTATTAATAGGATAATTCTCCCCTATTTTATCCATGCATCATCTGAGGATCTGCTGTTACAGGTAATGTTGAGGAGCATGCCGTGTGCTGAAGGCACACTTGGCACTGAACAGCACCAAAGTGGAACTGAGAGAAGGCTGATGTACAGTCAAGTACCTTACTTGTTTAGCTTGTCCCTTTTCACTTGTTAGATGCCAAATCAAGCTCCATATTGCAATATATAATCCTTTTCTCCTTTTTAAGGCAGTAAGTTTACTGAGAAAAATGATCAGGAGCACCTTTTTCTGAACTTTTATTTAATATTGGTAATTTAAATGGGCAAAACTTGAAAGTTGTTCTTCATTGTACCACGGCTATATCTGTCTACATATAAAAATAGTATAGTAGCTCTGTTTTTCAACAGAAACTTACTTTGTTTTCTTGCAGCTGTTTCCCATATATGCTATTTCTCAACAAAAATTTGGAGGACCAGCCCTCCCTTAAACCTGTGTCAGTGTTTATAATCTGCACCAGAGCTGCAAGTCTGCTGCCACCTGGAAGCTGAGCACTCTTGTTTAAGGCTCGTACTCCCTCTGATGGCAAACTGCTGCGCTTCTCTTGCTTTCTATGTTTGCTTTCATCTCTCTCCCTTGGTCTCCATTTTATTTTTTTGCTGCGTTGCTGGATTAGGCTCGGTCATTTCATATGTGTGTGTGTGTGTATGTCTCACTGAAAGTGTAGTTTTAATAAAGCTGATAAAAATTGAAGGGACCTACCAGACTGCATATATAGCAGACAACTCTAAGCTATTGGCTAGGTAGGGCGAAGGGGGAGTTTATCTTCTCTACTTGAATTTATTTAACATTTTTAACTATCACAGTCATTCCTGTGTGATACAAGTGATACATATTTCCTAATGCTTGGCTTAAACTGATGACTCAATCTCCCTATAGCTTGAATAAGAGTACTTTGCTCTTTTAAACTCAAATTTGTTCCAGAATTCAAGTATTTGGATAATATCAGCTTGTGTTTGGTACAAAAAAAAAATAGTACTAAGAAGACTTTATAAGTTGCTTTTTTATGGGATCATTATTAAAAAATGACTGTGTTTAAAATCCTGAAATTATACTAGTCAAGATCTAATATATAGAAAACAGATATAAAAGAACTGTCATTGCAACTTGTGTGTTAATAATCTGATAGCATATGGTAATCTTTTATTAGTTATTGATAAGTTTGACACGTAAATTACAAATAGTGCAAAATAAAGCTGTTTATCATGTGATTACAGAAATAAGACATTATATAGTTTGTATGTCTGTGTGTAAAATATCAGCTTGAGAGAAAAGATAGTGATCCTGTTACCTGTGTGATAAATGAGCTTTTGCTACAGCATTGCTCAGAGGAGAAGGACACTGGCAGATCTTTTTGTTCTCATTGCATCTCCTTTCTCCTTCAGTAGTAGTAGTTTCAAACATTTCTTGGATGTCTTTCTTAAATTATTTAATTATTATTAAATATTACTAATTTAATTAAATCTAATCTTAACATCAATTATTTAAATGGGTAAAGACTATCGCTTCTGGTTCATTGCCACTGACGACAATAGCACTGTCAGGTACTTACTGCCTGTGGTGCTGCCTGTCAGATGGAATGCTGGCAAGAGTTTCAGGTGGCGGAAGAGATGTTGGTAGAAGTTTATAATATTTTAATGAGTCTTCTGGTGTGTTGGCAGGCATTTTCTGATGGCACCAAATTCATGGTTCATCTGACTCAGTCCCCTATTTAGTTCAGTTTGTAGGAACAGTTAGTGCTGTTGGGACATCAGGCTTTAAAATATTGTTTCTGTTTGCTTGCTCACCCTTGCACCTGCTTGAGAATCCCATTTAGTATGCATTTGGCAATTGTGGTGGAAGTAGGTGAACCTGTAAACATGTTGGAAAGACTGAAGGCTCTTTTAGTTTTGAGCCTTTAATGTCTCCTTGAATGTGAAGTCAGTAGTCTTAAAAATTTGGGTGCCTATCTTAAATTTGTGAAGTAACTAGAGCCTTCCAGGAATTTTGGCACTTTTAGGAGAGATGTAGAGGAATATGTGCTAGGAAGAAATTTTGTGGTCTTGCTCAAGTGTTTTGGTTTTCTTTGGTGTGCTACCACCAAGTGACGAAACATGATATTGCTGCTCTTTTTTTTTTTTTTTTTTTTTTTAGCGTGATTTCCACTGGTCATTCTTTCTTTTCCTTCTTTCAAACTGAATTAGACTATGACTTTGCACTGCTGGTACATTCACATATAATATTCCAAATTACTATTTGGAGTAACATGACTGCTTGGAAAGTCAGACTGAAAATTTCTAGGATAGAAAAATCATCAAAATTAGGCTTTTTTTCATTATCTTGCTGTTCAGTTTAGACATTTTGGACTTCTGTTAAGTTATTGTGGAGTCTCCCTCGCTGGAGACATTCCAGAACTGTCTGGATGCAATGCTGTGCTATGTGCTCTTGGATGACCCTGCTTGAGCAGTTGGGACCAGATGACTACTGTGGCCCCTTCCAACCTCACCCATTCTGTGACTGGAAATAATCTTCAATCCAAACCAATAATAATGTAGGCACAAATCATTAAAACAATGAACAATATTCAAAGTGTTCAAAATACCTCATTGTGCGAATCTATTCAAAAACTGCATGGTGAGATGAAGGATATTGATTGTCCAAGGGGAGAGTGTTGCAGGTGGAGTGGGGTAGTCACGAGATGCTAAGGGTGATCTCACATCTGAGCAGCTCACACATCTGAGGGGTGTTGTCTACCCAACCTTCTGCTGTGCACTGTGTGTGTGTGGACAGGAATGATGGGGGTTGTGTGCAGAAATTGGAGAAAAGATGATGCATTGCCACTGATTATGTTTACACTGTTTATCGTCTGGTTCTTATAGACATCAGCTCTATAAAAGTGGCTGAGCAGTGATTATGCTTTCTTTTAAGAAGATTAAGAAAGCTAAGACTTTACTCATTGTTTGGGAATATGATTAAAGGTCTAATTTGTAGATGAGACCAGTAGCCAAGGTGCATCTGCACAGATTAGCAAAACTACTTTAAGTGCTGTTTAAAAAGAGAGCAGCTTCAAGCCCTTGTTAGAAAAGGTAGTCTTCTTTCATATCCCTCCCTTGGGAGTTTCCTCGCTGTTCTCTTGCACTGGTTCAGCTGATCTTATAGTAGGCCAGTTTGGGGGATGAATTAGCAAAAAACAGTTTTAGCTTTCTGACAGTTGGTCTCTAGGTCAGCATATGGGACAGTAAGGTAACTGCAGTGGCAGCACAAAGAAAACACAGGGGATATGTAACTACAACAGTAGTCCCTCTTTGTCCTTGCTGGGGCTGAATACACCATGTGCTACTCTGCTCAGCTTGAAAAAGTGACTTAGAATTGTTTTCTGACCTGAGTAATTGATTTATGGTTAAGACTCATCTAAACAGTGTTGTAATCATACAGTTATTTTTGATGATTCTGTACCTGCTTACCACAGCTGTTTTTGGTCCACAAAGAAGAAATCTGTCAGTAAAACCCATTAGCAGTAAAGACTGCAACTGTTTATATAAATACATTAAAACTTCCAGAGATCTCCTTTCTGGCACAGGATGTCTCACATGTTGCTCAGTACACTGCCAGTTCTGTCCCAAGAGGTACTGGCCTATAAACATGCCAGTTGAGATTCTTACTTTGCAAATGAAAACATTAATAATTACCCACAGTATGGTTTTGTTTGCCTCAGTAAACAATTGCAACTTCCTTTCTTCCTCCTAGCATGGGAAAATATATTGAGACTGTTTGCACTTGAAAGTAGCTCTGAGATTACAAAAAGAGCATTAGGGTAAAGCCCTCCTCTAGGGGAGATTATCCCATGCTACTATTGCCAGTGTAGTGTCTGTGGACTCTCTGAACAAAGTAGTCCACGTTGACAAAAGTCTCCTTTATTTACTTACGTAACTACTTTAGTGGTATAAAGCCACTGTCCTTCCCAGCTTGCACAGGTTTTCTGGAAACTTTTTAGTATAGGTCTCAGTCAAAGAGCTAGTTGTTTTGCTGTTGAGGAAGGCAAAACACTTTTAAGCTGTTATGTTCTTTTTTGGTTTTTTCCTCTCAGTAAGCTGAAACCCTTGTAAAGGGAAAGATATGTAAACCTGGCATAGTGAAAAAAATCTTAAGAGCTTGGAGAAATTTCATTTTTTCCATGTCTATTTTTTGAGGAAGAACTGGTTATAGGTATACTATTCTTGATTTTTGGAAAAGTGTTGAAGATTTTGATGCTTGACTTCAAGAGTAAGTTTGCCTGAGAAGCTACTGTGCATCACTTCAGGCTCTTAACTATTACTGCTGAATAAAAGCTGAAAAGGGCTGTTCTAATCAACAGGCTGCACGTTCATGAGTTGTAGTTACTTTTATTTTTATACTTAATTGTGCTGTTTCCATACTGAAGTAGACCTCTACTTTGAAAGAAGGAGCACCTGCATGGGTTTTTTTCTGTGTTGCTACCATCAGGTTAGAAAATTGGAGTCTGTTCTCACTCAGCATGGTCTTCTCACCCTGTTCCTCATACTTTCATGATGCAGTCTGTGGCATAGAAACAAACAGCAGTAACACTTCTTGCCAATAATAAAAAGATGCATTGCTTATATTATTTCTATTTGAAAGTACCGGGTTCTGGGAGCAGTAACTATGATATAGGACAGTTTTGGTAGAACTTTTGCATTCTAAAAGTTCATGATAGTCTCTTTCCAGTCAACAACTCCCTCTTGCTGGATGAGGAAGATTGTCATGAAATGATAGTTTCAGTTGCTAGAAATCTTTGCTGTAATGGTGAGGGATGTGAACCTTGGTTCATTAAGACCTTTCATGCTTGTACTGTAATCCATCTTTCTCCACGCGTTTCCACCCCCTAAACACGTGACTTTCAAAAACAAAAGCTTGGAGCTCCATATGGGCAAGTCTGTTTATAAAATTGAAGCAAGCAGTAGTCATTTGTTTTTCACAGCCCATCCAGAGCTATCTCACCCTGTTGGGACCTTGGACAGTCTGGCGGTCCATGCTTCCAGCATCTGGGATACTTGTAGTGCAGGACCATGGACAGGGCCTGGGTTTGGCTGCTGAGGGGTCCCCAGTTGGGGTGCAGTGGAAGTCATCTTCATGGTGAGTGGTGTTCGGCAAGACCCTTCAGTCACAGAGCTTAACAGTGTCTTTGATAAGTGTTGCTTGTGGGTATTCCTGACTATATACTTGCAGCATTTGCAGCAAAATTGTTAAAACTGGTAGTATTTGATTAGACACTTCTTTTACAAGACAGATATTCCCATCGAGACTAGTAGAGATTTTAGATAGTTCCACTATACTCCTTTTGCTTTATCTGAGTGTTTCTGTAGTTGCTTTGATTTGCACAGAGGTGTTCCGTTTCTGATAGTTACCATATGGTTAGGGTGATTATGTCTTTCCGGGGTTTCAAGGTAAATTTGTTCAGAATTTTACCTGAACAGATAGCCAAACTCATGGTCAGCAGCAGGAGAGAAATAGCAGACAGAACTCTTTCAAATCTTGATTAGAAAAACCTCCCCAAACTGTGCAGTTTGTGTACCTATTTCTTATGGGCTGTGACTGGTATTTTCAAAAACCTCCTCTGCAAGGAATTTTTTGTTTTAACTTACATCTTCTTGTGGTAGCAGAGAATCTTTTTGCATCTGCTTGCCCCAGAAAGTTGCTAACTTTGGATATAAAGTTGGGTTGAGTAGCTTAATGATTAGGAAGCATCAGGATTTGCATTGGTGCTGGCTTTTGTTGTTTTGGGGGTTTTTTTTGTTTTTTTGTTGTTGTCTGCCCCCACCCCCAGCTTTGCCCCCATATTGCTTTTAATTTTCACTGAGCAGCTCTGCAACTGCTATAACTGATATATACTTGAGTACAGGTGAAGTTCCCAATCTGCAGTTAGCTTGATTAATTTGAGGTTTCTTTTCTTTTTGAATCTGAACCATTTTGTTGATACTTAAAAAAACCCCACAACTGGTACTAAGCTTAAAAAAACCAACCAGCCAACAAAAAACCACACAAAAACCCCCCTGAACCAACAAAAACTCCAAAACCCAAAGATGCTTGAGTTTATTGATATGGAAGTGTAATTAAATTAAAAATAGGCGTCCCTTAGTAGGGAACTTGCTGGGATCTGCCTACTTCCATCAGTCTGTGCAGTCAACCTTTGCATCCTGATTTGGTACTGTGCGGTGAAGCCCAGCAGGAGCCTGTGACATTCTGTACCTTTCTGAGGGGTATGCTTGCAGGGAGAAAGGTGGCTATATTTTCACTGTTTTCCAGTAGTAAAACTGCTCATAGCATTGTTTGCAGTGCTTCAGAGAGCCTCATTTGCCCCAAGGAGTTCCACTGGTCTCTTTCCATGTATAGAATCGTTTGGGTTGGAAGGGACTTTAAAGATCTTCTAGTTCCAACCCCACTGCCATGGGCAGGGAACCTCCCACTGGATCAGGTTGCTCAGAGCCCCAGCCAGCCAGGTTTTGAACCTCCAAGAATGGGGAGTCCACAAGCTCTCTGGGAAACCTGTTCTAGTGCCTCACCACCCTTATTGTAAAGAATTTTTTCCTAATATCTAATCTTAACTTACCCTCCTTTAGTTTAAGGCCATTCCTCCTTCTCCTGTCACTCCATGCCTTTGTAAAAAATTCCTCTCCAGCCTTCTTGCAGACCCCCTTTAGGTACAGGTGCCCTAAGGTCTCCCTGGAGTCTTCTCCAGGCTGAACAACCTCAACTCTATCCACCTGTCTTCACAGGAGAGGTGCTTCTGCCCTGTGGTCAACTTAATGGCTCTCCTCAGGACTTGTTCCAATAGATCAAAGTCTTTCTTGTGTTGGAAGCCCCAAAGCTGGATGCAGCACTCCAGGTGGGGTCTCACTAGAGCAGAGGGGGAGAATCACCTCCCTTGACCTCTGGTTGTGTCTCTTTTGATGCAGCCCAGGATGCAGTTGGCCTTCTGGGCTGCAGGCACATTGCTGGGTCATCGCATTGAGCTTATTGTCCACCTACACCTCCGAGTCCTTCTCCCCAGGGCTACTCTCAATCCATTCTCAACCCAGTCTGTACTTGTGTTTGAGATTGCCCTAACCCTCATGCAGGACTTTGCACTTGGCCTTGTTGAACTTCATGAAGTTCACATGGGCCCACCTCTCAAGCCTGTGAAGATCCCTCTGGATGGCATTTCTTTCTTCCAGCATGTCAACCACACCTCATGTAGTGTTGTTGGCAAACTGGCTGAGCGTGCACTCCATCCCACTGTCCATGTCACTGACAAAGATGGTAAAAAGGACTAGTCCCAACACCAACCGCCGTGGGATGCCACTTGTCACTTGTCTCCACTTGGACATTGAGCCACTGACCACAACTCTTTGCATGCGACCATCCAGATAATATTTTACCCACTGAGTGGTCCATTCATCAAATTCATGTCTCTCCAGTTTAGAGATATCAAATGCTTTGCACAAGTCCAGGTAGATGATGTCTGTTGCCCTTCCCCCATCCACCACTGTCCTCATAGAAGGCCAGCAAATTTGTCAGGCATGATTTGCCTTTAGTGAAGCCAGGTTGGCTGTCACTAATTATCTCCTTATTTTCCATGTGCTTTAGCGTAATTTACAGAAGGATCTGCTCTATGGTCTTGAGGCATTGAGGTGAGACTGACTGGCCTGTAGTTACTTGGATCTTCCTTATTTCCCTTTTTTAAAATGGGGGTTATGTTTCCCCTTTTCCAATCAGTAAGAACTTCACTAGACAGCCATGACTTCTCAAATATGATGGATTAGCTTAACCACTTCCTTGTGCAGTTGCCCCAGGACCCACGGACATATCTCAACGGGTTCCATGGACTTGTGCCCCTTCAGGTTCCTTAGGTGGTCTCAAACCCAGTCTTCTCCTACAAAGGGAGGTTCTTTGTTCTCCTGGTTCATGCTTTCACTTTCTGCAATTTGGGCAGTGTGGCCACAGCACTTGCTGCTGAAGACCAAGGCAGAAAAGTCATTGAGTACCTCTGCCATCTCCATGACCTGGGTAACCAGGTCTCTTGTATCCTTCCTGAGAAGACTGACATTTTCCCTAGTCTTTCTTTCATTGCTTGTGCACCTAAAGAAGCTTTTATTTTTCACCCTTGTTGTCCTTGGCCAGATTTACCTCTACCAGTGCTTTAGCTCTCCTAGCTAGATTCCTTGCTGTTTGGACAATTTGCTTGTATTCCTCCCAGGCTATATGTCCTTGCTTCCACCCTCTGTAACGAAGCTGTTCGTATTTGTTTGTTCAGGAGTTCCTTATTCATCCGTGCAGGCCTCCTGGTGTTCTTCCCTGATTTCCTGAACTTTGTAGGGATGCATTGCACTTGAGCCTGGAGGAGACAATTCTTGAGTATCATCCAGCTCTCTTGGGTCCCTCCTCCCTCCAGGGCTCTATCCCATGGTACTCTGCCAGTGAGGTCCTTGAAGAGACCAGTCTGCTCTCCTGATGTCCAGGGTTGTGAACTTGCTGTACACCCTGCTGCTGTGTGTAATGGGTACCGGAATGGTGTGTGTGTGTGTCTTTCTTTGACCTTTTAAAATTTCAGGTACCAGCTACAAAATGTTCTGGTGCTATAATTTAAATAGTATATATGGTCTACCATTTGTGCAAATGTTGCTAGTAGCTCTTTAGTACAAATATGTGGAGCAGAATAAGTTTTATTTTTAAGTGCGTTACCTCAGATTCCTTCTCCAGTGTGTACTTCAAGATGACCTCATTTTAATCTTCTGTAAATGTGAGTAGGTATGATATTTCCCTTGCTGTTGACAAGAAAGTGATAGGTGATAGTAATGACTGAAGAATAAGCTCTTTTCCGTGATGAATGGAATTTATTGGCTGCTGCTTTTTGGCACAGGTGGGAGGGAATGTGTTGTAAAAATACGCTGACTGGCAGTTTGCTTGTTCCATCTCCGTTAAAACCAGGAGTTCTGTGGGACAAAAAGTTGATTGGATGTTTCTCTGGGGTGGAAAGTAAATCTTTTTGTCCTTTTTGATAAGATTTTAATGTTACAGGAATGCCACTTCAAAAGTTATAAAACAAAAACTTGTATTGAGTAAATGCTTGAGAATCTTTTCCTCTTCCCTTAGGCACGGAAAAGAGAGAAAGGTTTATTTTTACATTGTTTTTAATGGTTTTATTTTTTAAAAATGGAAAGCTTCACAGACTTTGCCATAATGTTTAAATATTGGATTCATGAATGTTATAAATACTTTAGCGAATGGAATTCAAGTGTTATTTTTTAGAAGATCAAGAAATTTGTCTAAAGAAATGACATAATGGAGCTGCTTTTCATGTTTAAGAACTAATAATATCCTCTAAATGGCTTTGTCTTGGATATTTAGGTAAAGCCAAATATTTTAAAAAATTAGTATTTTTTCTCTAGGTATTAATATTTCTTGGATAATGTTAATCAAATTAGCTCTATGGTATTTTTGAAGAGTCTGGTAATACCCCTAGCAAATGACATTACAGGCCTATTACATGTATATTACTCTTATATTTTTCACTGTTGAGGATTTTATAATTTTATTTAGCAAGGAATAGTTTGTCAGCTTATCAATGTAGAGATGTGCAATGTATAACTTCACTATTAATATAGATATGCTACAGAGTTTTTCCTTGGTCTGTGGTGTTCGGGTTTTTTTTGTTTTCTGCCTCAATCAAGATAAAGAAATGGCAGAGGTTTGAGTTTTTTTCCATAAGTTGAGAAAACTGAAATGCAACACACTTCTACTCTAGAACCTCGCCTTTTGCTTTTGTTTTCTGTGCTACAACACTACTAGATAAAGCTTTTTGCTACTCTGCCATAAATTGAACTGGAAGTGGTGAATTCTGTTAATGTTCTCTGGTAATCGTGTGCGTAACTATGAAGGTTTTCACGGACTTCAAGAGTAAAGGGCTTTTGTGTAGCACCAGAAAATTATCCAGAACTAGTTTCTGATGTTTGGGGAAGAACATTTCCAGTCTCATTCTTTATATAACAGTAGTCCTATTTATCTTCCTGGTTTCTGCTCTTTGAGGAGTTACAGTGTCTGTGGTTGCTCTTCTGCAGTTTGGAGGGGCCGAAGCTGGAGAGAAGAGGTACTTTCTGTGTTCCACGATTCAGTGTTTGTGGGAGGCAGGGACCCCCACTGCTCATAAAAAATTAATGCTAAGTAGTTTCTTATTAATGGAAAATGAGCAATAGACCAAATAATGTCCTGTACATTTCTAAAGAGGCCAACAATTCATTAAAAGAAAAAAAAAGTAATTGGAGGTTTTAAAGAAGATAGAAAACAGAACTAAGAGAGAGTAGACCCTAATTTTTCTTAAATGGCCATGAGGTGTCAGTGTACATCCAAGAAGAAACTTGGGGGATCAACACTTCCTTCTGAAAAAATAGTCGGTTGCCTTTATTTTCTAGAGCCTGAAATAATTTCTAGTAGAAAAGGTTACAACAGCTGAGTAAAGACTCCGAAAATTTATATCTGTATGACTTAAAAGTTCCATTTTCATAGTTGTATGGGTTTTTGAAGTAGGATTTGCAAGTTTATTGACATATTTCTAGATTCTGGTTTAGTTTGCAAACCAGTTCATGAGTTAAGTGGTGTTTTCTCTTCATTGCCGTACATTATGAGTAGGCTGGTTGCATGAGGTGTTTTCTGGGAAAGACGCTCCACAGTGTGGTATGTAAGGTATAAACAAATAGGACTATTCTAAACCATATTACTGACTTTTTGTTACCAACTGTTAAAGTGCTCCTAACATATTCCTCATTATTGTTATTATTAGTAGTAATAAAAACAAAACCTGTATATTAATAATTATATTTATATTTTATAGAAACCTGGTTTTTGTTTTTCATAATGGTTTTATAAAAGAGAAGTTGCCTTGCCAAGAAGTATTAGAAGACAATTGGATACAAGAAGTTCTGTGGGCTTATTTCTGAAAAAACTTGATCAAATACTTTCCCTTTTCATAACCACTTGTTTCCTGAATGGGATTTGTTTAATTTGTAGATTCTTAGGTACCTAATCCTATGCATTTTTAGAGGCAAGGGTGTATGGAACTTAATATTATTAATGTTTTAAGTAAGTAATATGCAGCTTATGTATTGTGCTTTATGTATTCTGTTTTGATACCATCTTTGATTCTATATTATAAGTATTTCTTTATAAAGCATTTTGTTGGCTTTTTGGAATACCAAAATTTACTTTTCAAGTTCTCCTCTAGGTGTCGTCTTAATTGAATAAATCACTGATTGAAGTCAGTGTTAGAAACATTTTTGAAGAAATAAAGCCCAAAATAAACCTAACAGAAAAAAACCCTACAGAAACCCCAAACCCACGCATTTTAACTTTTAAATCTTGTGTGAATAATTGTGTAAAGTTGTAACTTCCTTATTATGTTTTATTTAATACATAAATTGCTCATGTGTGCATTCTGGATGCATAATTGTGTTTGTCTGATTTTTATTTTTTTTTTGGTGTGTGTCTGGACCCTAAAATTCTCTAGTCTTTTCATATTGCCATAGGCTTTATAAATACTGTTAGTACTGTAGGGACAGTTTGGTTAACATAACCTGTGAAATTTCCATGTTGCAAAATATCTTCTTTTTTGCAGAAACTTACTAGTAGCTATTTATATATTGAATTATGGGAGGAGAAACTTGAATTCTTTGCATGAGTAAGGTTTTGTGTAATTGGAAAGAATTTAAGGAGTGATATACTTGTTTGGAATAGCGTTCAAGTTTGGAATAGTTGAAGTGTCATGAAAGCTGTTTTGAGATATTTTAAGGAAAATACCAAGAATGGAATAGTAGATATATGGTTGATGAAGGGAGCTCAGATGATGGGTGTGGATTTGCAAAGCTACTGCATTACTGTCTGTTGCAGTGAGCTGTTTGAATGCTCCCACTGCTTCTTCTGGCCTGCAGTGAGCTGGCTCAAACAATTCACCAGCAAAAATAAAGAGAATAGAGGCAAGTGGATCACACAGGTTGGCTGTGCTGGCTCAGGAAAGGGATGTGAATGTGCAAGGATCATGTGGGGAAGAGAGGAGGAGTCTGTCTGGTGACTAACAATTAAAATCAGACTCATCCACTTTCTCAGCTGTCACTTTAAATAAAGGAAGCAACCCACAAACAAACAAATTTCTAGGCTGGTAAAAATTTAATTAGCATTCTAAAGTAATACTCTATTATATTTTATGAAATTTCATTTGGTAATGGACTGCTCAGCTTTTTAAGCAAAGTGCTTTTTAATCTTCTAACTACAGAATTGAAAAAATTGATAGGAAAAGTAACTTAGGAGTGAATGTTGTGTATTTGCTCCTAACCTGTAGCGATGCGTAAGAGCTCCTGAGAGCCGCTTCCCTGGTAGCCATTGAGGGGACGATTCCTTGAAAGGTTTGAAACAGGCAGGTAAGATTCTCATCTGCAGCTGTGTTTCTCCTTTCTCAGTTTTGGGAAAAGATACATCCATTTTGGCAGCTGTGGAAGTTTCAGATGAGCTCTCTTGTCCCATAGTTGTGTGTGTGTGTGTGTGTGTGAATGTGAGGATTTTATTCAGCTGTGTTTTCTAGAGTATTTCCAGTTGCCAGAAAAGGAGCTTTTCTTGGACAAGAGGGAGATGTAAGAGGTTCCTAAAAAATTCTAGGAAATTTAGGTTTCCCCAAGCAGCAAATCCTGACATATGAGGCAGCTATTGACCCACACTATTTTAAAGAGAATTATAATAATTCATATACAGTGACACTGACTGTTTACATACTGAAGAAATAAAAAAAAAAAGTGGTATCCATAGCAACTAGAATTCATTTTGTTTACTTGCATATAGTATTTTGAATCCCTGGTATTTATGGAAACAAAAGTCCCACATGTGAGCAAGCCAGCTGAACTGTGGCTTCTGTGGTCGCAGTCTATTCATATCTACCCAAAACTGAATTAAAAGTATTGAACTAGTAGGAATGTTACATGCATTTTTAGTATTAGAGTAGTTAAATATTTATCATTTTGTTTCAACTTTTATAACTCTTCTGCAAGAGAGAAACTCACTTCAAAATTCTTTAAAAGAAAACTTTTACATCTTTTAAGGAGAATCAATGTGCTTGAGACCCTCACCTCCCACTCCCTCACCACAGAACTCTGCTGCTTTTCTCTCCTCTTTCCCTGCAGCAACACTCATCCCTGGGTGGGACAGGGAGGGGGAGACTGGGTTGTAGGCAGATTGTACTGTCACGTGACTAATGGGAAGGAAAATCTGAACAGAAACTTGTAAAGGCCACATATTTTTTTGTTTTCTTCTAGTTGAGAATTTTGGAGCTATGAAGTACTTCAGCCACTTTCTCACCCCAGTATTACTGACTTCCAAAACTTTCTACTATGAGAATTTCATTCATGACAAAAATGTAGAAAAGGTGTTTTTAAGGAGTGGATTTTCTTGTCCTTTTCATTTTGACAAAATCAGAGTTTTGTTTTGAGTAGTAGAAATTGTGTGGTCCTCTGAGAGAATGAATACATGCTTGCTATCTCTGTCATTCTAAGTAGAGTTTCCTCTTGATAATGCATTTTATTTATTAGACTGTTATGGTTCTTAGCGAAGACATTCAAAGCTAAATTTAACTTTTCTTCCCTAAGCTGGACAGATTTGTGATGTGTGCTCTTTCCAATGCCCTTCTAGTAGGGGAAAAGCAGTCTGAACTATATAGTTGCTCCTACTTTGCTTTATTTTCCTTCCTCAGTCCAACCTGTGTTACTTCCCCACATGGTTCTTTAATCACTGGAGGCCAATGAGTGCTGCATAACACTTCTTTGGATGCATTGCCCTGCTCTATTCTCAGCTTTTCACAGGCTGTTCGTTATTCCTCACTCTTAACTGGTTATATCTTCTTGCTCCTGTGACTGGATTAATGTTTTGTTAGTATTTGCCGCTGAAATAACACAGCTGTGAGTCCAAGCAAAACATGGGCTAAGATGAAACGCAGCTAATATGGCTGAAACAAGACAGGTAACAGACTGTTTGCTGTAGCAGAATTTCCAAGCTCATTTTTGCAACTAGAGCTAAAATCAAACTGAAATAGGCATAATTATCAGTTGGGAGTGAGTGGTTTCTGACCTTGGCTAACAGAGCTTCTTGGGTTTTGTGCTTTGTTTGGGGAAGGCAGCAGGGGGGAAGGGGAGGCAAAAAAAAATTCCTTCCTTTTTTTTATCTGTTCTTTGATAGCTGAACGGCTCTGTTGAAAGCGGGTCCGTCTTGTTGATTTTTTTGTAGAGGCAACTGCAATTTGTTACTTGAGAAAAGAAGCTGATTCTGGAAATGTCCTAAACTGATGTGAGTCATCACTGAAGGTTTTAAATAGTTGAATGTGATGTTTGTTTCCTCCCTTCCATTGCTCAAAATGGTATGAATCATTTTTTTAGTGTTTCCCAGATAATAGTCTGAGTGGAAGTGGTATATATTTCTGACTCAAGTTCCTAAATGTTGGTGGAGCACTCCCAGCCGCTGCTGGTTTTGATCATGTGGGAATTCCATAGCAGTTTCAGACAAATGTATAAAAGCAAACATTTTGTAACCATGGCAACTTACCCACGAGGATTGATGTGGTTGGTGACATAAAACTGGGAAAGCCCTCTACTGACTGGCATAAGGGACTTTTCTGCCTAAATTGTGTGAAGTGGTCCAGGATAAAAATTCAGTCATGAGGTTCACTTTTCAAGTGTGTAGAATGTTTTGTAGAACACTAGGATTTGTGTTCCATTTTTATATGGCTGCCTGCTACTGTCCTTACCTGCTAAAATGAAGATGTCTTTTATGAACTCACATGTCTGTAGTTTCATATCCTCTTAGTCGAATTCAGGTTTCCTTGTTCTTTCCATGTAACTTGGACCATAACTCAAAAGTGATGTATACTCCATTGTAACTGAAATGGTGCTGAAAAAAAAATGAGTTAGCCAATGAATTTTACAGGGGAAGGAGAAAGGGAAAAGGAAAAGAATAGGCACATCTGTGTTATAGAATAGTATTGGGAAGAATAACCTTGATGTGACCTGGAGAGGACTCACTGATTGTCAGCCCAAGCTCATCCAATGTGCTGCAATGACAGCTTTTATATGTTGTCAGTTGGAGTGGAGATTGGGATTGAATTAGGGGTGTCATTCACCATAGGCAGCAGAGCAGTTCTCATTTCTAGAAATCTACCTAACATTTTCTTCTTCAGAAGCTCAGCAGTATGGCAATCCAACAGAGTTTTAATGAGGAAATGATAAACTTTATGCCAGGTTTCTTGGCTCCAGTTAGAACTTCCTCATTTTCAATTTCAACACCAGCACTGTCCAGTGCTGAATCTGGGTGTGTTGCATTGTGCTGCCTTCACTTTAAAGGGGTTTCCAGCCTTCAGCTAAAGAACCAAAGTGAGGATAAAGGTTATTTAGCCCATACAGCTAAATGAGCCTCAGTGGGGAAGCTGACTGGCCCTACAGACCGAATGTAATGTGTTCCTAATCATCTGCTGGGTAAACAGCAATTTGTTAAAAAACAAACCAGAAAAGCATCTGAATCCAGGGAAGTTGGGACTTGTCCTTTTCCCATGTAACAGTGAAAGATCACACTCAGGTTTTTTTTTTGAGTGAGCAGCAGGCAGGTGAGAATTGCTTCTCTTCCTTGGGATGCAGACATAGGGAATTGGTTTCAGTGCATCAGAGCAAGAAGATGTTAAGCCTGCTATGCCATACATTAGAAACCCCCAAGGAGTTTCTGGCATTCCAGAATGCAGTCTCTGAGAGGCCTGTGGTGATCTGTCTGTCCTTGAAGCCCAGACCATGCCCCATTTGCAAGCCCCTTAATTCCTACTGAAGAGGGAAAAGCAAGCCTATTGTATAATGAAAAATAAGATAATGTTATGTTGACCTTTTGTGATGTGGGCTAGGTTTTTTTGTAATAAATGATGAATTAGATTCTTTTTTTCTCTGCAGAAGCAGTATTGCAGGAAGAAATTTTCAAAGAGGAAATATGTAAAATCAGCACTTCCTCTGTTCATCTTCAGAGCGTGACTATAGATCAGTAGAAAAGTAGATCAAAGGAGATGTACTAATTCTTCTCAGTATATGCGTGTGCCCACATGCCCAAAGGGAATTCTCTTAGTTGTTTTACCAGCTGCCCTAATATAATTTAGTAGGAGCATGTTTTGGTTAATTTATAAGAATGCATACTCTATTGGTATAAACACTTTAAAGGCAATGTGATAGATGATATAAAACTATGATTAGGAATTCTACAGTCATTCATTTGCTCCAGCTGAGCTACCTGTTTCTTCTTCTTGGGAAAATGCAATCACATTGCTTCCTGAAGCATCAGGCTGTCAGTGCCAGCTGTGGCAGTGGGTTAATGTCTTCCAATGTGTCTGGGTTGTTATTTTTGCTCTGCTATTGTTGCGCTCCTGTCCAGTCTCACCTCCCAGCAACTGGCTGGGTGTGCTGGGAGAGGACGCTTGACATGAGAAAGAGCAAACAGGGACTGCTGAGGCTGAGCCTTTGATTTTTGTTTTGTTTGTTTTTGTCAACTCTGCTTTTAGAGGTAGTGTGCACAGCTGAAATTGCTGCCCTCAGTAATTATTCCTGGAAGGATATAGTGATTATTATTGTAATTGATGCCATTTTCAGTGCCAGAAAACAAAACTGGCTGGTGACATGGTCTGAGCTGGAAAGTGCTAAGGAGGACAGAAGTAATGCTCTTATCAGTGGCTTTCCTACCTTTGCTGTGCCAACAGGTGGAAATACTTGTAACCAATCTGTGGGCCTTGCTTTTTGTATTATGAACACATTTTTTAAAAGCTGTCATGATTGCAAAAAGCCTTAAGTGTACAGCTAATTATTGTGCGTTTGTGTGGGTTTGCAAATGCTGAAGTGTTGTGCCTGCTTCTCTCTTTGACTGAATTGATATTTTAAGATATCTTCTCCATTTTCCAACCAAAGTCATCTTCTGTCACTTACCTTCTCCCAAAAAGAGAAGTTGCTATCAAAAACAACCTATCTCGTGTCCAAAATCCACACCATACTACCTTGTCCATCAGCATCTATTTGTCTGTCTTCGTGGATGCAAACTTACCTTAACTATTCATAAACAATATATTTGGATAGGCACATCTTTTTGTGGTTTCTCTTCCCTGAAACAGGAATTGTTTTGACTTCTAGTCAGTTTTACAAGACCAACAATACCAATTGTCAGGCTTGTACGGTTGTTATTCAGAAAAGCTGTTGGGTGTAATAGCTGCCTTTTGTTTCTGTCGGAAGACAGGGAGGTGGCTGCTGTTGCATGCAGCTGATAAATCTGATGAATAGGAGCCCTCAGCCAGAGCACATGCGCTTTTTCTACAAAATACCTTTAGACTCTGAAGTCAGACAGACTGGAGGACATCTTTTATGTGCTGTTTGTTCTTGTAATTGATGATTTTGATTACAGGGTTGTACACTAAAAGTGCACAAAAAACCCCTCCTGCCAACGAATTTAAATCTGGCCCTAAAGGGAAATGTTGTGCATGACATCCTAGCTAGAAAATAGTGATGGAAGATGCAGTATCCTCACATTTTCACATTCTTTAAAGAGAAATAGGACTTGTTTTCACTTTTCTGGTTTTTGGTTTGTGCACAGCTCTCAATTTTTTTTCAGATTGATAGACTCCATATTTTGGGTATCAGAGATAAATTTTTTTTAAAGGTATTAATTTATCTTGTACTATGGTGGCTGTAAGGCTCTTCAGCCAAGAGTTTCTCTGTAGGTATATTGTTCAGATATATAGAAGGCGCAAGAAGCCTTAAACAGAAAACTACTTACAGACTTTTAACACTTTTAAGATATTTTATTGGTTTTGATCAGATAATATTTCTGAAGTATTTTTCAAAGGTTACAGTTTGCTTAAGTATGTCTGAATCACAGGCATTTTGCATTATTAATTTTTCTTATGCTGCTCGAATGGAGAGAAATTAGAATGAATGCTGGATTATTTTTCTTCTTTGTTGTATTTGTCTCAATTTTTGCTGAGATGGCTATTTTATTAATTGCAAAGTCTTAATTCAAAGATGATATATGACTACACAAAACAGTTCTCTAGATTAACAGAGGTTATATACTTGCATGAGAAAAAGAAATAGGAACTGCCTATGGTATCTGGAGGTGCAAGCACCTATTTTGCTTGTCCTCGGAAGCAGAAACGTGGAGTCCAGTCTCCTTTTCCTGCATCCCAGCTGTGCATATACTCTGGAATAAACATAGCAAAATTGGGAAGAAAGGTAGTAATTTCTTGCTTTAGACTGTTCTCTTTCCTGACTCCACCTCATTCCCTCAGGAGTGGGAAGGAAACAGCAGAGAAGTGACTCATGAGAAGTATTCTAGAAGTATTGTAACTTAGATTCGTGGTTATGCTGAACACTCATCTCTGTCTGTATGTGATAAAAATCTGCTAATACTGGGACATGGCTATTTACTTAGAGCTGTAGCTATTATAAGCAATCTTTGTCATCTGAAGAAATCCACAGATTAGGTATTTGCCTTGCAGAGCTGGTACTTAAGACTCACTTGGTTCTGAATTTTTTCATTTTTATTGGAACCTGACAGAACAATTTCCTTCCTTTCCTAGATTCTTAATTATATAAAATATTAATTGAAACCAGTTGGATTAATCTCAGCCCAGAAAAAACTTGATAAATGCTGATTGGCAAGGGAGAAATCTTTATTTTGGTAGGTTTTTTGATAGTGAATATGCTTTAGCGAGGTTTTCAGTGTCATCAGCAGTGCTGCTACAGTCGCTGCTCATCCATTCCTAGAGAAGAGGGCAGATCTATAGAAAAGGTTGCTATTTTTAGCTGATTCAGAGTTCATGTTTTTTCTGTCTGGTGTAGACATGGCTGACATCTCTGTTTTAACCTGTAGGTTGCATTCTTGTAGTATGTTTTTATTATATGCACCCATGAAAGACTGTTGGAACTTGATTTAATTAAGGGCAAGTGTAGTTTGAAAATTGCAATACTTTTACTTTTTATTTGCATACAGTTTTATTAATATAAACTGAAGAGAGGTTTTTTTCAGATGCAATATTCTTCATATCTTTGGAGAGATCTGTTATGATTCCTAAATTAGTTTGAGGAGAGGAGGCTTAAATTAATCCTCTTGATTTCTGCTTTCATTCTCTGTTACTATTACCTTTTCTCCCACACTAAAAGTTGTTAGTCTGTATAATCTGCTGAAAAATCATAGAATCAGCCAGGTTGGAAAGGATCTCTGAGGTCATCAAGTCCAACCCTTGATCCAACACCGCCGTGGTTACTAGACCATGGCACTAAGGCCACATCCAGTCTCATCTTAAAAACCTCCAGGGACGGAGAATCCACCACTTCCCTGGGCAGCCCATTCAAATGCCTGATTGCGCTCTCTGTAAAGAGACCAATCTAAACCTTCCCTGGTAGAGCTTAAGACCATGCCCTCT
>VZRE01003360.1:58089-168114 GCA_013396775.1 Cephalopterus ornatus | reverse complement strand
GCGCGGCCCGGCCGGGCCGGGGGGTCCATGACAAAGACAAAGCGGTCTCTGGTTTGTCAGCTACGGGAGGTGGGCAGGGGCTGCGGGAGGGGGCCGGGGGGCAGAGCCCAGGGGGAATGTGTGACCTTGGGCCGAGTCCTCTCCAGGCACCCCGTGCCACCACCGCACCCCCTCTCCCACCTTCTGCTCGGTGTGGGCAAAGTCCCCCCAGCCTGGACCCCCCTGGCCCGTGCCCTGACCCCTCCGTTGGGGCTAATGTGAAGCTTCACCCTCCCCTCCCGAGCCCCCTCCTCTCCTTTGCACACGAGGCCCCGGGCGGCCGCCAGCATGACTGTCCCTGGCCTCGCAGCCACTGTGCCTTAGCCTGAGCTGGCCACTTCTGCCCAGTTGCCCCCCGGGGCTGTTCTGGTCCCCCAGGGCTGGTGGTGTCCCCTGGAGCTGCCGCGGGGTGACTGGTGGTGGTGGCAGCACCCAAAGCACAGCTGGCAGTGCCCAGTAGGGCCCCGGCCCCCCTGTATCAAGTCCATTTGTACACGGGCTCCTCGCCCTTTTTTTTTTCTATAGTCGAAACGGAATGAGCAATAAAGTGACATTAACATGCGTGGCCTCACATCCTTCTCTGGGGGGAGGCCTGGCTGGTGCGGGGCTGGAGCTGAGCAGGGCTGAGAGGTGACCCCAGGGGGTGTGTGGGTGACCGGATCTGGTTTGCTCAGAGCCCCTCAGCTGGGGGGCAGCAGCAGCCACAGGTGGGACAGAGCTGTTGTCGTCCTTGCAAGTGGGAATGTGTCCCGCTGCCATCCCTCCCCGGTGGCCCCAAATTCAGCAGCAACTTGCCCGCCGACAGCAAATGACACACCAGCCTGCACAGACACGTCTTTATTACTAAAAATTATTAAAATCAACTTAACAAAATAGCCTGAAAACGGATGCTGCCCCAAGACATGGGCTCCCAGGAGCCTGGGAGGGATGGCCCCAGGCACAGGCTCTGCTCGCTGTTGTGCCAGCGTGGTCTGGTGGCACTGAGACTGTCCCACAGCTGAGCCCATGACACAGTAAAAGAGACTGGTCTGGCAGAGCCACAGGGCCTTCCAAGCTTAGTGGTGCCTTGGGAAGGGCCTCAGAAAGCAGTGCTGGGGCAGCGCCATTAGAAAACAAACACTGAAACACAACTGGTGTGGAGGAGAAGGCAAAGTCTCTGCCATGCTGACAGCTGTGGGCATGGAACTGGGACATGAGTGCTGTGGCCCCGGCCCCACCCTGCAGCACACTCTCTGCCCAGTGCCCTGAGGCTGGGGCACTCCTCTGGCACAGGTTAGCCAGCACAACTCCACCACGCTGCTGAGGCTCCAACCCTGGTGCTGGCCCTCGCTGTGAGGCTGGGCAGCTGGCACAGGGGTAATTGGGCTTCCTGATGCAGACACCAGGCTTGAGCCACCCACGCGGGAAAGGAAAAACGCTGGGCTCTGTCCTGCTGCTTCCTCTGCCACCTCGGACGCTTCCCTCCCACGGCCGCGGCGCCCCAGCAGGGACTGGGGATGGCCTTGGGGTCGCTCCCACCCTCGGCTCATGGGACTGGGATTTGACAGAGCTCCAGGGGCTCCAGTTCAGGGGTTAATGCTCCCTCTTAGCTTCTGTATCTGGTGTGTCACTGGGGACGGGACACTTGGTGATGGGACAACATGGGGTGTAGTGGGCTTAGCAGCACCCGAACCTCAGATCCCAGTGCGGAATGACCCAGGGACAAGGCAACGGCTCCATTCATAGGCCATCTTGGGAGGGGATCCTCTCAGCTGGGCAAGTAATGAGGGGCTGAGTGCTGCCCCAGCTCTCTCTAGCTCTGCCCAGCCCCGCAGCCATGGGCAGAAGCTGAATCCCACATGGAAGAGGAGCCTGTGGCACTGTGAGGAGTCAGAGAACCTGTGGGACAGCTGGTCCTGGGGTCATTGCAGAATTTTGTTAGCCTCACATTGAGTCTTAGGTCAAAAGCGTGCCGAAAGTAGCAAGGTGGGACTAAGGGGTTTGGAGGACAAGGGAAGGGGCAGGTAACGGCTAGGGTGGGCAGGGGATCAGAACAAAGCAGCTGTGGGAGACTGGGGGTGTCCAAAGCCTCCCCCAGCAAAGCAGGCAGGGCACACACCTGAAAACTAACCTACACTGAAGAAATGAAACTCAACAAGCAAATCCTGCGCGAGGGAGAGGACAAGCCCCTCTGCAAGCAGCACCCCTGCGTGGGGTGGCACAAGGTGGGAAGGGGCTGGAGGCCTGGGGCTGTCTGGGCCACGCAGGAAGAACAGGCTGGGGCAGGAGGGAACTGCCCTTGAAGTCCACGGCCTCTCCAAGGGGCACAGGCTAGACTAAGCAATCCCAAAGTCTGTGCCGGTGTGTCCCCAATCTCTGCCCTACGCAGCCTACAAACCCAAAGAGCCACCAACATGTGACTCGAACTCTCTGCACCCAAGCAAACCAAGCAAAAGGCTGGCGATCCAGCACAGGGCTCACCCAAAGCTTCCCTCGCCAGCGGGGCTCGCCGGCTCCGCGCTGGCACTGCCCAAAGGCTGGCGGGACCCTCAATGGCCCAGCCTCCACGTGAACCATCCACAGCAATGACCTTCCCGGCTGGTCTGCCCTCCGGGGGGCCCTTCGCAGCACGGCCATTCTGAGGTGGGTTGAAGACGTGGCGTTTATTGTTCGTGGTGGGCTGGCGGCGGTGGCGGCGTGGTGAGGCTGCCGCTGAAGCCGGGCTCCCACCGTAACAGGCTGCGTGACTCGCTCAGGGGCCGTCGGCCCCGCTCGGCCCCCTCAGCCCTCCTGGGCCCACTTCAGAAAGGTGGGGATGTCCCGCACCGGCACATTGCGGGTCAGCGCTTTGACTCGCAGGTTCCGGTCGTCGGTCAGCAAAACCACTTCCCTGAGCAAACGGATGGGATCGTCTGCAACGAAGACACAGAGAGAGTGAAGCGCAGACCTGCCTGCTCTGCTCCAGCCCTTGCACCCACCCCATGGTGTGTCCCCCCACCCTCCTTTGCTCCCTGCTCCATGCCAGGGCTTCCGGCGTGGCTCAGAGACTGCCCTTCATCCCACAGGCTGTCTGCTCCCCTCACCGTGCTGCCCCAGGGATGATTCGTGATCTCTGCCTGCTGCCCGCTGCCCACACGGGGTGGTGGACCAGCCACAGGCTGGGAAGAGGAGGTCCCTGCTTGACCCAGGCCAGGAAGACGGCCCGCGACCCTGGTTCCAGCAGGAAGCTGGTGCTATTATTCTGTTGATCTCATTATAAGATCTAAAGCCACCCCTTATTTTTTGTGGAGCTTTTTTGGAGTCACCACTGACACTGAGGCGTTTCTGGATGGGGCTCAGACAGCCAGAGAGAGTTGATGCCTGAGAAATATCCGAAGGGATCTTGCCCCCAGATGGATGAGCTGCCCCGCACGCAACGTGCCGGGTGGGGATGTGGGAGCCACGCTTACGTGTGTGCGAGGCAGGGGAAGCATATGGGGTATGTGTAAGCAGCTGGGTCCTGTGACCAGAGTACTGTTCCTATGAGCACAGGAAACACAGTGCCTCCGAGCCAGGACGGGAATGGAAAAAACAGAGTTTATGGGAGCCCAACATGGGCCCAGATTGGCTGCGCAGGGAGCGGCAGGACGAGGGGAAGGGGAGCGTGGCCAGGAACGCGGGCTATGGTCACAGTGTTGGGGCTGAGGATGGTGGGGCCAGCACCTGGCTGGCCTGTGCCAGGAGGAAGGGGATTGGGGGATCAGTGTGAAGCCAGGCTGGGGACTGAGGGCTGCTGAAAGCAGGACTGGGAGGTTTTGTGCGGACACTTTAAGAAATGTGTAACAATAAACATCCTCTGCTCCGTGCTGGTGACGCGCCTCCTTGTTACAAACCAGAGGCTGTCAGCTTGTCAGGCCCCATTCCCCATAATCCA
The DNA here is from genome assembly GCA_013396775.1 of Cephalopterus ornatus. Classification (NCBI taxonomy): domain Eukaryota; kingdom Metazoa; phylum Chordata; class Aves; order Passeriformes; family Cotingidae; genus Cephalopterus; species Cephalopterus ornatus. The sequence continues at coordinate 164,183 of VZRE01003360.1, read as the reverse complement.
CATGATTTCAAAATTCAGCATCATTTGCACATAAACATTTGGTGACGGTTTCTCTGTGAATCTGACAAGTTAAGCTGCTAAGAATTCGCACTGACAAATGCGGGTTGATTTCTTGGGCAGCTGCTGATGCGATTCCCATCCCCGCCGCCCTGGCAACAGCCTGGGGGCTGTCTGGTCCCAGCACACGTGGCCGATGCCAACTAGGAATTGGGAGGGAAAAGAGCCCTGGATAGAAGGCATCAGGGGGTGTGGGGAGGCGGCGCTTTCTGGCCCTTTGTCACCACAAAAATTGCTCTGTGGACATTTATGGTGGGTTTGTCACAGGCTGGGGCATCCCCAAAGTGCTGTGAGGTGCACATTTGGCAATGAGGTGGGCGGGCCACAGCCTAGGGCTGACCGGAGGCAGGAGGTGGCACCTTGGTGTTGAAAGAGGCAAAATGCAGGAGAGAACAGATCCAAGTGCCATGAAAGAGAAGCTGGAAGAGTGTGTGGAATGCAACAGAGAAGGGACAAAGAGGATGTGAGGATATTCTACCTTTGTTGGAGGGCATGAAATCCTTGGCCTTGTCATTGCAATAGTGGAGGCAGCAGGACAGAATCAGGTCATCATTGTTTCCCTGGAAAAAAAAGGGCAACGTTACCGTTGGCAGGAAAAACCCTGCACCCCCACCACCCTGACTGCTGCACCACCTCGAGACACCTCAACACAGCTCAGCAGAGAGCAGGGCCACTCTGACCTGAAACAAGAGCTCAGCCACCTGCAAAGAAGGGGACAGAGGTACCTCCTGCTCAGAGCTCCTGGACCCCAGGGCCCCTGATTTTCCCCAAGGAGGTGGTGGCAAATAACTCAGTGTCCAGGATGCCCCTTACCTGCTGGCCAGTGGTGTCTTCACTGCGGAAGGAGATGGACTCCAGCTCGTTGCCTCGGCTGGTCAGAGCTCTCAGGCAGTTGTCCCTGCTCTCGAATCGCTCCTCCAGGAACTCGATGGACTTCCTGGCTCTCTCCTGCACTTGGCGGGCATAGCCCGCAGCCCGGTGCTCCATCTCTGGGCCCTTGGCCAGGCCATCCAGCTCGTTTATCACTTCAAACAGGAAGAGGAGGTACAGTCACTATGGGACAAGGTGCTCCCATGACCTGCTGCTGGAGCATGCAAGTTGCCAAGGCCTCAGGGCCGGGGCACTGGGAGCTGGCTCAGGAAATCTGGGTTCAGCTGCTGCAGTGTCCCTGTGCTCCTGGACTTGGCTGCGGGTCTGGAAAAGCTTTGCTGCCTTCCACCTCTGTGGGTCACCTGGCTTGGCCCCGAGAGCGCAGGCACCTCGCCCCCGCAGTGTAACTGGTAAGGGCAACTGGTTCTGCTTTGTGAACTGTTGGGGAGCGTTGCCGTGCCCCCCACCCCACGCTCCTGCTTCATGATCAACGGCACGTCTGTGCCTGTGGGTGTCAGGAAACCCTGAACTCCTGCATCCTGCTCCTCCACCTCTGAGCATAGTGATGGCCAGTGGCACTGTGCCTCCTGCCCGCGTGGCACCGCCTGGCTCTGCACTGTCCCACATGGAAAGCTTCTGCCGTGCTGCTGCAGAGCTGCACATGGGAACAGGAAGCAGGCAGTTCCCACCCTGGCACTATTTCCCACACAAATTCCAGCCCTGTTTTCCCACCTGAAGCCACCATTCCATGCTCCTGGCAGGGAACACGCTCCTTTCAACACCTCACCCATCTGGCTTTGTGCATCTGTCCTGACTCGAGATGAGCTTGGAATCCAGGTGGATTCCCAGCCTGTTCACCTTAACTGGAACCTCTTGTACTGCTGCCAAGCAGGCAGGAACTCCAGCTGCTCCAGCCCCCTAAGCCCAAGGGACCTCAGAGCTCCAGGAGGGACCGACCCTCGGGTGCTGGGGCTGCTGGAAGAGCTGCTTTGTTGTGGAGTGAGTGTGTGTGTGCAAGCAACAATGCTCGTGCACACGCTGCTGGTGGCAAGGCTGGGGCACACGAACGTGCATCCAGATGTGCAAACAAGTGTCCCCTGCCTGTGATCATGCACTGGGCTGTGTGTGCACGAAGCCGTGCGCGCGAGAGAGCTGGTGTGCACGTGTGCGCGGCGGAGCCTCGGCGCGCACAGTGTGTGTGTTTTAGCCATGGCTTCATTTCTGAAGATTGTTTCCGAGCTTGGAGCCAAGTCCTGAGTTCAAGTGGGAACTATGCATTCCTTGGGGGGTTCGGAGAGAGAGCTCGGGGTCTGAGGCCTCTCCCCAGTGCTGTGAATCACTGCCCGGGGAGCCTGCGTGATCACTCTGTTCCATGGTGAGACTGGCACTCACTGTCTGGGTATTCCAATTAAATCTGCATGGAGTTGCTTTGCTCTTCCCTGGCTAGAGACTCTTCTTGCTACCGACCTGATGCTGCCATTTCCACACAATGCACGTCTGGGCCCGGGGTGGGGGGAGCCGTGCAAGAACGGAACATCAAACAGGAAAAGCTGGTATTCCCTCCCGAAATCCGCCTTCCTGCTTCCAAGCTAAACAGGCTTCAAAGGGGAGGCTTGTTTGTGCTTCTGCACCAGGCCTGGCTTCTCCATGGCGGGGTCAGGCTCAAGGAGCACGGAGCAGGTTAAAGAGCAAGAGAAACAAACCCAACGAGAAGCCGAGTGCTTAACCCCTTGCTGCATCCCTGGGAAGAGCAGGGAGGAATACTGGGGGAAGGGCACTGTGCCTATCTCCAGTGCAGTGATGGGACATGGCACCAAGGCCTCTGTCTCCAGCAGCCATGGGCGCCTGGCTCACCCCAGGGGCTGGCCTCCTCTTGCCCACACTGATGGCTGTCCTGGGGAATGAGGGGAAATGTGACCAACACCCCGTGTGGAAAAAGGGAGTCTGTGTCTTCGGGGTGCTCTGGGGAGGTGGCAGCAGTGGGAGATGAGTTACTGTGTCCCTCCTACGTTGGGCTGTGCAAGGAGGCAGCAGGACAGGAGGGCACTGAAGGTGCTCAATCCTGCCTGTAGCAGGGCAGGCCAGGCTCCTTTTGCAGGTTGAGGGCAGCAGCGTCTTGGACAGGGACAGGATCAGAGTTTTCAGCTCTCCTGCTGCCCTTGTCCGGGGATTGATGGAGAAGCCTCACGGCAACCACAGGAGCACACTGGGAGGCAGGGCCATGGCTCTAGGGCAGGTCCCAGCTCTCTCAGGTGTTAACATGCTCCACAGCCCCCAGGGCTGCCCAGGCTCTGCAGGTGCTGCCGAGTGCCTTCCCTCTGCTCCCACACAAAGCCCTGGCACTGCGGTGCCAAGCCACGGAGCTCCCTGGCAGCTCCTGTGCTGAGCTGGGCAGGCATCCAGCCCTGCTCCTCTCACCCAGGGGTCCCATCCCCAGCCCCAGGAATCCCTTCTGATCCGGGCTGCTCACCCTGCGGGGAAGAGCGGCAGCTGGACGTTGGCTCTGGGGCAGGCAGAGATGTCTGCTGGACATCAGGAGTTGAGAAGGCAGCTTGGAGGGCAGCACTCCTGCGTGCAGCAGGCCAGAAGGAGTGCACCTCACTGCCTGGATGCTGGAGATGCCCATGGGACACAGCTGGCCCTCAGCCTCCTGGTGCTGTTGATGGGATGGGGCAGCCTGTGGGCTCTGTGAGGTGCAGCCCCACTCCTGCCCCAGCCTTTCCTGCTGTCCTCAGAGATCCTCTGAGTGCCGGGCTGGCACTGGGATGTGCCAGGCGCCGGAGTGACATTGGCCGGAGGAACGCTACCTCCGGCCCAGAGCATGATCAAACAATCAGAGCAAAGGCATCTAACCAAATCCTCCCGCCACCCTGGGAGACCACCCAGCAGCACAGCCGTTATCTGCCAGGGTGAGTGTTTACCAATAACGGGAACCAGCTTGCTGTTTTACTGCGAGCTTTATAAGGATAAAAAGAAGGGCTGGGCTTGAGCAGCTCCGAGACGCTGGGGCACAGGCCGGCCATTTTGTCAGGCTGCCTAAGCCCCAGCTCAGCTGGGATAAGCTATCTGCTCTGATTGTTTAACAATTCCTCCTCCTTGTTCCCTTCAAAATTCCCTCCAAATCTCATTTAACACCCATCTGCTTCTCCCAGCCCCCTGGCACCCCAAAAAGCACCAGAAGCAGAGGAGTTTGATCAGTGCTGTGGGCAGAAGGCTGGCAGCAAGGGAGAAGGATGACTGAGGCTGAAGGAATGCCAACAACAACTGGGATGAGACAGGGCAGGATGAAGTCCAGTCCCACGGCATGAGCCGACCAGCTCCAGACCACACAGGCACTGTGGGCATATGGGGCATTGAGAGAGGGAGACAGAACAGAGGGACAGACCATGCTAGGAGAGAGGGAAAGCCACCACCACAGCACTGGCCTACTCACCAATCAGGGGCACCACCAGGATGAACTTCCTGCAGTTCAGCAGTGTGACCAAGCTGCTGAGGTGGTCGATGAAACCATTGGTGTCTGGGACCAGGAAAACAGGTCTGATCTCCAGCTCCATCTGCCTCATTTGACTCTGGTCTTTTAGCACGGCCTGGAGGAGAAGGAAGGACACATGGAGGATGTCAGACCCACGACCCATGGACCCTGAGAGCAGAAGATTAGCCTGGCTGACATGCACTCATCCATGTGGAGGAGACTGGGAGGAGGCTCCATCCATCCCACCTACACACCCCAAACACCAGCTCTTGCAGGCCCACAGGACAGCAGGATGGCAAAAGCCTCCGAAAGAGCACTCATCTAGGAAAACAGCCCTGCCCAGGCTCCGGGAAGAACTGGGACCAGCCTTGAAAATGGAGGGGTTTTGGGAACTGTCCCATTTGTGAGACTGGCAGTTGCCAGCACCGTCTGCACCAGTGCCAAGAGACTGACCTTGACAGAGACCAGCAGGGAAAAAAGGGGACGGGAGGATGGGAGTTCTGGGGCTCCACAGAGAAAACAGCTCAAGGCGACAACAGCCAAAACAAACCAGTTTGGGACACACAAGTCCTGCCAACAGCATCCTAACACAGGGACCCCAAGCAGGCAGCCAGAGGTCTGTGGGGTGGGGACCCTTGGCTGAGTAACTCCCTCACTGTCCTACCACCTCCTGCACATGCCTTGCCTTTTCCGTTGCCATCCAGCTGGGAAACCAGGTGGGTTCCAGCCCTGAAAACTCACAGTGCTGTCCTTGGTTGAGCCCTTTGCACCCGCTGAAAGCAAAGCTGCTCACACTCACAGGGGGAGGGTCTGCTGGGGCTCCCTGCCCGCCCTCCAGGGCTGCACCTGGACCTCTGGACAACGCCAGTTGCCAAAACGGGACCCCAGAGCTCACGTATGACTTTCGAGGCTCTCGAAGGACTTGGGCTCTTTAGTAAGTCACAGGATTAAAAAACTCAGGATGCTATTCTAGTGCTTCCTCTACTTAAAAATAGCTTCCCTGGACTCGCTGATGTTTGTTGCCTCTAATAGGAACCGGTCACCCAAGGAGCACAGCAGTGCTGCTGTGGAACACATCCACCATGCAAACCCTTCCGCGACTGGGCTCACACCCCCAGATGTGCCTCAGGGACATGTGAGGACCACCGACCCTGTTCCACCCAACTTTATGGGGAGCTCCCCCTGCCCGCAGTGGGGATCCCAACCCTCCCTCAGTCATGCCAAAGCCTCGGAGGCGCCCTGGAACGACGAGCTGCACGGGCCAGCAGTGGCCATGGAAAGAAGTGGTTTTTAATTCATTTCCAAGTGTTGTCATCTGGCTTTAAATCAAGGCAGCTTGATGCTGCCACCTCCCACAAGTGTCTCCAGGCAAGGCAGCAAACAGAACCCCACCACGTGCCTCCCACCCTCCTTCTGGCAGTGCTAGTCCCAGGGACATGGCTCCCACAGATCCCGAGGGGTGACAGGCAGAGTGGGAAGCATGCCAGGTCCTGCCTACTGCATGCCAGTGCGAGGATATGCCCTCCCCATCACCCAAGGGACACACCAGTGTCTCCACACTGATGCTCCGCACCAGCCATGTGCTGAATGCCATCCCTGCTCTGCCTTCACTTAGGGAGGTGTTGGCACTCACTGGCTGGCACTCACAGGAAGAGCTACAGCCAGGGACAAGCTGGAGTCAACTCCAGCACGGTGCTGCTGCTGCCCCGCCATGAGGAGAGCAGGAGGTGGAGTGTCTCCACAGAGTTTTGTGGTGTGGGAGGAGACACTCACCCCTGGGAGGCACCAGACCCTGCTTCCCCTGCTATGGGAAGACAGAGAAGAGCCCCATCGGCCAATGCAGAAACCCAGAGAGCGGCATGTCCCTCGTGAGGTGGCCAAAGACGTCAGTGGCCCCAAAGCTGCAGGAAGAGGTGGGTGAAACCGCACAGTCTCCAATGAACTGCAACAGTCCTACATGAACAAGGGCTGCCAGCAGGAGGGGACCCCTGCCTGCACCCCAATACAGCTCCTGACCCCGTGACTTGCCCCAACTCATGCAGGTGACCTCAGGAGCGTCAGCAGGACACTCACCTACCCCTGTGCCCAGGGGGCATGGGGGTGACGGCGCGGAGGGCAGTACCCTCGTGTGTGGCATTTGCCCCGGTGGCTCTCGCGGGCCATACCCGGCCGATTCCTGGCAGCCGCCAGCAACGCCTGTGCCGGCCGTCACGTCCCATTCCGCTCGCCGGGCTGCCCGGTGAGAGAAGGACACAGGATGCGCCGGGAGTGAAAGAGCGAGGTCGGCGGGGAGCGTGCCAAGTCCCCGCGCACAGCTCCGGGCCGCTCGGGGAGCTAGAGGGAAACTCGCCTTTGCAGAGTTCAGAGGCCGGCAGCGAGATTTATTTTTGTTTGTGTGAGTAAAAGGCTGCAGAAGCCTCCGGCCAAGGGGCTTGGGGGAGAGAGGAGTGGCCTGTGATTCATGCGGACGCTGGCTGGCCCCACGCCAGAGATGAAAGGGAGCCCATGTGTGGGGAACTAGGGAGGCGAGTTCTGCCTTAACCCTTCTGCTGGCCCATGGGGCATGGTCCCGTGGGGAGGAAGGGGAGTGTAGGGATGCAGATCGGGATGCCTGTGTCTGGGGCCTGCCTTCTGTGCTGCCGCTGATGCCAGAAACAGGCTGCCAGTCCCACTGTGCCTCAGTTTCCCTGATCTGAGGACAGGGAGACAGTGACCTGTGTGTCCTTCTGGGAGGTGGAGTCTGGAGACAACCCTGTGGAGCATGGTGGGGATAGAACAGTGGAGGTACAGCCTCGCCCTCGCCAAATACTTTCGGATGGCTGGATTCTAGCCTTGGCTTTTTTGAGTTAAATACACTGCCCAGCTCGGTGGCAGGGTGACCCCACAGTGCTGGACGTGGCAGGGGACCTCCGAGGCTGGGGGCTTCCTGCTCTTCCCTTGGGCTGACAGCTCCCCCCCACCTCGCCTCCTGCACCCACATCCTGTGGCCTCAGCACTGCTCCCACCCGCAGTGCCCTGCCCATCCTGCTGCTCTGGCCATGGGGGCTTCTCCCAGGAGCTGGGCCAGAGCCAGAGGTGGCTCCCTCGGCTGCCCCAGCTGGTGGCAGCACTGAGATCAGACACTCCTGCACACACAGTCCCAAATTCCCAGCTCATCCATCAGCTGGGATTACCTGGGGGAATTCCCCGGAAGGCGATGCCTGGGTGAGGGCTTCCAGTGTGGGCAGAGGGGAGGTCCCCCAAAAGCCAGGCCACCAAGAGGAACTTCATGCAGAGAGGCAGGGGTTGACCTGCAGGTTGCTACCACCAGCACAGAATAGGAGGGGGTCTCCACATGGATCCCTGAGGCTCCACACACAGACCCCAGAGCTCCTCTGCCCATGGTGCCATGATGGTGGAAAGGTCTGGAGCCAAAGCTCGGCAGAGACAAGTGCTCTGCTGCCTTTAGGACGGGTCACATGGGGTCACGCTGCTCTGCCTGGACGGATGGGCCATCACCATCCTGCCACCGCCTCTCCTGCCACGACCTGCTCTCCAACTGCGGGGAAACCCGGCGCCGATGCCCCTTCCACCCCCTCACGCTCCGCAGGGATCGGAGGCGGATTTTCCAGGGCAGAGAACAATGCCTCTCTAGTCTCTGCTCGAGGGCTTCCTCCTCCCAGGGCTTGTCCTCCAGCGTCTTCCTCAGGAGTAAACGTGCCCTGTGCCTGGTAGCTCACCGGGGCCGCCGCCGTGGCGGAGCCGCCGTGGGTGGGTGTGCGCCTTCCGCAGCCAGCAGGCACCCGCTCCCAGGCAGGTGCGTGTCGGCGCGTGTGCGCCCGCGGCATTGTTCCTGCGCGCCGAGGAGAGCGTGAATGGGACACGGCTAAATTTAGCCACTTACTCACACTACCGCCACAAAGGAGCGGCTGCATCTTAAGGGGGCGGCCGTTCCGTGGGCTCAGAAGGGACAGGAGAGCGGCTATTTTGGGAAGACATGTCATAATTGGCCGCCCCGGTTAAGCTGCTTCTGTAATGCTGAGCAAAACAATAGCAGCATCCAGAGGAAGAGCCTGTTATGTTTCAGGTGGGATGTTTTCAACCGGTCAGGAAACTTGACCGCTCCCAGCGCACAGCGGCGGCACAAAGGACAGGGGACGCTGAACAGCATGGACCAAGGGCTTGGCCAAGCAGCAGGGGTGGCTGGGAGAGCAGGGCATGACCTGGCATGGGCTGGGGACAGCCCTGACTGAGAACGCTGCCTGCCCCAGCAGCGTTGCTGCCACCTCCTCTTGTGTACCTGCCTGCCTTGGCCTCTTCTCCGTCCAGATACCTGGGCAGCACCCAGGGATGTGCCTGGTCTTTCACCCTGTCCCGATGCATCTCTGCTTGTTACCAGCTGTCACCAATTCTATCCCAGTCTGGGCATGTTGTGAGGGCAGTGACAGGCTGGCAGTGGAGCCAGGGAACAGCAGCCAACCCATCATCCAGGGCCTGGCAGCAAAGGGTTGCCCAGGTACACAAGAGACCTTACCCTGCTCTGGCCTATCTTTCCCCCTCAGAGTAATGGTTTTGGGGTCTAAGGTCATGTAGGGGAACAGAGCTGAGCTCTCCTGTTCCCTCTACAGCTGGTGCTGGCCAAGGGTCACCCTGTTTGCCGTGTACCCTGCCTGGACCTGTGCTCCCCAGCAGCTTGAGCCACAGTCCTGCACACATGCAGACAGGACAGGGACTAACGGAGCTCAGTGAAGCCCAAATTCCCCTTGAGGTGTGAATGTGACCCCAGCACGGGGGCTGCAATGAGAAGCCATAGGGCTGTCCTGCAGCAGCAGTGAACCCGGAACAGTTTGGGTGTGCGATCTCCATCAGCAGCACAGCTGGGCTGCCAGAGGCACAGAGCAGGGCAAAGGCAGGGACAGTGCAGGAAAACCTGCTGGGGAGAAGGCAGTGACTTTACCCATGAGAAGCACAACTCTGCAGGTCCCAGGTGAGACTGTGACACCACGCTCCCCTTGAGCACAGAAAGAAACCAGATGGCCAAGAGATGAAAGCTTTGCCCTGCACCCTGGGTCCCTGCACACACCATCACAGGTTCTCCAGGAGGCAGACACAGCACTTGGATCCAAGTCCTCACTGCTGTGCAGGCACAGTCACACGGCCCTGCGTGGGGAGCTGAGGCTCTCAAGTGTTTTGAGAGAGGAGCCACACATGCTGGATTCGGATGTAGCTGTGCTTGTCCCCAGGATAATGAAAGCGGGACTCGGAGAGCACCTGATGCTCTGTAGGTGGGCAGTGAATGAGAGGCTGTAATAGGGAAGACAGAAGGTCCTCAAGTCCCATGAAACACAAAATCTCTTGGGAAGAGCAGAAAAGTCAAGGATCAAAGGCTAAGAGGGAAAGTGGAGGGGGTGGATGCTGAGCTGGCTCCAACCTGGCCTCCGCTGGCAGCATTTTCCACCCGAGCTCCTCCACTCCTCCAGCTGTGTGGTCAGTACCAGGGCAGGGACAGGACTGGGGCAAGCACACATGTTCTGCTCCAGGCCATTCCCAGCCAGCTATGGATTGGATGACTTTACTGAAGCCCTAAGGACTTCTCCTCCACCCCGCGCTGTCAGACTCCAACTGCACCTCAACTCTCAGCTGTGCAGCCCCTGAAGCTGCCCACACCCTCATTTTGACCTCTCTCTGCCTGCGAGCATCGGCCCCAGCACGGCCGGGGAGGAAGGGAGGAGCACGCCGGGGGGAGAAAGCCCCTGACAACATCAGACAGCCCCCACTCTCCCCGCAGAATGGGCAGCGGCCATCCCGGGGGGCCCTGCTGCAGCTGCGCTGGTCGCCGGGGCTGGGATCTGCTGCATGCTGCCCTCCCTGAACATGTGCAGTTCCTGTTTGCTGTGTCTGTACAAGGCAGTGGGAAGTGGGGAATTTACTTACACCTCCCGCTTAACAACCCTGGGAGGCTGGAAGGCTTCAGGCCGCTTTAATTTACAGCCCATCTCTCCAATCTCTCACTCGCTCGCTGCTGCTTTCTTCCTCCTTGTATTAACGTGACCCAGGTACCTGCCAACAATAATGGACTCGCTTGCGGGGGCGGGCCCCTCCCTCCCGGCACAACTTCTACCTTCGCCTTGATATGAATTGCTCCAAATTCAAATGAAAAAAAAAAAATAAAAGAAAAAAGGCGAAATCTGAAAAGGTTGGGGTGGGTTTGGAAAAGCGAAGCGCAGTGGTTCTGGGCCCGGCGCCAGTAGCCGGAGGGTACACATGTGCAGGCTCTCCCAGTAGGGCCTTCAGCAGCCCTGTTTTACAACCACCTCGGCACACACTGCAGAGTTCACGCATATGGCCAGACAGATGTGTCTGGCTTACGTTCAAGGCTGGAAAATGAAGAATTATGGAAGTGAAGGGCCCTGGGCATTAGAGAGGGCGGAGGTGAGGGGGAGGGGAGCCAGGGAGAATTTTTCCTCTGCTGAGAAATCTTCATCTGGGCTGCGAGGCTGGAGGAAGAGGGGTTGCGAGCAAGGAGGCAGCCAACAGCCATGCATGTGAGATTGCTCTTAAAGCAACAGGGTGCATTGCCAGGCGCCTGCTCCCAGTCCAACCAGTTTACTTCACCAGCTCCCACTGGGAAACATGCTCAGATCAGGCCAGGGCCAGGCCAGGATCACCTGTATCCCGTCTGTTTGTCCCCATAACGATGGCAACGTTCTGGCTGCAGCAGCCGTTTGCAGACTATTTTTCCGCCGCTGGCTCCCGCATGAACTCTGCCGTTCTCGTCCCACCCTCTCCCTGTCTGCCTGTGCCCCGCTACACAGGAAAGCTGATTTCTCACTGAACCATGGAGCCTCTGCCCTGGGTGGGGGGACAGCTCACTGCCTGGCACACGCAGCACTACAGCTCTGCCAGGGCTCCCGGGTGTGTTGGCAGTTCCGTAGAGAAGCTGTGTCTGGCTTCGCGAGGGTTCCAGGAGTCCCCAAAACATTCGCCTCAGGGCCCAAGAGAGGAGATCTTACCCAGGGTGGGTACAGCAAGCCCGATTCGGCCCTTCCAGAGGGCCTTCTTGCTGCTGGGTTTCACAGAGACAACACAGGGCACCTACATTCAGGGAGGTCAAGGTGCTACGGGACATCCCAAGAGGCCGCTGAAGCATGGCAGGATAATGGCTGTGCACCATCAGCACAGCGAGGTGGGATCAGCCCATCCTACCTGAATCTTGTCTTGACGGCGCTGCTGCTCAGCAACTTTCCTGGCCAGGGCTTGCTTTTTGGCTCTGAGCTCCTTGATGTCCATCTCTCCTCCACTGCCTTCAGTCTCCGAATCATCTTCAAAAGCCTCAATCCTCACATCATCCTCCTTCTTCCAGGAAATGCAGAAAGAGAGAAAAACAGGAGAGAAGTCATTGTAAGGGATGCTGGTGGCACGGATCATTCTCGTTCTGCTATCCCTCTTCCAGCAGACAAATCCCTGTCAGGCATGGTCCATCACCCCTTGCTGATGGGTGACTGACTATTTCTAAACATCCAAAAGAAGCCAATTAATAGAAAACATCCAGGAAATGACAAGGTGAGACAGGAGGTAACAGGGCAGGAAAGGCAGCGACCAGGCAGGGCAGGGGCAGCCCAGCTTTAACACTCTGTTCTAAAATCACACCCTCTTCCTCACCTTGGAAAACTCTTCCCACAGTCTTGGGTGAGTCACTGATGTTTTACAGCCTTCAATTCTGTGAAACCATGGTATTTCCCTGTCTCTCTGCTTTGCCTTGTTGTTTAGATGACACATCCCTTGGAGCAAATGCTGCTCTGTGAGGCTGTACGAGGCTGCTGTAACCCTGCTGCCTCATCCCAGGCTGGGAACACAGGGTGGTCATCTTGACAGGAAAATCAAATCCATGAACCCAGGAGAGGAAAGAGCCTCTTGCCCTTCTCTGTTTTCATCTCTGAACATGTCAGAGAGATTCCTGCACCCATCACAAAACTTCTGTCTGTGTTGGAACAGATGTTTCAGGAGACATTGAATCTTGACTTTAAGTTTGATATGAACTCAAGGTTCTCCAACCTCCTGCCCGCACAAGCACCATGTTGCATCTTCTCCCTCTCCTAGAGACCCTACTCTGGGGCTTCCCACCAAGAGTTCTGCAGGCCCTTCCGAGGATGCCTACACTGCCTAAACTGAAGACCCCAGAAGGAGCCATGCTGTTCCCTCTCCAGGTGAAGGCCACACTAGCCTTTCCCCTTGTACCCAAATCTCTGGGACACAGGAGGGTGGGAGGTGGTGGCTGGTGTCTAACTGGGCACCAGTCACAACCAAGTTCTGCTGCAGCTTTGTGGCTCTCCCCAGTGAATTCAGGTCTGAAGGGGAGCCCAAAAGTGTCTGTTCCTCAACACGTGTCCCACACGTGCTGCCCACGAGCTCAGCTCTGCCACTCCTACTGACAGCCTCCTTGTCTCGCCCAGGCCCCCTTGCTGGCCACTGCAGTGACGACAGTCCTTCCCAAGCCCTGCCACTGCCCATCTCTCCTTCCCTGCACAAAAACCAAAGGTTGTGATGGGGCTGGGAAGAGTTCCCAAGTGGCACCTGGGCAGAAAGACCTGCTCTGAGTCCCTAGAGGGCTGCAGGGAGGGGACAGATCCTGCACAGAGGGATAAGAGCATGGCTACACTCCCTGCCCCGTACAGGCTGCCATGACGTGGCAGCAGGAGGGACTCGTGATCTTAAGTTAGAACAACCCCAGCACTGCACAGTCGCGCACTCAATCATTTCACCAGGACCGCACACCCGCCCGGCCACAGAACCACCTACTCTTCTCTCCCTGTGACTTTTTAGGCATGGGAAGGAGGAAGATGGAGCCTTCAGGCTCACTTCCCTCTGCTGGGACAGCCTGGACCACAGGGGATGGGGGGATGCCGCCACAGGGAGAGCTTAGAGGAAGGGCCTTGGGGAAAAGCGTCTGCCAGATCTGCTGTGGTGGGTCGGGACCCGCCTGCCCAAGGTGGTGGTGGTCATGCTGGAGATCTGGAAGCTCCCTTGAGATCAGAGCCAAAGGAGGAAGCTCCAGGGTTGCACAATGAGCTCAGGGAGAGGTTCCCACAGCAGAGCAGAGTCTGTGGGGACAGGGCAGCAGGGAGCTACCCTCATACTGTGCTTGTTCATAGCAGGAATTGGAGGGACTGACCTGGGAACAGGACCATCCCCGTCATGACACTGCGTAGACCCTAAAGATCCTCCCATATCCCATAAGTCAGCTTGAAAACCTCCAGCACCTTCTCCAGAAGAAGAGGACAAAGGTCCAGGTCTCTCACCTGTACAAAGACATCTCTTGCAGCCTGGGGATTTGCCCTGAGCCTCAGTGCAAAAACAAGTCACCTAAAATCTGTCCCCTGCTCAAGCTGGAGCTGGATACTGGGACAAAGAGGGTGCTGAGCACAGTCTTGCTCTGGGCTCCTCCAGCTGTCAGCTCCCTGGGGCACACAGAGCCATGGGACACAGACAAGGTGCTGTCCCTGTAAGGGGTGATACCCCTCTGGCTCTGAGCGCCTGGCCTCGGCACAGGGAGGGGAGCCAGAGTGAGCCTGGGCAGCGCTGGGCCACCCAGCTTCCCGTTCCCAACGCCTCTGCCCCTCTCTCCTGTTTCCCTGGCCTTTCCAACTGCAAGATTAAACAGAAGAAAAGAGTCAACCTGCAGAGCGGCTGGCAGGGCCCTTAAACACACACACGGAGCCTGGAGTGAAGCAAGGCCTACAGGAACAAGCAAGGGCAGAAAAACAAGAGTTGAATTCCTTAATCACATCAGGATGTGAGAGGCAGGGGAGGGACGGGGCGCCAATGTCAGCTCTTCCTGTACGTGTGCTGGAGGCTGGAGCTCAGGCCTCCGCTGCAATGAGCTCCATGGCTATAAACTTGATCCTGAAGCTGAACCCTGACACCCCCTCGCCCACCTCCTCTCCCGGGGCCGCGGTGCTGCACGTTATTAAAGCTCCCCCCCACTCCGGGTATGAAAAAGCAGCATCTGGAACTCATAGCAGCATGCTAGATAGAGGCAGGCGGGCTGGACTGGCAGGAAAGGGCATGAGTGAAGCACACTCGGGAGACAAGGGCTGTGCACCATTTGCCCCCCCGCCTCCCCCCCATAAAATGCACACACAGCTACGCCAGCTATAAATAGCGGGAGCTGCAGGGCAGGCAGAGGCTGGGCCCCACAGGGGTGATTCTTCCTTCACCGAGGCGCGCTCTTCCCGCACGGTACCTGATCTTCCAGTTGTTTTCCCTCTTGGCTTCCCATTTCCTTTCCCATGGCGTCTGGGACGGGTGCCACTGACACATATTTTCCACCCTTGAATGCCAGCAAAGGCTCTTCTTGTCCACAAAGGGCTTCCAGGAAATACTTCAGAACTGTGACCCTCTTGCAATCGGCTGCAATAACCTACGGGGTGAGGACGAGGGGGTTGGGGAGAGGGAAAGGAAAACAAAGTCAGTGCAAAGGGGAGCGGATGAGTAACGACCAGGGGGAAATGTCTGGGGATAGAAGGCCCAGCAGGATGGAGGCAGCACCGCAGGGATGTGCGGGATGCCCCTCTTTTAAACATGGATGGAAGGGGTTTGCTTTGCCTCGCAGCCCAATGTCTCCAGGAAAAGGAGGCAGGCAAGGTAGGGACACCCAGGACCAATTCGTATTCTGTCCTGCGTCCTCTGTGCACCCCAGGGATGCAGGACTGCCAGGGGACAGCCAGCCTCCTGCCCAGCTCCAAATGGGGAAAGAACTACTGAACCATGAGAGATCAATGATGTGGCTTGTCCCTACTTTTTGGTTTGGCTTCATCACCAGATTCCCCCCAAAAGCTGGGCAGGGATGCAGGTGTGAGAGTGGGTGGGTGGGGGTATTTGAGAAAAGCTCCTTGCCTCCAGCCCGACCCCATCCCATGGGTCCATCTTACAGACCCACTGGGGAGCCCCGTCAGGGAGGCTGGGGCAGATCTGGCCAGAAGGAAACTCAATAGCTTGGGTAATTATCCAATTTATGAGGCTCTCAAATGGAGTTTCCAGAGCATGGGAGCCTGGTGCCTCCACAGCCCTTTCCCGTGCGGCACAGCCTCTGCCGGCACCTCCGTCAGGGCTGGCCTCAGCTCAGCCCTTGTCACCTCGCAGCAGGGCTCTGCACCTGCATGGCTCTCCCCTGGTGTTTCCTGCTGACTGGTGTCACCCCCAGGAGCTGCAGATTTATAGGGAGAAAGTCAGCAAAAGGGACTAAAAGTGCTACACGCTACGGACACAAAGTCCACATTGACACCCAAGCTTCTCCTGTCCCCCACAAACCACCCTGGTTTTGCTCTGTTCGTACAGAACCTCACCCCAAAAGGGTCCCTGCAGGCTCCCACGACAGGGATTCTGAAGCTGGGGAGAGGGTCAGACAGGTGACTCAACCAGGTGCCTGACATCCAGGGACACACACAGTGCGATGCCAATGCCGCATGCCCCGGTGTCACCGCACACCGGCTCGTCGCCATGCTGTGCCCTGGAGGGGCTGTGCCACGGTGAGCAAGGGCTGGCAGCGGCATCGGCCCTACCACACCAGGCTGCTGTGAGAGGAAATTTCTGCTCTTCCACAGAGCTGCCAGTTTCCTCTCTGCGGGCTAATTTTAACCACCATGTCGCTGTAGTGCGTGTCAAAAATCTGACCCTCCCCTGACCTCCAACCTCCCACCCCAGCTACTGCCAGAGCGAGGCACCCTCACGGACCCACAGCTGGGGTTGCCTCCAAGTACCCCCCTAGGATCCTGTGTCCCCCCTGTACCTAGACAGACAGGCAGAGGCGGAAGAGAATCCCCTTCTTCCCTGTGCAGGCAGTTGCTGCAGAGAGGTGGTATGAGCAGGCTGATCACAAGAGTTAGTATTTTGGGGAGCAGAGGACCCATAACCATTGATTCTGCTCCTAAAAAAATGTGTCCTGTGTGGGATCCAGGTGAGCACAAACTGGCCCAGCAGCCCCGGAAGCAGTTTGGGCTGCTGGGGACCATCTGACACAGGACAGCCCTTTGCTGCTTGTGACATCCAGCCAGGAGCAATCCCTGCAACTGTCACCACAGGAACATTCCCATCCTTCTGGCTCTCCTTCAGGAACGATTGTGTGCAGAGGAAAGTCAGAAGGAAAGAGAACAAGAACAAAATGGGAATGCCTGTCATGGGAAACAACACGAGAGCTCTGGGCTGCAGCAGCCCCAAGGGAAGTGGTGGAAACCTCACCACCAGTTTCAGCCCCAGTCGACGGGCTAATGCCATGGAGACCCAGCCTGACTCACATGGGGTGACTTCAAGCCGAGGGATTTTCCAGTCTTGGTATCTGCAGCTCCCTTGTGCCCAGGCTGCTGGGCGAGCAGAGTGCCCACCACTGCCAGCCACATGCTGTGGGGTGCCAGGATGTGGCCAACAAAAGCAGCGCTGGAGAAAGGGATGCAGGAACTGTCTGTCTAGGTGGGGAAGAGATAGGTGCCCCATCCCAACACCATTCCTGAGTGATTTCTCAGGATACCTCTAGAAATAAAAGCAATTGCATGCAGTGTTAGAAACCATGAGGTTTTCAGGAGGGGTTGAGTGCTGACACAGCTGCAGCACAGCCATCACTGCACAGCAAAGGCTTAAATCTGAGCCTCCTGGATTGAGAATGACCAGGCATAGTGCAGAAGAGCTCCCTTCACCCATGGCTGGGGCTTGGGACAAGGGCAGGTGGGATCACTCCTTCCTCCGCTGAAGAAGAATCCAGTAGGAAACACCAGATTTCCTGCCAAGCCAGCACAGCACATGCTTAAATCCAGCTCATCTGCTGGGGAGAACAGAGCCCAAATGAAGGCCCATGACATAATGCCACAGCAACTCGTCTCATGAACACATTTTTCCAGCCCACATGAATGAAAAACAGGGAAGGAGCAAATGCTCTGCACATCCCTGTCACGTGCAGCCCAGCTCGAGGAGCAGCCCAGGGCTGCCGGCGGCCAGGCTGGCCCTGCTGTGGGGCAGCCCAGCCTCGGCAGGGCTGGGAAAGAAGTGACCTGTGACTGGCACCCAGGTCTCTCTCGAACGGCAGAGCAGGACCTTGCGTGTCGCAGAGCAACCCGCTTTTGTCAGAAACTTCCTGTTTCGGAGTGGGAACCCCAGTGCCCGTGGCAGCACTGGGATAACCAGGGCAGAGGGGATGGCTGTGAAGGCACTCGCCAGCTCACGGTGGAGAGTCCAGCAGAGCATGGTAAGGACACCAGGATCTGTGCCCACCCTTCCCGAAGGAATGGGACTACAAAATGACACGGTGTCGATGCGTTTGGTGATGTGGCAGCAGACACCCCGGCCCCAGCGCGGAATACAGCCCTTCCCCCTCCGACCGTGCAGTGCGACAGCAGGAACCGAAAGCCTGGCTTCAAGTCACTGCTGGGTATGAAAATAGGCCTGACACGCACACAGCCGCTCTCAAAGGAAAACCGAAACCGAGAATTGCTGAAGTGGTCTGGTGCCCCCGTCCATGACCCGGGCTCAGTTCCCCAGAGGCATCGCAGAGCCCCTCGCCACTGTGGTGCCTCTCGGGGACACGTGGCTGAGGACCAGGCGTGGGACCGAGGTGGCTTTGGCTGCAGCAGCCCTGATTGACAGCCTGATCTCATCAGGGCTGGAGGGGAGAGGTTTCCAATCTCCTTTTCCATCAGACAGGCTCACCACCAGCTCCAGCACCAGCCACCCACTGGGGGCTGACGGCTGCTCGGCCACACTGACGAGGCTCATTAGCCAACTGCTAATTCATGGGTCACATATTAACATACTGATCATTGAGTAAGACACAGCGGGACACACATTAACACACACTAACTGCCTGTAGAGACTCACTGGGCTGCACGTTAATTGTACCAGCTGTTGGGTTTTCAAAGCCACTCTGCAGTGCCAGTGTCACCTCCTGCCAGTGTGAGCGGGGTTCCCCGGTCTAATGAGGGATCCCCAGATCTAATGAGGCTGATCCCCTCTATGGTCTTGGCTGTATTTCTCCCTGCAGATAAAACCGGCAGAAGGGAAAAGCTCCCCTCAGTGCTGGGGAGGGCAGAGAACTGCTGCACCTGGCCCGAAGGAGATGCAGCCCCGACATCACCACGTGTCCTCCAGGAGATTTAAGCGGAGGGAAGGGCCTCGCTTGGAGAGCTGTGAGCGCTGTGCCCGAGGGGACACCTGCACCTGGTGCTGGCAGGGTGACACCACCAGAAACCAGCCACGGTCTCGCTTTGGGTCAGAGAGGTGCCTGGAGCCGGGGGAGCAGCGGCTCTGCCCCCGCCCCGGCCCCGCTGCTCCGCACACGGCTCTCCCGCAGCTCAGCAAATCGCCGTCACACCCTCCGCCGCCTTCAATCAACTTTTACAACTTGTTAATTTTACACAGCGTCCTAAAGAGCAAATAACTGGGAGGCAGGAATGCAGACTCCTTCAGCTAGTCCAAAGAGCCTGCGGCAGCCAAGCCAGCTGGCCAGAGGAGCCCTGCTCAGCCGCGGGGACCTGCCACCTCCCGGGGGGAACTTGGTCCGGAGGGGGCTGCCCCATGCCCACGGCAGCCTCTGGCAACGCCACGCTGCTGCCAGCGGTGTGTGGAGGGACCCTGGCAGCTTCTCCCTCAACAAAACCTTCGACTCCACAAGGAAATAGGAGGCAGTGGCTTTGGAGAAGCGATTGCTTGGAGGACAGGCTGCCACTGCCGGTTCTGCATTCCTATGTGCAAGGGGGAGACACCAGTACATCCTGACAGCTGGATTCAAAAGGGGAAAAGGACACGAGAAGTTTGAGTCACAGCATGGAGAGATCCCATCCCAGATTTGGAGATGGGAACGGGATAGGACCAGGCCTCAGAGCCAAGCTCCAGCACGATCCAGCATGGGGATAACACTGTTTTTGCCACATTGGTTTAAATATGGCTTAGCTGAAGTAGCTGAACGATGCTGAAACCAAGTGAGCTCCAAACAATCTAAACCACACAGGGACTACATGGCCCAGCTGAAACATTTGCACTGACCCTTCTAAAACATCCAGGCAAGGCAGGCCATGGCTCAAAGCCTCCCTGTGCCCTGTGCTGCCTCCTCCCATCCCTGGGGATACAGCTTGGAGGAGGAGCACAGAGGAGAAAGCCTGGTTTGGTCTCATCTCTTCTGGGTTTTCATCTCACAGGCTTGCACAGAAGCGGGGCTGGGTTTAACCCTGGACTCATCACAGCCCAACTTCTCTGGGCTCGTTCCCCAGCCAGGGTGTGACCCAAGGATCTCCTTGCTCTGCCCAGCCCCAAATACAGATTGAAGAGGTTTGGCCACCTGGGTAAGGAGGACCAAGGTTGGGCAGCAGTGCTCGCAGCTGGATGCAACCCTGGTTTCAGCAGCTGAGAGCTGCCTGCAGCCACAGGTCTCTCAGAGAAGCTTCTAATTTTGACTAATCCCACAACCAGGATCGGTGGATGTGGCTCCCACGTGGCTGTAACTCTGTGTGTGACCTGAGAGAGCAACTGTGGCTGCAACAGGGCCCAAACCAAGGCACCACTGGCTTCAATGGATCTTGCTGCTGCCCTGGCTTTGCAGGACCCTGTGCCACCATGGGCAGTGACTGGCACCAACCAGAGAGCACATCTGGGGAAAGGATCCACCATATCCATGCCTGAAGCTCCACCACAGCAGAGACAAGCATGAGAAAACACCCAGGGAAGACAGATAAGGCCAGAAGAACCACTCCAGTTGCTCTTCCCCATGGCCTCTGCTGGAGGACCACTCTCCCTGCAAAGCAGGGGCTCCCCAGAGAGAAAGTGTGGCCATGTCTTACCCAAACCTCTCTCCCAGCGTTCTGAGCCTCGCAGAGGCACAGCTCCAGCCTCTGCACTGGGGCACATGGTCTCAGACGAGTCATCGGAGCAGATGTGCTTTTTGGCCTGGCAAACCCTCTGTCTTTCCAACCTTGGCCACATAGCTCAGCCACAACTGGCCTTTAAAGCTGGAAAGCAGAATGGAAAGGGAGACAACTACCCACCATAACCAGGGTTTTCTGGGCTAAGGCCAGCCTTGCTTATCCAATACCGTGATGCAGAGTAGACATGTGGGTGATATAAAGGTGCCAGTTCTCTTTCCCTGACTGGCACCCAGTGGCTGTGGGGCAGGAGTAAAGACCAAATGTTTACTGATCTAGGTCAGAAGACACTTAAAACCTTCCGTGGAAACCCTGCACTGTCACAGGTCCCAGCCTATGTCCCTGAATTCCTTTGTGCTGTGGCATAGCCTGGCACTGCCCCAGAGAACATCTCACAGTTGCTCTCAAGTCTTCCCTTCCTCGGCGATGGCTCATCATGGGGTTGAGGAAAATTGGTTTTCCACCCCAAAATACATCTGAAAATGCAGCAGGAACCTTTCATGACTTTTGTGGAATAGTCAACACTAAAGACATCTGAAGCAGATGTTCTGGATGGAAAACCATCCTCTAAGATCTCTCTTGAGTTCCTGAGCCCAGGATGGCCTGGAGGGTTCATATAGCCCAGCCCAGGACCAACTGCTTCCCTGGGGCTACATAGCTGAGAGGGGAAAGGTCCTGATGGATTGCAAACCAAGCTTTTGGCTTTCACTGATGCTTGGAAAGAGTTGCCCTAATGCCTTATCACCTGTTAAATGTGCTAAAGAACCTCTTTGTCAGATTCAGGGAGCAGCAGCATTTGCGGCAGGGAGTAGCTGGCTCCAGGCTCCATCTGACACCTTGTACACAGGAGACGGGTCATCAACTTACTTAATTTTATTCTCACCAGCCCATTCCCACTGGGCAGCAGCAAAACTAGAGGGAAGCATGACTAGCTTGGATGAGAAGTCCCAGAGAAGACGATGGAGTACAGGAGATGTCCACTGAGTGATGGAGATGCTTCATGTGGTTTGTGAGTGTGGCTCCTGCCTGGTTCTCCTTGTGTAACTGCCTCCAGTAAGGCACTGAAGGAATTTCTGCAGGAATTTTCACTGGAGAAAGCATTTGCTTCCATCCCCCATGGCCACATGTCCCAGTGCTGATTCCCACAGCAGTGATATATCCAGGGCATTTCTGCTATCCAAGGTGAAGCCTTGAGCATAGGACCACACATTTCAATTGTCTGTTGTGTGAACAAGGGGCTAAAAAATCACAGCTTTGAAAGAGGCCGTGAAAGAGGCAGATGACTCCCAGAGAAACAGTGAATCACACATGGGGACTCCCACCCTGATGCCCTCCTCTCTCCCATCCCAGCTCCCAGCGCATCCCCAATCTTCTCAGGGGAAACAAAGAGAAAAAAAATCAAGCCATAGAGTAAAGCCAAGACAAGTCCAGAGGAGCCTGCTCTGCTCCTCCCTTGACGATCCTACTGGAACCCTAACCAGGGTCCCCAAAATCCTGCCCCAAGCCTGTGGTCCCAGGCTGGAAAAGGAGGAAGGCAAGATCTGTATCCTCAGCAAAGCCAACATGGCACCACCGACAGCTTTCGCAGGGCATGGGCTGTTCTCCCTGCTGCAGGAGTCTCCAGGCTTTTCCTTTTCAGGGACTGGGGGAATTTGTTTCCTCTGCCATTTCGGAGGATGCCTGCCTTGCCAGAGATTGTTTTGCAGAGTTCAGACAGATAAGAAAGTGGTTAGCAGGCTCTTCGGTGGAGGAAGGGAGGATTGCTTAGTAAGGGAAAGGGGACTGCTCTGCTCTCAGCAACCACACGCTGCCCTTCCTCTGAGGCCACTGCTCTGGGGGACGCTGGTGCTGGGGACAGGGACAGGCCATCCCCACACCTCTCCATCCCTGCGTGTTTTTTGGGTGTATCTGCTCGTGGGGCCACACTGGTGACCAGAGATGCCGTTCCTGTGCCAGGACTGGGATCTGTCTCTCCTGGAATTCGGGAAATGCGGCTGATGAATGTTCAATCCGACATCTCGAGTGCAAGTCTCCGTGTGCTCTTGCAACAGCGAGAGCCCTTTCTGCAGGGTTCGTGGAAAAAAGAAGGGCAGGAGCCAAATCTAGGCTGCCCACGCTTGTGGGGACAATGCTGTGGTTATCTCACACTCTCCCCTTTCCAGAATGTGCCCCCCAGAATGACTGGCAGCAGGAGGGACCTGGCGTCGCTGTGGGGCTCACATGGAGGAAGTCTGAAAATGCACAATTCCTGCTAAGCGTGTCCATCTCCAGCACATCAACAGTGCTCCGTGGAGGTTCAGCTCAGCTCCTCCACACCCTACACTGGCCCCACATCCAGGTGTTGTGCCCTGTAGCAGGGCAGAGCAGGCCCTCACCGACAGCTTTCATTGACAGCATAAGCTCTTTCCCAAGGACTTCCCCATGGAGACAACTAGAAACTGCCTCGTGATTTGACCCACAGAGTAACCTGGTGATTCCTGTCCCACAGGACAAGGCACCAGCGTCTGGGGTAGCCGAGTGCTAAGATGATGGGATGTTGGGGGCTGGAAGGAAAAGCGTGACAACACAGGAATGGGGGAGCAGGGATGAGAATCTACAATACAAAAATAGCAAAAAAAGGTTCAAACCAGAGCTCACCCTGACAGCCTCCACCTGCCCTGCCCACACCACCCACCTCTCACCCTTCCAGTGTCACCTCTGCTTCAGGCAGAGAGGAAACCACAGCAAGAGCCTGTAACACCCATGGCATGGTGGACTTCCACCCTTGGAGGTGTTAATGGGCTGCCCGTCCCTCACAAACCTGACTCCTGACCTCAGCAGCGTGAGGGAGGAGAGGTAAGAGCTGGAATATTCTGTCTGGTGCTGGCAGAGCCTTTTGGGAAGCCATTTCTGTGAGTTTACACAGCTTATACATTCTCCATGCAGTTCCTGGCCGCCTTCCATTGCAGATGAGAGTTTTATGTCGAATTTTAAGTTTGACCACAAATATTTAAACTTCCTTGGACCACAAATGCTGTATCTTCTCTGCGGTTTAGTTGGCACCAAATGAGTATTTACAGATCCCTATATGTCTGTCTGTCATTTAAATATCTCACGGAGGTGCCAAAGGCTTCAGAAGTGGGGGGGGGCTCCTCTGGCAGACCCCTGATTCCCCCTCTCTGCCCTTCATTACTCGGAACAGGCAAGGGAGAGGTGCAGGCGCGGGCCAAGCCCTTGCAGAGGGCACAGCTGCTCTGGGCTGAGCATTTCATACTTGCACTCTATTAAGTGTGCTTTCCAGAGAATGTCATCTGAGATCCCACTGTAACTTCCACAGCTCTTTGCCCTGGTGGATACTTGAACTGGGATGAAAGTCTTTGGAATTTTCTCCTCTTCTTTTAGGAAACCGAGTCTACAGGAGACTGTTTTAATGAGAACCGCTAAAACCCCCTAAAGCAGCACAGCTCCCACCTGGCCACTGCTCACAGCCTCCCCACAGGGGTTTTCACTTCCTCAAACACCAGCAATTCTCAGTGGGTGACCATCCTGACCTGCTGAACTGGGATCCCAATCTAGGGAAACTGGTTGGAGCGGTCAGTGGCAGAATGGTACTGAATTGAGGGAGGGCTGTTCATCCAGGAAAACACAACCAAATAAACACTGTAAAAAATCCCTCCTAAGCACCCCCCATGCCAAAGGAATTTGGTGTTGCTGTTACATGGAGCTGGATGAGGAGCGAACAGCTGAGGGTCCCTGAGCTGACACCTAGCCGGGTGGGTGAATTACAGGAAGCAGCAGCCCAAAATCTGAGTTAACGTGCACACACCGGCTTGAATCAAGTTGTGTGTGTTTCATTTCCTTCAGACTTTTTACTCTAGGACACAAAGTGGATGCTTGTCCCACCAATTGTAGGGGAACTTTAGAACGTGGAGTGGTGTGGTAGATGCTGCTCCTGCAACACTGCTGTTACCACCCCAGGGACCCACGCCACTGGCTGGTCACGGCAGCACTTGGGGAGCTCTCCCTAAAGTCCCACCATCCCTTGGGAGACACAAAGCAACTGCGTGCCCAGGGCAAAAGCTCCAGCAACGGCTGCCCACATCAGAGGAAACAGATACCTGAGTCAGAGCCATGCGATGAGAAACCTCCACTCCACAAACCAGAAGCCAGACTGAGCAACGTCAGCGCCGAGCTGCCCCACTGCTGCTTGCGTGCCTCTGAGAAGCTCAGGGCACTCCAGCTCTCCTCAGCTTTGGAAGTGGAAAGGGAAGCAGCTTTGCTTTGAACTAACAAGCAGGCAAAGCCCTCATGAAAGGGCAGCTCACGGGGCTGGGGCTGCCGCGTGCAGGGAGGAGCTCCTCCGACCGTTGGCTGCTCTGTTGGAGCCAATGCTAAATTCCCTTGAAAACAGAGGGTGGGGATACAGCAGGCAATGTAATAACACCAGAAAAATGCCACCACAGCTCTGTCGGCTGCGACACCACAGCCCTCGAGATATTAGCAATACTGGCATTTCCCCCCGCCGCAAGAACCACACTGGCAGAGCGCTCCCGGCGGCTCGGGGCAGGGCGGGAAGCAGCTCACAACACTTCCAGCAGCCACTTCAGGGAGGGACAAACGCTGTATTTTGCTTTACAGTGAAATGCTGCCACTTAGGGGACTCCCGATGACGTTCTTGTGCCTGAGAGCCCATGTCCTCTTCCAGGAGGGGCTGCTCCAAGCAGGACACGCTCCGTTAGCCTACCAGAGAGGTAACTTTCTGCACTGGACGTGAGCTCTGGCCCGCACGGATCCTGCTCTGCTCAAAGGAAGCAGCAAGCACAGCTCTCCTACTTATACCCAATACTCAGCTCTTTTGGCAAATGATTAATGGCCCGAGTCTTGCAGTTGCTCACTTCCAGCTGGGCCAAGAGCTGCAAACACACCTAGGGAAGGGAAGGAGGAATTGGAACAGTGGTTTGTCGGGGAAAGGAAAATTATTCGCTGCGTCTTTGTTTTCGGGAGAGCTCCTCCTCCCGGGAGCGGGATGCTGAGCACAGAGCAGGGCCCCTGCCCTGAAACGGAGGAGCTGAACCAGAACAATAGGGTGGGGACTCTGGATGGGCCCCGACAAGTGGGGTGGGCTGGAGCAGGGGCACCGATCCATCCTTTTGACTTCATTCACACTTACAGCTGCATTAGAGACATTTCCTGAAAGCACAGTAGGAAGAGAGGGGTATTCACTCACTCCACCCTCCATCTAACACTGTCCTCGCGATCCAGCCGTGCACCGAGAGCCAATTTTGGCCTCTGGCAGAGCCGCAGGCCAGACATTACAAGCGCTGGTGTGAGCAGCACAGGTCCCCACCCGATGAGCAGCGCACAGACTTGGAGCACAGAGGAGGGGTGCAGCAGCCCGCAAAAAAAAAAAAATCAGTGTAGGGAAATGCAGAGCATTGAGCGCGTCCAAGGTGGACAAGAAGATGTCAGGAGTGGGATCTGAGTGTTTGGCTTCGGGACAAGGCAAGGTGCAGCCACCAGCTGGTATCGCATGAAACGAGGCAGAGCTTCTCCCACGAGGGAGAGGGGAGCAACAGCCACGCTGCTCGGGGGATTTGAGGCAGGATTTGTGCCACAGCGCTCCCACCCCAGGGCGACGGTATTTCTGTGTCTACAGCACGTCATCTCCCGAGGATGCCACGGCCCGCGGCGCGGAGCAGAGGATTGAAAACAGCGCGGCAATCCCCGCGCCTGACTCACCACGGCCCCGGAGCCTGCGCAGCCCCGGCGCATCGTGATCCTGCATGTGAAGCCTGAAAAACAACTTTTTTCGCTTTTCTAAAAAACAAAAAAAACCAGGCGCCCTCATCCAAATCTGGAGTTACTCAGCCTGACTCACACCAAGGCTCTCCTGGCTCTGCCAGCAGTGCCTGCACATACCTGGAGTGGGCTGTGCAGGCTGTGCTGGTGATACCCACGGTGCTGCACACCTGGAGCTGCAGCACTTCCCTGAGTGCTGCAACACCAGCTTGCTGCAGCCAACCTAATTATTTTCAGCTTCAAACTTCAACCATTTTTGGTGAATCCCCGAATGAAAAAAAAAAAAAGCCGAACAAATAAATGAAGACTATAATTTTTTTTTTTTTTTAAATGGGAAAAGTATTTCTTTCATTCTCCCATAATACGAATCCAGCAAACATGAAAAACATGAACCCAAACCAAAGCTCAGACATCACATCTGGGGAGAGACCAAGCATGGAAAATTTTAATCCAAAGGTTAATGTTTGGGAAGCTCCGAGTGTGTGAAATGAGGGGTTAGATGGGTGCTGCTCCACGGCTTGAACAGTTGTTGCCGCCAAGTGGCGGCTTTCAAACGGTGCCTGCCTGCCCCAGCCCAGGCACTCAGGGTCAGGAGCTAAAATAGAAAACAACTGAAATCACTGGAAGCAAACAAACACTCAGATCAGATGCTGGAAAAGCCAAACGAGGAAGGAGCCAGCAGCATGAAACACAACTCGAGCCCTGTGACTGGAAACGGCCTCCTGACTCGCCCTGGGTGAATTGCACCAAACCACATGGTGGTGGTGGCCCTCACCACCCTTTCCTGCTCCTCTGAGCTCTCCTGTGCCACCTCCACAGCTCCAAGATCACTTGACAACACTGTGACCCTCCTGTCCCAACTGTCACCTCCATCTCCTTTGCTCACTGCTCTGCAGGGTCACACCCCAGTGTTTATCACACCTTGGGGCTTTCTCCACTCCACACCTTTCTCACTAGAACCACCATTTCCTGCCCAAAGACAGAGCACCCAACTCTTCCCCTTCACCCCAACTCTTCCCCTTCCCCCCAGCCCTTCCTCTTCTCCCCAGCCCATCTCCTTCACCCCAGCCCCAGTCAATGCACCTCCCTGTACCTGCCCAGAGCAGCAACTCTGCTGCTCTCCTGCTCGCTCCAGCCTTGCACCCCAAGCTGCTGGGCTCCTGCACCCTGACTCCTGCTGCCAATCTGCCCTCTGAGCATCTCATACCCCCATTTCTGCCACATCCTGCCTCCAAAATGCCTTTGTCTTTATCTTCTGCATTAGATTATGCCCTTTCCAGACTGCTCCTTCCAGGCACTAGGAATCTCTCATCCCCAAAGCTCCAACAGAATAGCATCCTAATTGCCTTTGTTAGGGATGGGGCCATGCCTGTAACATTGCCACGGCTGCTGCGGGGCCGTGTCGGCACTAACAATAGCTTAAAAGCTCCAGGAGTTCAGCGTCGAGTCCTCCCACACTAAACTAAACACAAAGAGAAGGGACCATATGTCCGCAAAGGCGGCCGTGTCAGGTGGGTCGGAGCCGGGCTCCCCAGGGGTGGGAAGGGAAGGCACGACCCCGGCAGGCGTGAGAGCATCCGGCAGAGCCATGCTGCATCCAGAGGGATGCCGGACGGGATGCTTCCTGGGATCAGCCAGGGCAGAGCTGCTCCCTAAGGCAGCGCAAATGGGCTTCAAGGAGCTGCAGCATCCCCTGCCCGTGGGCTCTTGCCAGGCTGCTTCTCTCCAGAGTGCCAAGCCCAAAAGCTCCTTCCCATGTTTCCTGGGGCTATGGAAAGGTTTGACTTTCATCACATCACTGAGGGATGCAACAGAAAACAACTGCAACCTGCTGCAAAGGGAGGAGAGTGACATCTCCCAAAGAGTTTGGATGTCATACATTGCTCCCCACGGAACGGTGGTGCTGACCAGAGAAGTGTAAAGAGGAGAGTTTGGTTGGATGATGGGGTTCAGCTCCAAAGATGCTAATCTTGACTGGGCACAGGCTGCTCGAGGTGTCAGACACAACCAGGCTGCTGGGGGCACACAGGCACTGGCCAGAGAAGGGGAGAGGGGCAACTGTCATGTGTAAGCAGAGAATTTCTGCAGAAGATGGGAAAAACATAAGAGTAGTGCACAAAAATGCAAATGGTCCTTTAACAAACCATTGGCTAAGTGAGCTCCAGACCAGTTTTGGGTGTATAGTGCCTTGCTTGGCTGAGCACAAAATCCAGGCACCTCCTGACCACGCTCCTCTCTCTGCAGGTAAAAACCTAAATCTGCTGACAACTAACTGCAAAAGTGTGGAGGTAGAAATGAAAAGCAGAAACCAGAAGTGATGTTGAGGATAACACCAGGAATCTCTGTAGACAATGAATGTATCTCTAAGCTTAGTCCAGAAAAGGGGCTCTAAAAGCGCATGCAAAGCACCTCTGTCTGGGCAGGGGAAGGGCCGAAGGGAAGGGCGATGGAGGAGCTGAAGGGAAATCGTGGCAGGGCTCACCTGCAAAGGCAGGGGAAGTGTGTGATGAGAAACACAAGCAGAACAGGTTGGCAGAGAGGTGGCTGAGGACTGGGCTCCCTCAGGGTTTGTGCTCATGGAAGCGTGTGCTAGCACGCTCCGAGGAGTCCCAACAAAGGACAGGCAGGCGTGCTCCAGCTGCCCATGGACCATCGCTCCAACTCTGCAGCCCTCCAGCCAAGGGGGAAAATGTAATCAGAGCAATTTCTATTAGCAAGAATATAAAGACTTGGAAGCTCTGGGCTGTCTCTTGACAACTAATTAATTACCAGGTAGCATCCCCTTGAAGCTGCCAACACAGCACACACAAGTTCCAGCACGATTTAGGGAGAGAGATGAACTTTACAATAAACTCTAGAATTTTACTTCATCTCCCGCCACCATCTGAGATCCTGGGGGAACAGGAAGGGGTGGCAAGAGGCAACTCTGAAGCCATCTGGGATCATCATTAACTCGTTCACTCGTGGTCTCTGAAACAAAAATGCCGACTGCACTGGGAGCAGCAGCTTCCAGCCCAATGAGCTCCTTGGATTCTCCATTTCTTAAATGCTCCTCTGCCAGTTTCTGCCATAGGGTGCCCATCCCTGGCAGCCCCCTCGCCTGTCCCTCAAGGCTTTGGCCCTCAGGGCAGCCAGTCTTTGAAATGATGAAGAGCAGGAATTGCGTTTCAAATAGCTTTAGGTGAAATGTTCTTCACTAACAGAAATAAAAAGGAGTAGGTGAAAAAGTATGTCAAGAAAGTAGGAAAAAGACAAAAGGAGACAGACAGAGTGGCTGCTGCTGATAGCTTTTATGGGAAAACACAGAATCACACCACTGTGGCAAAAGGGACCAAGATGCCTTGGCTTGAGCTCACGGACCAGGCTGGTGTGGCCGTGCAGTGCCGTGCCCAGCTGGTCCCTCACCTCCGACCACATCCCACTCCTTGCTGTCCTCAACAGAGCATCCCTTTCCAGCTGATTAGTTGCTAACTGTGATGGGACTGGTTTATCAGGGCAGTCACAGAGCTACACAGCGTGTCCCCACACAACAACTACACCGTGCTGGAGGAAAGGAGACTCCCAGGATCACTGCCATTCCAACAAAGGGACAAAGGCTATCTGGGCTGCAGAGGTCACTTGGAACAGCAGCGGATGCTGCTAACCAGTGCAATGTGCCAAGCTTTGTCAGGACATCTCATACAAAAAAAAAGATAGATAACAACAAGCTACAGCTGAAGATCAGGATGTGTGACCTGTCGGAGAGCTGGGCTTGGGCAGCCAAGCCTGAGAGTCACCAAATGGTCGGGATTAGGTTGGAACCTTAAAGATCACCTAGTTCTAAACCCCCTGCAATCAAACACTTCCGTGATTCAGTGTAAGCCCTGTGGCAGCACTGTGAGGTCTAAACTAGGAGATAACACATGAAATTTCAAGATATTTAAGGATGGTCATCCTAACATAACATTTCTTTGGCTCTAGAGACACAGGGAGATGGGAGAAGCTGTTCAGTGTGGCACATGTGGACTGAACTACACAGTACACCAGGCAGCACCTCAGGGGGATGGTTTTGCCTGTACCCAGGGTAGTATGAGATCAACCAGCGGCACCTTGATCAGCACGTGGGGACAGGGCTACATTTGAGGACTGCCTTGACGTGACATTTTACATGTGACAACTCTCCCACCTCACCACTAGCAGGCAGGTAGTCTGGGTTGACAGCTTTTAGGACCAGAAGCCTCCATCTCCCTGCTCCAGGCCACAGCTCTACCGGTGGCCATGGATTTCTTCCTTAGACACCAGGACAGCCACAGGTCATCTTGCTCAGGTGCAAATGTTCTGGGCTAAGCCAAAACATTTCTTTTCTTTTTTAAATTTACTTGATGTAAGTCCAAAAACTGAGATGACATCAAAGAGCCTATTGAGTAGATCCCCTCCAGAAACGCAGGGGGACTTTACCTCGTTAGTACAAACACGGCTCCCCTCCAGACTTCCTGGGAACAGCTGAAGCAGCATCACACTTCAAAAACCAGCCTGCACATCACAGGGGTGGGGAGGAGCTCAGTTCTGGCTCAGGATTGTTGACAACCATTTCAAAGCCCACGCAGGATCACACACGAAAATTGTCACAGCCCTGGGGGGAACAACTTTCTCTTTGTCCCCAGGATATGGATTTTAAAGGCAATGGCAGGGCAGGAGCTGTCACATGAAGAAGTTGAGGAGGGCATGAAGTCTGATGTGAAGGAGAGAAAGAGAAGAAGACTTAGACAGTGGAGCAATTTATCCCTCCTGGAACTGGTCAGTGATTGTTTCCCACGAGCTACCAGGAGGGATGGATGTCCCTTCAGGATTTCAACCCATGACAAGAGAGTACATCTTCTTCTGAAGGATGGCAACTGCCAGCAGTTCTGTCCCTGCTGCAGTCCCCATCTCGGATCTGCCACTGGCTGGGGTCTGAGGTCACCTCCAGAGCGATGGAGGAGACCTGCAGGAGCCCAGGCTCAGCCATGGCATGGAGTGACAATCAGGAGATATGCTGCTTCCTGGAAGAACTGGAACTGGTGTGCAAATAATGACAGAAAAAATGTGGGGCGAGGGAGGGTTAGAGAGAGATTAGTCTGGGGCACACTCTGGGAGATAGACACTGTGAAGTATGAGGGCAAAGGAAATGAAAACTGGAAACTCAAACATAGTCAAGAATCCAATCCCAGCCTGGGCAGGAAGTTTACACTCTGCTTCTAAATATACATGTTTTTAAATCAACAAGCTTTCTTGTTCCTCAGCTCCACTCTACAACCACACGGGAGAACTAACCGGATAGAGGCACTGCCAAGCTCTCCTGGCGAGGCATGCTGTCCACGAGGGACAAGGGATGGGCTTCCCTGATCCTGAAGATGCTCTGGGAGAGCAGAATTCCCAGCTCCAAGCACGCTGCTCAGCACGTAGCACCCCGTCCTTTCCAGGCAGATCCTCCTGTGCTCTCCAAGTGCCATGCCCATGGACATGAGAAGAGGGAATGATGCCCTGGGAGCTGGGCTCAGCTATGGTGCCTCTCTCCTCCCTGCTCTCTGGCCACTGCATTCATGCTCAGCAGTCGGAGAGTCACATATTTTTTTTAATTTGATATAATTATCTCGTAGAAATTACTGTACACAGCCTCTTGGGATCTAAAGCAATTAAGTGAAGATAAATTTCTTTCATGGAGCAAGCTGTCAAAGGATGAAGCAATTTCATTCCCCATTTGAAGTGGAAGCTCTGGGTCATGCATGGTTTATTTGAAACAATGCCATCACCTAAAGCTGCTGATCTTATCTGTCTTTCTCTGTCTCTCCATTTCAAACTGCTGAAGATGTGCAGCGTGGCACTGCCTGAAGTGATGACATCTGGCACCAGGCCAGCTACAGAAACAAGCTGCTCCTCCCCAAGCCTGAGTGCAAGAGGCCAAGCATTCCTATTAAAAAGGGGGAAACCGAGGTGAAACTTGGGAAGAGCTGAAAAGTGGGAATCCTGTCCAAGGAGACAGAAGACCCACGAGCTACAGGAGGAACAAGGTGCCTGCAGGAAGGGGCGGCACTGCCCAAGACAGGATGGGAGCATGTAAGGCATCTCCGAGGGGTAACAGGCTAGCAGGCTTCCTCTTCCTCACCAGGCTGCCCTGAAGCCATCCAAACCAGGCTTCCAGGATTTCATCACAAGAAAGGACAGCCCATGCCCTTCAGTCTGTATGAGGAGAGACATGGCAGGACAGAAATTATAACCCATTAACACATGCACGCTAAGTCTATCAGAATTTCCAAAAAATTCTCTCCTGTCCTCACCCTTCACCATGCCAAGATGTTTCATCTTAGACAAAAAAACCCACATAAAAATTAAAGTAACTCATTTAAATAAACCATTCTCCAGAGCGGTGGGTTTTATCCTCAAAAGGGGAGGATGTGGAGCAAAGAGTGCCCACAACGACGGCTCTGTTACCTGCACAGGTTCAGCACTGGAGATGCTCCCATGGAGACTTCTGGGAAGGAAGGCATATTTATATTTAGCAGGTACTATATACTTCCCAAATATCAGGTGTCCCTCCATGATGACAGCTGGGCATGTCAGGGCAGTCACTACCTCAAGTCACAGGGAAGTTGGTAAAGATTCTTGGGTCTAAAAGGAGGTTGCAGCTACGAGTGTAAAAACAGGCAACTGCTGAGCAAATTCAGCTCCCACGGCCTGGACTGATAAGAGCATTTCATCCACGAGGCTTCTGCAAAGCTCAGATCAGTGCTGATCAAATCATTGCTCATTAGGACTAAAAAAAGTTGCTGGTACTAGAGGGAGCTAATAATATAAGCTGGCAACGGGTACAAGTTTGAGAAGCATCTGGGTGACTTAAGAGTGCAAAAATGATCTTCAGAAGTGACCTCAGCACCAGAAATGTGGCACATCACTGACAGCTGGGAGGTCACTGTATCAGCTCCAAAAATGAACAGCAGAAGCCATATCCCTGATGAACCCTTGAAATGCTGCTCCAAGGCCACTTCTCCATGAGAAGCATCATGTGTGGACCAGGTATCAGGTGAAGTGACACAGCACTGGAAGGACATAGCCAGCTCCATCTTCTTCTGTCTATAGACATAAATCTCCCTCCTTCCATAATAATGGCTGCTATAATAAACGTCACATCATTTATGATTAAGATAAACACGGAAACAAAATGTAAATCTGCTCTGTTGTTCACAGACCAGGCGGGAGTAACTCCTCAGAAAATACATTTGTCTTCATAAATCAACAAAATGACTACTCTATTCATAATATATAAACTTATAGACAAATATTTTTATATATGGCAAAAAAAATGCTTCATGCAAAATGCTGGTATGCAAAATGTTAAAGCAAATTTTGTTAATTTAAATAAATTATGGGGTTTACCTTATATTTTAGGAAATATATGCAAATATGTTATGAGGAAAAATGCGAATAAATTATCTGGATTAACTATCCAGCATTTTTCATGTCCCACCACAGATGACAGTCAGGCCAGCAGCAGTAACGCTGCTCATGTGAGGTCTGTGTTTGGGAAGACTTTTAACGCTTCCCAGTGAACCTTCCCTTAGTACCCCCTCATCTTCCTAAGGGACCAGGGTGGCCTGGGGCTGAGGCACTGGCCTGAAATCCTGGGTATCAGGGGTTTGTTCTCATCCTGAAGCAAAGGCTTCCTGTGGGACCCGGTTGGTCCCTCAGCCCCGTGTACCTCTGTTGCCAATCTCTAACAAGGAAATTGCTTTTCCTTCTGTCCTAACGTGTTGTGGAGATATGTTCATTAATGCCTGGGAAGTGCCTTTGACTTCAGTGACAGTGAGAAAAGAAAACAACAAATAAGACCATGGTGGTTATCTTCTCTTTCTCATCGGGATGTGATGGCATGAGGACACTGAGGGTTACAGCTCCGGCCTGCTGCAGGAGCTGGGCTCTGCATCCTCGCCCAGGCCCAGCCCAGAGCTGGCAAACGGATTTGGCATCCACAAAAACAACACAAGGCCCAGCTGGGAGCAGAAACGTGGGGAGCAAACTTCAAGCTCAATGACAGAGGTCACCTTCCGTCTCCCGTAGAGACAGAGTAGATCCCCATCTGTTATTTGGGCTGACCACTCCCTGCATTCCACCCCGTCCACTTCTCTGGCAGGCTTCCCAGGATGCGGATCTTTCTTATTCAGGGTAACAATGAGGAGTTATTAATTGGGTCTTTTTTCAGGTTTCCTGAGGTCCTTCCAATAGCTGTGTTGGTGGATACCACAGCCTTTGTCGTCTTCAGCTGGGATGTTTTAAGCATTTCAGTTGGTCAAAGACAAAATAGTGCCATGAAGCAGGGTCACCCCGAAGCTGAACCACAGGTTCACGAGTCAGGTCAAAGACTGAGTTTAATGCAAGAGTAAAGAGTCTGAGCAGTGGCAGCATATCCAGCTGGGAAAGTGGGAGGCAAAGAGGCAACCCTGAGTCCCAGGGACCCCCATGTGATCTGAAACAGCACATTAACCCTTGATCACCACAAAGATTGTCTGAGATGAGGCCACGCTTCATGCCCAGGGACAGCTCAGCCAGCCAGAGCAGCCTTTCCATTTCCTCAGAGTTTCTCTGGGTAGCAATAAGAGATGGCTCATTGGGAGGGGATCCAGCATTAATGGTGTTTTAATGAGGCCTTTCAATATACTTATAGACTAATCAGCAAATTCCACGAGGTCTGGGCTCTAATATGTCATTCTGAGTAGACTTAAAGCAGTGGTGAATACCTCTTCATAGCCAGAGCTGTGCACTCTCTGGGCCTGAGTCCTGCCAAGACATGGCAGGTTTTGTGCCATTTGGGTGCTGGTACAGCAGAAACGAGGCCATTTCCTGCTGAAAAACCCCGAGGGAAGCGAAGGGTGCACGCAGCCTGCTCCAAGGAGGTGCTGCACAGGAGGCTTCATGGTTTGACTCTCCTTTCCTAGGTCACTCCACTATTGCCGACTCCGGGAACACATGCTCAGCGAGTTTCTTGAATAGGACATTTCCCGTTTCCCAAGAGTCTGTGCTGAACCTCTGGAAGCAAGGACTAAACACAAGTTTTCCATCTCATTGCATAAATCTGGCCTGATCATGACGGAAGTGAGGATGTTCAACAGCAAGCATCACCTGATCCACATGAAAAGATCCAATGCCAGGCATGGGACAAGGCTGATTTATCCTGTCAGTCTCTGCCTTGAGCTGATGATCACATCACACTTCCAGCAAACACTTTAAAACAGCCTTTAGCTGACACCAGAGCCAAACTGTGCAGGGCTGGCTAAGGACCTGACACATGCTGGTACACGTGCACAGCTCACACCCAGGCTGTCTGATTCACTTGGAGCAGTGGCTCAAGTGCCCTGTCCAAGATGAGCCTGGAGGAGAGGCAGAGGTGGATCCAAGGCAGGGGAGGAAGGGATGGAAACAACACAAGCTGCTTAAGAAAATTCCCCATGGCCTCCCCATGCACCAGAGCAGCACTCCTTCCTTCCAC
This sequence comes from Cephalopterus ornatus, assembly GCA_013396775.1. Classification (NCBI taxonomy): domain Eukaryota; kingdom Metazoa; phylum Chordata; class Aves; order Passeriformes; family Cotingidae; genus Cephalopterus; species Cephalopterus ornatus. The sequence continues at coordinate 128,629 of VZRE01003360.1, read as the reverse complement.
ATGCCAGGAAAGAGGCATTTCAGCGGCAGGGAAGGTTGTTTCCACCAACTGCTGGTTCTTCCCTCCCCAGTTCCCCCCAAGGAGATGGGGCTGCCTGGAAGGCAGCACCTCATACTTCCCTGCAAGCTGTGTCCAGACCACAAAGCCACTCTGGTGCTCACTGACAGGCGCGTTAAGAGAACAGTGTAACTGGATCTTAACACGTTGGCAGGTGGTTCCTCACCTCGCAGTGCGACTGCAGTTCCCACACACAGCTCTCAGCCTCAGGACTAGGCAAAGCAGCAGGACCCCAGCTCAGCAGAGGTGCTGGACGGGGGGCTGCTGTTACATCTGCCATCCTGCCTGGGCAGGGCCACAGGACCTATTAACACTCGGCTTTGGCAAGGCGGCTGCAGAGCTTTGAAGTCCTGCTGCCTCCAACACCATTTCACAGCTCGATGCCACGGCTGTGCGTCATCAGGCACTCGGCACGGCCGGGGCGAGAGGACGTGAAAAGCTCGTATGCCCCAGAGACTGCAGTGCACAGGATACGGACTGGATTAAAATCTGGTCAACAGAGGTCTTAAAATGTCAGTGTAAACAGGAGGGCAGTGCTGGCGGGGCCACAGGGAAGCTTGCTTGGGCTTATGCTGCTTAACAATAGGTTCACTGACCTGGACAAAGAAAACCTCTGCTGATAAAGCCAGCAGATTAGACACCGTCTCAGACCCTCCCAAGCTTTGAAGAGAGCAACTCACTAACAGGCAAAAACTCTGAATTGCTCAGTCACCTACTCATTAACAAACCTCAGGCTATTTAACAGTTAAATGCAAAGTTATGTCTCCAGAGCAAAGCCTGCAGGACACTGGGAGTGGCTGGTGGGTACAGAGCAGAGCACCAACTCACCTCCTCCTGAGGAGCTGGCGCAGCAGTTCATGGAGCAACATATGGAGCCTGGGCAGCCACAGCTCAAACACACCATGAGAACAGCTCGGGGGATCCAAACCATGCCCAAGAGACTGTTCTGCCTCTCACTCCATCTATTCTGCTTACAGAAAAAGCATGAAGATCAGGGGGCATACTTGTATACCAGGGTTAGAGCAGCAACCCAGGACTTCCCAACCTACAGCCAAATTCAGTTAGTGAAATGAAGCAAATTCAGCCTGGAAATAATGCACATTTTTAACAGAGATTGAAACTGGCTCCTGTGACAATTTTCCTGAGGATCCTGATGGGTTCTCAGCCTTCCAGAATCAAGGATTTGTACTTTCTACAAGACCCGCTGTTGGAAATTTCCCTGTGGTTTCCTGAGGAAGAAAAGGCCAGTGCAGATGGCCACAATTCCCCCAGACTGCCAGCATCCGGGGCTCTCCCAGGCTAGATTTCCCACTTCCAGGACTGACGCACACCACCATGGGCTCCTCTTTGAAGAGGGGGTTTCTGACCTATACATTCTTCCCAGAAGCTCCCTGATGTTCAAAGCACCTTGCTGACAGACAGGCAGGTGTGCCTGTGACAGTGACCACCTCCCCAAATCCAGCGCGGGGGCGGCGGGGGAGCGGCCCCCCAAACACAGCCCTGGGCAAGGCACGGGGGAGTACTCCAAGCCCAGCTGTGACATTTCCTTTCACCTATACCTGTACAGCTGTTTCCTACAGGGCTGCAGCCTCCAGTGAGATGTGTGAGGCTTCTGTAGGTGCTTGGGAACAAGATGGAACAGAAACGCTTCACACCTGGCCCCAAAATTACAGCACGCTGGCAGGTGGCCAACATAAACTGGCAGAGTACCAGTTGCAATGGACATCAATTAAGCAGCCTGTCATCCTCAGACTGCAGGCTTTGCTTTTTGTGATCTGCATCGCTCCTTAAGCCTTCAGCAGCACCAGCACTGGAGTTTTCCAGATGGGATCATTTCCCGCAGATTCCACTCACTAGATTTATTGCAGGGTTTTTTTTTTCCTTTTTTTTCTTAAACCCACCCTCCCCCCTCCCCTTTTTAAAAGCCTGAACTATTATTCCACATTGCGGATTTCTCCAGGGCTGGATTCAGTGTCCTCATGCCGCGCTAGTGCTTGTTTGCCATCAGTTTCCTTTACCTTCAGCTGCAGAAAGGCAGTTTTAAGGATATCCTCAAAATTCTCTTAGCTTAAAGAGAGACTAAAAACCGAGACCAAATGATAACTGAACAGGATTCCTCTTGGGAAGGTGCCCAGCACTGCCCTAGGAGATGCAGCAGAAATCACTAGGACAGCACTCATGCCCATTGCTATGTTGCTACATTTAAAACAGCACAACAGTCACCAGTGTCCCCTCCTCTGCTACCCAGGGACACAGACTCAGCTTGGCACTTCCCACTGCACTAATGGCACCTGGCAAAGGCAGAGAGAGGCTCCCGTGGTGTCCACACAGCCCCTGGCACTCGTGGTTCAAGGCAAATGCCAAGGACAGACAAGCAGTTCAAAGCAGGTGATATTCTCCACGCTACCTTGGTGGTGGCGTTAAATCCAACCTCTCCTCCATCACCCCATGACATCATCTTCCAACATGGCCCATAATTTAGTTTAATTGCCTTTTACAATCCAAAGGCACCACATGAAAGGGAAGGTCGAGGCTGGGATGGAGTTCAGATACTGGTCAGAAAATGTAAACATCCCTAACTCTGCCGCCTCGGGGCTGCCAGCTCCTGCCAAGTCCCCGCTCCGAGCAGGGCTGCCTGTGGCAGGGATCTTTCACTGCTTGTTTGGAAACCGAGGCAGGCAGGAATGGAAGGAGTTTTTCAAGGATGATTCCTCTTTGGACTCTCCTACTTGGGGCTCCGATCTCTGCTCACAGTTTCCCTTTTCCTCTCTGGAGCAAACTCCAAGCTGGAAGCTCTCGCTTTCATGGGCTGAGTGCATTTGCTGGCCAGCTGGAGGGAGATGCTCCAAGGCTATGGAATGGGAATATGGAAAGGATGCTGAGAAAACAGTTATATTTGCTCACTGGGGTTTACTCTCTGCTTACAAAAAGCTTGTGCTCTCAGAGTCCTGGTCTTGCTACCCTTCCTATGATGCCTTGCAAGAAGTCCTCCCAAAATCACTGTAGTGTGGCCACTCCAATGGCTTAAAAGTGGATTTAATCCCTGGCATTCCAGGAGCCATTAGGTCTTGGAAAGGACAAAAAATCTGGTGTTTAGAGGCATGACAGAACCCAGTTGCTCCAACAGCTACTCCTCCTGGGCTTTTAAACCTGGGGCTCCCTTTCCAAGAAGCCTCAGACGTGACTACACACTGCCAAGAGATCTCTGAGAGTCTTAGGAAGACTGAAATACCATAAATAAGTGAAGTGAATAACAAGACAGGACTAATTTTAGCCCAAGTCTAACTAATAATTAGTTCCTAAACAGCTAATCCAAAGCCTACTGCAAATCTAGAGCATGTTGGGGCAACTAGAGAGAGGATCACATTTGGACTGTCCACCTGGGCTGGACAGTGCAGAGGAAAGAGATTTGGGGTTTCTGAGGAGAAACTGGGGGTTTGGGCTGCCCTAAAAGGTGAGTGAAACAAGAAACGGCACAAGTGTGGGAATCTCACTGGCCACGTCAGAGCTGGAGGAGCCAAGCAATACCCAGCTTGCAGGTCTGGGGCAGTAAAATATTGCTAATTATTTTTCAGAGCCTTGCATTTTAGGGCTTTCATTTGCCTGGTGAGGTGAGACAGGGTTGAGACTAGCTGAGTGGTGAGTATCTGAGACAGTCCACTCCACACATGAGCGTGCACATGAGGGAAAAAAAAAAGTGCCTTTCTGTTTGAGAGGAGGGAACCACAGTGACTGGCCCTATAAGCACATGTATTAATCATGCACCGTCTGGTTTTAATCCACACACTGCTGATCCTGCGTCTCACTGTATTGTTATCAGGGGAAGGAGTATTTCTCCTCAATCTTATTCACCAGCCAAAAGCCTGGAAATGCAAAAAACACATTTGTGAAGTGCCTTCCCAAGGACCCCGGGCCCCGGACCTGGTGAGCTGGGGCTGCTGCCTTTTTATTGGCGTTTAAAAACCTTTTATTAACGTGTGTCAGGGCTGGGGGAGGAGAGACAGGCTCAGGTTTCAGGACCCCCCATGCAGAGAGGTTTATTGTGGGAAGGGACATTAACACTTTCTCCTCCACATCTCCCCATGGCTGGGGCATGTGGCAGAGGGTGTGCTGCAGGCACCGCTTGGGTGATGCACACGTTGAGCCCATGAAGACCTTGCAGGGATGTGGACAATCAGCGCCTGCAGAGAGAAGAACATCCCTGCTCTGCTCCACGTCAGGGATCTGCAGCCCTCTTCCAGCCTTGCCAGTAGCTCCATGGGGTCACTGCAGAGCAGGATGCTCCCGAGACAACAGGATTCAGAAGGAGCTGAGGAATCCAGGCCATGCCCCAGGTTCCCAGGGCTGCACCCACACACAGCTCAGATGCACCACCACTAGGACTCACTTTAACCTCAACACAACCCAAGTGTTTTCCATTACCAGTCCCCCACAGCAGCACCATGAATCCACAGTTGCTACCTTCCTTCTTCCCAAACCTTAACTCAGCCATGCTGCTGCTCCCTGCTCTTGCCTGGGGGTCCAAGGCTGGGTGAGTGAGGTCCTGGCACTGTCTCCTTGGGCTGCAAAGGCTGCAGACACAGCTGACAGCTCAGGCACCAGGCTGCATAGTTTGCTGCTGACTGGTATGTTCGATGGTGTTCCATCACACAAGCTGCAGTGGATATCTGCCCAACATACGCCCAGGAAAACAGCACCAAGTTATGCTCACCCCGGAGCCAGCTTTTGTTGGTTACAGCTTCAATGACAGTGCAAGAGACGATGGGAAGCTCTAAGTGTCCCACTGGCTCCAGCAGGAATCCGAACGCGCGGCTTCATGGCAGCGAACGGAGTCAGAACATTTTCACTCAAAATAAGAGCCAGGCCAAATGCTCGAAAACTTGCTGAGAAACTCTGGCTGAATTCTGCACTCCATCTGCTAAATGGGACGTGGAGAACAAAAAGGAGTGGGAAGCACAGTGTTTGTCCTATACAGCTCACAAAACAACCACCCTCTTGGTAGAGCCAATAACCCAACACCATTTTGAGCCAAATTCTCTCCACTCTTGCCTTTCAACAAATTCTCTTCCTCTGAAATGCTACAAATTAATTAAGAAACTACTGGGTAAAAGCATGGGGTAAGGATTTGGAGCATTAGCAAGCAAGGTGAGATATTATCCTTGCAGTAAAAAGCCAACTGCCTCTTCCTAGCCATGCAAATGATAGAAAAGGGACCACAGCGAGCTTCCCAGAACCCTCCTCCCATCCCACAAGACATTCACAGGGTGCCATATAAAGAGCAGTACATTTTCATTGCCTCTCCAGCAAAGAATTTGGGCTGAAAACTGGGCCAAGACTGAGAACACAAGAGAAAGAAATTGGGTGCAAGAAATAACTCCTGCCAAAAAGCAATGAAAAATCAGTATGGGAAAAAACCCCAGTGCTAGAGGGAGCTGCTCTGCTGAGTGCTGAGTGAGGCACAGGGATACAGATCCCATCATGGCACCATGCTCAGCATGGATGCTCACCCTTCCACTGCGAACAGCCCAGAGATGCATTTCATAGACTCAAGAGTCACAGAATGCTTTGGGTTGGAAGGGATCTTAAAGACCATCTAGTTCCAAACCCCTGCCATGGGCAGGAGCACCTTCCACGAGACCAGGTTGCTCAAAGCCCCATCCAACCTCTCTTTGAACTGATGAACTGCCGAGGAGTTGGATTCATCTGGGCTCTGCACTCTAGAAGGAGGGCAGGGAGCAGATGGTGGACTGGGACCTGGACACAAGGACCCCTGCTGAAGTTGGGCTGGGGTTTTCTTCACAGCGAACTGCCTTTCTGTATCTTGCTCACAGTCACTCGTGAAAGGCACATCGGTTCATGCCTCAGTCACACCATCCTGGCTGAGTCTGCAGTGCCTTCTGCAACACCCCACTTCTGCAGAGTCAAATAATTCCCTTCAATAATACTGCAGAAGAAGAAGATTTGTGGAGCAGGGCAGTCGTTTGCTTGTAATGACGCAGCTGCCACTCCAGTCCCTTTCTACAGCGTTACCAATTCACAGAAAACAGGGTAGGAATGTCCAAAGAGGACACTTGACTTCTATTCCAAGGTGTTTACTTCCACCTAAGTTGTACCTGAGAGTGCCACCCAGCCTGCTTTTAAGATCTCCAAGGCTGAAGAGTTCCTGCAGAATTGCTAACAAGGCTGCTCTTAAGTGCTTAACTACCCAAAGGTATGAAGCCTTTCCTAAAGAGTCGTCTTAATCTATTTTGGTGCAATTTATGCCCATTCCTTCCTATGCTTTTCAGCATGGAGCGGAAGGACAGCTTGTTCTCCTCCTCTTTGCATTTTCCCCGAATTTCCACTAGACTAAAAAGCCCCAGCTCTCCCAAGCCCTTCTTGGAAGTAAGGCTTTTGAGCTCTCTACTCTAACTCACTGCCCTCCCCTTCATCCCCTTGGGTGTCCTCTGCACAGTGAACATACCCACCTGCTGTTTCACCTGTCTGACCACTAATGAAAACACTGTTCAGAAAGAAATAAAGGGGGTACAGGCACAGCCAGGCCTGGTTGCTTCCCTCTGGGATCTGTGCCTTTTTGGCAGAGCTAACACCAAGCCTGATATTCCCAGATGCCTGGGTGGCTGGTGCTGAGCTGCAAGGGCACCAGCTCCCACCTGAGGAGTTGTGCAGTTTCTTTATAAAGCACCAGAAGCAAAGGGAGATGGGACAGGGATAACTCCGTTCAGAAGCTCAGGTGTAGCTACAGGACAAAGACACGTCTCTTATTTCACAAAGATGAGTGCAAGTGCCTGGCAGGGCAGGTAGATGGCACTCCGAATAAACCGGTGTGTGGTTAGAAGAGGCAGAGTTCAGGGAATTCTGACCCTCTCCCACAAGTTATGGGGCACCAGGCAGAGCTGCTCAGCCACCTCACGTGCCTGCTGGGGGCTCTGGTTTGTGGCTGCTGGGAAAAGAATCTCTGTGTAGGTGAGTGGGGCACTGGGACTGTCCCCAGCAGAACTCCCATGAGGCACACACAGGGCAAATGGGCTACCTTAGGGCAGCAATGGCAACCACGTGCTTCTTATTTTAACCCCATCAAATAGAGCCTTGAAAATTCATGTTTCCACAGTGACTTCCTGGATGAAGGTGCTTCCCCAGATCGGGAGGGCTCTCAGTTTTACCCTTTTACGCTGTGCTCCTCTGCTGCAGGCAGTGCTGAGAGCACAGGTTGGGCAGACAGAGAAGTGAAACAGAAATTCGCACCTTTGGGTCCCTCTGTGAGAAAGGTCCTAAATTTCTCACCGTCATTTCAGGAGAAGGTCAAGAAGAAGTGGCACATGGGAAGGCACATTGCCCCCGTCACGCACAGGCTCTCCACAGAAACCTGCCCTCTGCATCCCCACTTCTCCTCCCGTAGCACCAACCGCTCGGGGAGGAGGCGCTGGGACTTCCCAGATGAGCCACGTTTCTGGAGCTGCGATTCTGCCTCCAAGCAGGAAACTGTTGAGAGCCACTCTCATCCTGCCGTGCCTCCAAGGGCGTGCAAAACAAATGCCATTGTGCCTCCTCCATCCCCCATCAGGCTCAGACACGTTCTCCAAGTGCAGCCCCCAGATCCCTCCTGGCCAGGTGGTGGCAGAGAGCAGACCCAAAACCCCACATCAACAAGGGAACTGATTTCATTATTCTAAAAACAAACAGCCAAAGGAAAGTTCAGGCTAGAATGGGCTCCTAGAGCAAAGAAAGGAAAATAGAGAGCGGGCAGTGGGGAATGCTTCATATTCCTAAAAGCCTTTTGTACGTTAACACATGGTGTCTGCTTCTCTCTAGTCACCTATTTATCACTCTCCTCTTTAGAGAAGGAAAAAAGTCCTGGCTGCCTTCCTAAGGCAGAGTTTTGTGGCCGGGGGGAGGGGGAGGGTGCTTTAAGCATGATGCAAACCATTTGGAGTGCACCGAGAGCTCTGCCAACACAAGCTGCACTATTTAAACAAGTGAGGAAATGATCGTATATACAACATGCCAGCGAGCACACACACACCAGAGGAAGTCGAGAGGGGTTTTCATGACACAGAGCTGGATGTCAGCGGCTGAAAGGTCGATATTTTCCCTTAACACCCTTCTCAATGACTTAATCGTGTTCCGTTTGCACAGAAAACTTCCCAAGAATAAAAGTCTGGAGGAATTGAGGGGGGATGTTTGGCCTACTGCTGACCTTGTCCGAGGTCCTCTCCACGTAGCAGGGCTCCTGGGGGGCGACCAGCAGGGGAACGAAGCCCGAGAGCAGCCGATCCTCTTCCAGGCTAAGCAGGGCAAGGTCGTCATCTGGGTCCTTGTACAAGGGCACCTCCGACTGATTCACTGTGGTCAGTATGTTACAGAAGTCAGCCAGCGTCGCCCACACATCTACTGAGACCCTGGGAGAACGAGGAGAGACGTGAGCAATTCAGGGCTGGAATGCGTTGGGAGTTGCCTGCAATGCTGCAGCGAATACCAGAGAGGTGAGGCGAGGCGAGGCACGACACCACTGCTGCCCTGCCCCACGGGAGGGCTCCGGCACAGCTGCGCTGGCACCGAACCCAGGAGGGATTGTAACCCTCACCCACCAGCGCTGACACCGGCAACCTGTCCCCCTGGACGGGGCCGGTTCCCGGGAACTAGCCCTTCCCACTGCTCTGCCCACCTCTGCCCGCTCCGGAGCCGGCACATCCGCAGGGAGCAGCTTCCCCGTGCAGTGCCGGCAGGAACCCAGCTCATTCCAGACGGGAGAAGGGATGTTTGTTACTCAATTTTAAAGCCTGTTGGGAGGACAGACCGGGCTCCTGGAGGGCTCCAGTCCAGCCCGGGGGGGCTCCAGCCCAGCCTGGGGCATTCTCTCCTTTGCACAGCTGTTACCTGCTGCGACCACGTGCTGCAGCCACGCTCTACAGCACAGAGATTTTCTCAGTTAAACCCCACCCATGCAGGGGTTAAAGCCATGTTTTGCTTCTGGCCAAGGGTTTCAACACTCAGGAGTGACCTGCAGAGCTGCCTCTGCCGTGTCTCACCTTCCCAGAGTGGAAGTGATGCGCAGGGAGCCGGGTGCGAACACGAGGCCACCAGCAGCCCTGGACTGCTCTCCACACATCCCCATCACACATCCCCATGGCTGAGCACCCTGGGGAGGGCTCAGCACCCCAGAGAGTGCCAGCATGGGGAAAAGCAGGGAAGCAGGCAACAAGCACAGGCTGTCTTGCACTGCATTTCTTCCTCCTGTTTCTAAAAACACTCAGATTGGGGTTTTTTAAGTGCGTAAACTGGGATGAAAGCAGGGAATAGGGGAACCTGGGGCTGATCTGCTTCTGGTGGCAGTAAGGAGGGTTGCTCCTCCACCCCACACCTCTGCAGCACTGAAAAGCACAGGGAAGTCAGCATCACCAGGGGTGCAGCAGTGACCGGTGCGGGCCGAGGCAGCCCAGGGCTGGAGGGAGGCCCCCTGCTCTTTGAACTGCTCCAGGTGGACAGAGTCTGCACTCGGTTATTTACGGGAATCAATGTACCAGGAAAGCACACTGAAATGAAACATCTTGTTTTCAAGAGCGTCCTGGGAGCCAGGCAGAATGAGGAGCCATTAATCAAAGCCCGGCACGTAATCAGCACACATGTAACGCAGAGTCGCCCACGTCCCTGAGCCAGCCCTAGCCCACGTTTTGCAGAGGAGAAGAGGTCCTTCAAAACCCGCTGGTCACAGACACCAGGAGCTGGGTTCATTCACAAAGCTCCATCGCTTGGCTCAGCCAGGTCTGGCTGTCAGAAATGTTTAAATATGGAAAAAAATAAACAGTTGTAACACGTTTTTCGGAGGGATCTGTCCGAGGCCCTTTGTGATGTAATGGGAAACGCTGCGTTTGTGCTACCAGCTGGAAAATAAACAGAGCTGCGAGGGTTAAAAGGAACTGAACTTTCCACGACCCCTATCTGCAAAAGAAGAAAATAATAAGAGGAATGATCCACTGCCCCACAGCCCTGATAGTTTATCCTCCGGCCCAGGCTGCAGAGACAAGCACCGGATGTGATAGGGCTGCTCTGGGCCACCTCCAAGGCGAGCTCTGCCCATGGGAGATGCACAGGGCTTGGGAGGCTCAGCCTCCCCCAGTGCCCTCTTGGCAACTGGGCTCGGCTGCCTGCGGCCAGTCACATAGCACTGGTGGGGCCCCATGGCTGGGCTGCCACGAGGGCTTGGCTGGGATGAAGGACGTGCAGAGGCATCAGCGGGGAGAGGAATGGGAAGAGCGCCCACGACCACGAGGGAACGAGCGCACGGCAGTGCTGGGGACAGGCACGGATGCAAAGGACACTCCCGGGGGGCTGGGACAGCCAGGTGCATGGGGCCAGGGAAGAGGAGAAAAGAAAGAAACACGTTGCAGAGGGCTTGCCTGTATTCCCAAAAAACAGAGCTGCAGGCAGGGGATGGAGATGATCAGTGAGTGTGGGAGGGAGGGAGAGGGCAGCAGCGGGATGCTGGGCTGGACTGGGATCTGCAGCAGGGCAGGGCGGCGGTGGGGGTGAAAGAGTAGCACAGACAAAGTACAGGGAGCATCTTTTTCCACAGGGCTTGGCATCCAAAGTCCGAAAAATGCCACATGAACAGTCACTGAGCTGACACTGCTAATGCCCTTGCAGGCACTCAGCCCACTGGTCCCCTCTTCTCTCTCCCCTTGCATCACTGCCAAGTAGGGCACCCCTCACCACCCCTGAGAGCAGTCCCTGTCACTTCATCCTTCATCTACAGCTTCACAGTGCCTTGCCACATCTGCCATTTGCCCTGAATGTGACAGATTCCCACCCTGGGCTTGCTTCAAACCTCAGACTGTGCTGGCTCCCCAGCTAGCCAGATCTCACTGCAGCGCAATTCCTGCAGCCCCCTCACACATGCAGCACCCTGCAGAGCCTTCAAAAAGACAGCAAAGAAGAAGATGCTGGCGTTTCTGCTCTGGTTTTCTCCTGTGATGGCAGAGGCAGCACTGCAGAGATCAAGTCTGACCGTTTTCTGCCATCCCCTCGGGTGCAGCTCCTCCTCTGCAGCACATCTCCCAGCACTGCCACCACCAATATCATTCACCAGCTGTTACCTGCTGGAAAACCCAGTGAGAGCAAACAGCTCCTGTTGACACGTAGGGCCCTGTGGATCTCATAATGGGATGTGCACTCACCCTGGAAGGTTGCACAACATTCAGGAGCCCTGTCAGGTGCCTTCTCCCCACTGCCTCTGCCCAGGACCACCCCTCATGGCCATCCCCAGACATTTCTGGCTTATGTCACCCCACGGTGCAGCGATGCTGGAGCCTCTCTGCAGAGCCCAGGCAGGCCCAGGTGAAGCTCTGTGCATGCACAGTGCCACAGCTTCATTGTCCCTCTGCAGAGGGAGGCCCTGAATTACTGACACCGAGCCCAGGCACGCAGCTCCCAGGTACAGGGACGAGGCTCCCAGAGCTTTTAACCAAGGAAGCGAGAAGGGGGTTAGCGCGAGGTCTTTCCTCAGAACGGGGGTTCATTCACTTCCCCATAGACACATTTACATTTGCTTATTCCACCAGGACAGGAAAAAAAAATAAGAGTTAATTTCTTTTTTATTGCCTCAGGATTCCAGGTTTAATGTAGCTGTCAGTGTGAGCGCAGCCCAGCTGCACGCCGACGGGACACGGCCCGGCCAGGCGATGGTGAGAGCCGCACAAGTGCGCAGCGAGCTGGACCACGGCCCCAGGGCTGAGTGCAGCCCCGGCGAGGCTGGGGATGGCTCCTGGCAAGGATGATGCCCCTATGGGCATCACCAGAAGGCAAAAGGCACACACCACAGTGTGCGGAGAGCAGAGGGTACCAGAGTGAGCCTGATGCTCGCCAAATCCCCACGGCCACGGTGCTGCGCAGTGCTCCGGCATAAGCCACCATCTTCACTGGGGGCGCGGGCTGCCTGGTGATTAATATCAAGCACAATGACCCCATGTTACAAGCCTGCGGGGGCCTGTGGAGGTGGCCATTTCCTGTGTAATACCAGCTTGTTTAAACACTAACATCCAAACTCCACAGCTGCAGAACAAACCCGGAAAGCACGGCGCAGAAGAAGCCCTGCATTGTGTTCCCAGCCGGCTCGAGCCGCGCTGCTGTGCAGATGGCAAACGCCTCGGGGCTCTGAGCTCCTGGGGCCAGGCACCGTGCACCCGCCGGCTCCCAGTGCCCACCGGATGAGGTGATCCGCATCCTCCTCGTGGGTTTCCTCTCTCCTGTACCAGGGGAGGCTGAATTAAAAGCAGCTCCTCTGTAAGGAGCAAAAAGGGTTGGCCACAGGAGCTCGTCCCAAAAGGTGTTCACCAACCTTGTCCTGGGCTCAGACAGAGCAGGATGAGGTGGTCACAGCTCCTCTGCACCAATGGTTTCCCCCACCTTGCCCTGCACATGGTCCCTTTGGCCAGCTGGGCATCCATAAACCCATTCCTCTCCCAGGAACCTGCCTTGGGAGCTGGAGAGACAACTTCCTCCCCAGGAGAGGTGCAGTCTTGTCTCAGCCAGCCTCTGCTTCGCCACAGCCCCCTTCTCCACAGAGACTTTTGGCTTCTGCTTTGGTCAACTTTACCTTCATTCTCAGCCAGGTTTACATTACAGAGACACCTCTGAATCCTCGCTTTGATGTCTCGATAGGGAAACTGGTGGCCAGCATTACTAGGGCTGTGATCTGCAAAAGGGATTTTCCATTTAGTCTTCAGCAGACTCCAGCAATGTTTTGGCACCCCTGTCCAAGACTCTGTCCATCTCTCCCAGTGGGAGCTGCCATCTCAGTGACACTTCTCTGCAAGAGCGATGTGATGAGAGCGATCTGGCAGATCTCTCTGGGAAGGTAAGCTCTAGAATGTGCTCACAGCTTTTGGATTTAATTTAATACTTGGTTTAAATTAACCATTTTTAAATGCTTGCAGACAGTCTCCACAAACTGAGAGGCCCTTCGCTCCGCGCAGAAGGAGCATGGATTCGCCAGGGTCAGCCCTGCAGCAGTGTGCCTGTCTAGTCACTGGCTTCCCCATCGGTTCTTGTGCTTCATTTAGCAATGGATTAATTGTGGCAGCAAAGCAGAGCAAGGAACAGCTTTGCTCTCCCCTCTGCAGCCCTTTTCACAGCCCAAAAGGAGATGGATTCACCTGGACAGCTCCTATTCTGGAAACACATGAGGAAAGAGCCATGGAAAGCTTGCTGAGACCCTCTTCCAAAATAGGAAGGACACCCTTCACCTCTCAAATACACACAGCAGCCTGAAAACCTGTTCCAGGGCATCCCCTGAGCCACGGTGACCATGCAGTGTGGCCAAGAGCTGGATGAGTGCACTGGATCAAGGAGTGTGGTTTTGGGGAAAGAGGGAGGATCTTGCTCGGGTTGAATTTGGGACCACTGAGCCCCCAGGTAGGGAGAGGATGCCTGCCAGGAACCAGGGTCCATTCCCAATCTCCCACCAAGCAAAGTACCCTGAAGACACAGGCTACCTGAGCCGCCCATCCTGCTCCCCAGAGCCCACTCCTGATGGCTCACATCCACATGCTGGGTTTCAGCAGCACTCACCCCTCACACCTTTCCCTCCACCTCTGTCCAAGGGGGAAAGCAGCGAGCTGAGGAATTTGGTGTGGGGTTTTTTTTTTTTTTTTTTTTATTGTACGGACTCAAATCCAGCAGTGTGATAAATGCATCCGAGCTACAATTAGGAAGATATATAGCATCAGAACGCGAAGGTCTGGGCAGCGTGGTGAAACGCGGGCTCTCCAGAGCCCCAGCTATGTTTCCCATTATGTAACCCTGGTCATGGGCAGACAGCCAGACTCCAAATGAAAAAGAGACTCTGGCTTGGCACCGTTTCTATTTTCCTATCCTCATTCGGGGTCAGCGCAGTGTCATACAGCTGCAGAGAAAGCTCCGGGGATTAAACCTGGGAAAGACTCCAAGACCAGGACCCGGGTTCAAGTACCAGCTGAAAGCAATAAACCAACTGCCACAGCTGGGCTGAGTTTAGACGTTCTCAAAGTCCCCCAGCTCTCTCCCATACGAAGAACGAGCGATTGTGAACATGGCGAACGCAGCGTGAGCGGAGGCCTTGGGACACATGGCCCTGGCAGCCCAGGCCCGAGGCTCTGGTGGAGTCTTGACAAGCTGCCCCGCTGGCCCTGAGCCCAGGCCGGCTTTCTGGCAGCAGCGCTGGCCCCGGATGAGCTGCACTTTGATGCGAGCTCTGGGCTCCTAGTGGGCTGCCAGGTGGGTATGAGGCCTGGTTTTTCCAGAAGCTTTAGCACATTCATGGCATCCCTGCGGGGTGCTTCTGTGCTTCAGGGGATTTTTACTGTCCCTCTTCTGTGCCCACGACATCACGAGGGGCAAGGAAAGTTGTTTAAGCGTGTCCAATCAGCTTTTCCACTGGCAGTGGTGGGACTTTGTGGCACAGCCCACCAGCGAGAGGCACAGAGCATGAGTGACACGGCACAGGCCCCTTACTCAGCTCTTCAACTTGGCATCTGTGCTTGCTCCTTGTATGCTCTCCCTGCTCCTGAGCTCACCCTGCCCATAAACCTTGGCTTACTCCACCACGCCTGCTGCTCTGACCCATGTTTTACTTCTAAACTCCTTTGAAGCTGCTCCTATCTAAACCCCTGGACTCGGTGGCTCTACCTGGTTAGTGAAGAGCCCCGGGGCAGCCAGCAGGCTTGTGTCAATAGAGAGCTGAAACACTAACCCAGTGCTCTCCTTTTCTTTTCCTACCCCCAAGGAAAACGTTGCAAATCCCAGGTCATGCCCAACAGTGGAGCTTGGCTCCCTGCTACTCATCCCTATCTGCATCTCCGGGAAAGCTCAGCCGCTGCTAACCCAGAGTCCTGGAGCACCAACACCACTCCAGGCAAGAGCTCTGGGCTGAAAGAGCAGCTAGTCTCCTCACCGTGGGTAAGACAGATTCTCCAGGTGAGCCAAAGAGTGGAGGAGCTAGGAGCCAACATGGGGCAGGCTGTCCATGCTCCAGGGCATGGTGGGACAAGAGGGACTGCTCAGCCACCCTCCATGGAGAGGGCGCAGTGGGGAAGCAGCTGGGCCTCTGCTGCAAGATGAAGACCCTCATTCCTCCATGAAGCAGAGCCTCTCAATCTATACCCACTACATCTGTGCCACAGGGTAGGCTGCCACCACTACCACCTTCTCCCACCCCACCAGGCAAGCAGAAGCCCACACCTGCTCCATGATCCCGGGAGGACACAGCCCTGTGCCCCGCAGGAGGGGGAGCAGCTCATCCCAGGGAAGGCGCCGAGTGCTGGCTGCATGAACCCAATCAGAAATTCCATCTCGAGGCTGCCCGTGGCCAAGGGCTCCGCGGCTCCCTGCGCAGGCAGCGCGAGGGGAAGGGGGGATTGGTGCAGGCGGGTTCACGTGACGGATCCCAGTTTGAGTTCCTGCCCAAAGATGGGCAGCAGTTCACATGAGCAGGCAGCGGTCCCACACCGAGCAGCCGACAAACAGAAAACAGACTCCATCTCCACAAAATGAGGCCCAGAACTTCCTGTGTGAGATTTCCATTTCCTCAGCCAAATGAAAAAGAACTGGAGTAAGAGGCAATAAACTAGGAGAGCAGGACTGGACCTGACGCACGGAGCGGGGACCCATTAATGGTTAAGCCACTTTGCTGGATTACTCTTAATGCGCCTTCCCATCACCCTGGGTTCTGGCTCCTTTGGATTAACAATAAGACGTGATTTCAGGCTCTGGATCCGGAGTACCGGAGGCAGATGGAAAATCCTGCGGGAAAGCAGCTACAGAGCATGCTCAGACACTGTTTCACATACTCCATACTTGGCCCTTTCACTCGATTTTCTGTCCAAAAATATGCAAATTGCCTAGTCCGCATTATGGACTAATGGGCTGAAATCGGCCAGTTTAGAAAATTAACCCTTTTGTGCATTGCAGGGTAGAGAAAAGCGATTTCTGAAGCAGAGGGGAGGCAACTTTTGGAGCTCCAGGAACAGGCAAGGTGCTCCAGGCCAGCCCAGCCCAACGAAGGTTGGCCCAACTCAGTCAAAAAAAGGCAACAAAACGCTTATGCTGGAAATAGAGTTCCCTCTGGTTGAGAGGAAGGCCCTGCCTGTCCAGCTGGCTGAGCCAGTGGAACGCCTAAAAGAGGGGTATCCCAACCAAATCAGACACAAATCCAAAGCAGAAGGTAAAAATCCATCTCATGATCCATCTTCAAACACACGAAAACAAGAGGCACCTGCCAGGCCCCCTCAGAGGCCCTTCAGCTCCACCCACACATCAATGAAGAAGTCACTGTGTCACCAAGGGTAGCTAGTGACCCCTAAATATTCCCCAGGAAGTAAACCTTGCCTGGGTGCTCAGGTCAGAGTGCCACAGCCAGCAGTAAGCATGAGCAAGAGGGAAGGGTGGCATGAGGAGCCCAGGGAACAGACACCAGAAGACAAACCAGAGGATGCACGTACTGTTTGGGGAGCTCGAGAGAGGTCGGAGGAGGATTCCAGGTGTCCGGGTGGCCAAGCATCCAGTCTGACCAGACTTTCACGCTGGGGAGCAGCTCCTTCAGGTCCTGGGGCAAGGCAGAGACCTTGATGTCGTCCTCTTCATCCTCCTGCTCCATCTCTTGTGCCTGATCTGCAAATACAAGATGTGAGAGCTGAGCCAGCTCACCACAGTCAGGAAGCAGGCTCAGGCAGGGACTGGGGATGCATGACACAGATCCCAACATCCCAGCCTTGGACACACAAGGGAACAGCCCCAACCCACAGCAAACACAAAGACAGATCTGTTCTCCCTATACAGGCGGGCCTGAGGGTCTGTGATCACTGAGGGCAGTGGGGTGTCACTGCAACAGTCATAAAGATAGGATTCCGAGGTCCTACTTTTGGGAAGTTTCCCAATAGCTGGCAGAAACCATACTCTGAGTCTATCCCTTTCTTCCAAACATTTCTGCCTGCACACATCAGGGGCTTTCCTGCAGATGATCCAGCCATAACCTGGGCAGAGTTTGGGATACCGGGAGAGAATCCATGGGCCCCAGCAGAGGGGAAGGGGTGTACAAAACAGCAGGGAACGAGGGCCTGAACCCCACCAGGCTGCCACATGGGCCCCTGCATGGATCCTGCTAGTAAGTCCTTACCTGGCACACATTCCCTTAGCAGGTTGGTGCACCTCCTCACCAGGAGTGCAAACATGGAGAGCCCCAGGGCTGTGGCCTGTTCCTGGATGACGGAGCGACAGTCTTCAGAGATGCATTCTAGGAGACAAGAGAGGGTTTGGGTCAGATGTTCCATCTTGCTTTGCCTTCACAGCCTCCCTTTCCACATATCACATGGGACATGGGTGAGCAATTCCCCAGCTCACACCTGCCCCGGACCCAATTGCTCCACGTAGGGGGAAAAAAGGTGGTTGAGTAGCCAACCTGGAGTGGGAAGAGGCTGCAGCCACACCATGTCCAACCCCACTGTGTGTGCTTAGCCAGCCAGCACCTAGCTGGCACTCAGGGCTCCCAGCACAGAAGCTGCTGCCTGGAACTGATGCCTTTCCCTGAAGGAAGGGGGTATGTTTAAGTGTTAAAAGGGTAATTAGCTGCATGTTTGATCTCTGTCCCTGCTGGAGTTTTAACCTCAGCAGCTGAGGAGGGGGCTCCTCCCATTAGTTCAGCAGTCACACAACAGCTTGTCAAGAGAGCTTAATTGGAACTGTTACTCAAGTAGATGCCACACGACCACAGCTCTTCCAAACAGAGCCGGCTCGGAGTGAGAGCAAATCCCCCCAGCACATCTACACCCAGCCAGAAACCACTTCTGAGGCTGCTGAGAGCAGCGGGGAGCTGGCTCGAGGGAACTGCCTGGAGCCAGACGTGGGTTACGCAGAGCGAGGCCAAGAGTTTGGTGGGGAATGCCAGGCTACCCGGGAGCGCTCAGGCACTGCCAGCTGCTCCCAGAAGGGTTTTAAGCCTCTCGGGCAGCCTCTGGCTCCCAATCCCCTCTGCCCTCCATTCACATCCTCCCCTGAGATGTGGGGGAGTGGCTGGCTGGGAAGAACCTGCGGGACTGGATGCACCCGCATCACTTAGGGGGTTCCCACCCGCCTGTGCCGTTTGTTTTCCACAGGATGCTTCTCACTGGCTTGTGCATCACCCGCTGCAGGACCAGGGCTTCCCCGCTGAGAACAGCTGCCCCAAGCCAGGCAGAGGATTTGCACAGTGACCACAAACACGCAGGTACTGACTCTGAACGGGTGTCCATGCGTGAAACCCCAGAGCTGGGATGGGGAGGGAGAGCCCCCGCAGACCCCGGCGCCCAGGCACATCAGCACCAGCTGCATGTCAGCATGGAGAAGGTGTTGGAAGCTGAACTACCCTGATGTGGCAGAGCAGGGATTTTGAGCAAAGGCCAAGAGGATTAGAGCAAGATACTGAGACCCTGTTTCAGCCAGGGGCTAGCAAAACACCTGAGGTGCAGAGAACAAACAGTGGGGTCTTAAGTGCAAATTATTTCAGAGTGGTGGGGTGGGAGATTAAAAACAACCAGAAAGAGACTAAAACACACCAAGAAAATACAGAAAACAAAGGGAGGAAGATCTGCAGGCTCCATTTGGCCTGTCAGTGAGTTCAGCACCAAGTGGAGACATCACTGAGGGTAACCCAGAGTGGCACCAAAAGGGCTTGGAAGCCGAAGAAGGATGCTCTGCTCCCCGAGCCAGGGCTGAGCCGGTGCCACAGAGCAGTGGTAGGAAGTGCCGTACTGCAGGGGCTGTCAGCTTTTGGAGGAAACATAAAACTAAAGATGTGACCACTCTGGGACAGTAAATCTCTTTCATGAAGCCTTTCCCACAATTAAGAGTGTTAGTCCCAGTGCTCTGGCCACAGTCCAGTCCAAGAAATTACAGTCATCTTCCCCACGCTCCCTCCTCCTGCACTCCGGTGAGATGCTGGACTGTTTTCACTTCTTGTCTTAAATGGACACACAACAAGACCACAGTGGTCCAGCTGCCACACCTGAGCCTGGCAAGTCCCCAGGGAACGAAAATCTCCAGGCATTTCTGCAAGCACCCCCACACTCTGAGTGGGCAGCACCCCTAGGACTCCAGGCCCTGCACTCAAACAAGAACTCATAGTGACTCCCAGACTGGGCTGGTGCAAAAGCTACATCCTCCCCCTCCAAAACAGACAAAGCTTAAAGGTGTTTGCAATGGTGAGAGTGACAAGCACCTGTATTTCAGGCTGTATTGCAGAGACTGGCTCCAAGTGCTGGAGCAATGTTCTGTGGTGGCTGTAGCCAGGCTTGGCCGCAGGGCCTCAGCCCTTCCCACTGCTCTTGTTGCAGGCTGCAAGTTCCCCACACAACCAAAATACAGCAAGAAGTTTCTTGCACGTGAGCTGTGGCAGGTACAGCCATCTGCAACCCGCTCACTCAAGCTGAGCACTACGGCCACAGCACCATCAAACATCTTGTGTTGCTGCAGACGTGAACCATGTGCCCACCAGCTCATAAAGCCACGGTGCTCTGACGTACCGCAACAATGCTCAGCCTCGACACAGCCTGCAAAGCTGCCCACTGTGCAAATAAATGGAACAGGACACCCACATTTGAGGGCTGTTTCCTCACAGTTCCAGCTCAGCTACTCTGGGTGTTGTTAGCTCATCACTAAATTACACTAAACTCCCTCAGTCCTGTTAGTTCATTCTGTGGCCAAGCTCCTCAGCCTCATTCCCAGGTGGCTCCCCCAGCAGGGAAGGGACAAGCATCCAGGTGGGTGCTTTTTCAAGACCTCTGAACATACACCAGCACTCCAGCTCCCAGCCCTGCCAGCAAAGGCTCTGAAGAGCTTAATTGTAGAACAAAAGAGGAAAGCACCATAAATCAGGAGAAACTTTCTCTCTGTGCCTTTTCATCACTTTCCTCAGGAGGCTGGGAGCTTTGGCCTTCCCCGAGCTGGAAGCTGGGAGCCAGTGGAGATGATTACGTGAGGCTGTGGGGTGGCAAACCCCAGGATACCCTGCCACAGGAGACAGTCAAGATGAGGGTACAATCAAAGGGCAAAGCACTTGGGATGTTTACATAAAAACCTGTGGAATGTTTTGAGTGATGGGCCATAAGGAAACCAATTCTCTGCACCCACAGCGAGGTCTCTCGCCCACACCATGCATTGTCTGAGCTTACCATGGCACTAAGAGAAAAACACTTTGTAGAAGATACGCTGGAAGATAAACGGAAGCTGGAGCAACAAAACTGCTCTGGAGACCACAAGGAATCATTACCTCTGAGCTGAACAATGGTCTGTGCTGCTGGTAATGCATTAAGTCATAAACTTCTTGGAAAGAGATGTTCCTGGAGGGTGGAGTGACACATAGGTCATTCTTGTCCTTGCAGTTGCATAGCACTAGTAAAACCTGGGGACAGCAGCTGCCACATACCAACAAGAGCATCCAGAGAGATCCTGACTGCCCAGGTCAGGGCAAACCCTGTAATTTCCTGTTTCCCCAGATCCACTGTGGGTGCAAGAGAAGAACAACAGCGTCAGGTCCACAGGCATCCTACCCCTGCAGGCAGTCACCAAAAGCTTGCTGACAGAGACTTCAGGTGGCATCGATGGCACTCCATCAGCTAAAGCTGCCACAAATCCAATCCACTTCCTCCTCTGAAACCCCAAATGAGGCTGCAATCAGATAACCCTCCCACTTCACACTCAGCCACGCTGTGCAGCTGGGGCACAGTGTGGAGGTGTCAGGCAAACTATGGAGAGAAATCACATGTAAAAGAAGCTGGCAGGAGGTCACAAGTCCTGAGGTGGTTGGAGCTGTGGCTCCAATGTGCCACCAGCAGCCACAGCAGTGACGCTCCGTGGGAAATCATCCAGCACCAACAACCACAACACATTCCCCCTCTACCTTCTCCCCTTGCAACCCGGCAAATGTCCCTGTTAATGCCAGTACTGGATAAACAGCTCCTGTCACCACATCACCTCTCAGCTCTCGCCTGCACAGCCACCCTGTGAACCCGATCACGCAGCCCAGCGGGGTTAGAAATGTCACCTCTCAGCTGTGCCACTGCCATCAAAGGTGCTGCGGGGGCGGGGAGGCGGGTGAGCAAAGCTGGCACCACTACCTCAATAACTGCTTGTTAAACCACAACCTAAGGTCAGGCCTTCAGGACTCGCAGCCAAGACTGACTCAAGGTAAATCCATACACCCGTCGCATGCTGTACTGACACACAGCCCGTGGAGCCACACTGAAGTCACAGAAGTGAGCTGAGCCAGCCCCAAATCCCTCCTTCTGGGAGCTCCCTTGGCCACTTGTAGCCCCACATCAACTACATCAGCAAAACTCAGGCACACGCAACGCTGCACAGGGCTAGAAAGGAGCAGGCAGAGTGTTTAAAGCAGGAATGTGTCATCAAACGCTTTGCAGCCCGAAATGATGGTAATTTGCATTGCCCCACGCTTCACAGGCTGAATTTGACTGGAAGAGCTGTCTTTCTGCACCAGAAAGAGCAAAAGCCCTGCAGTCCCCTGTAAGCCCCTGTGGAGGTCAGGGCTCCAGAGGCTGGAGCAGCAGCAGGACGTGAGCTCTGACAGTTGTGAGCACCGTGTTACTAAGCCTGCCCGACACCAGCCACTCACGGGACCCTTTTTCCAGCTGGCTCGGACTTGAACTATTAGAGCTGAAGTTTCCATGCTGGGTGCCGGTCTTAGCTCGAATTCTTCCAGAAATCTTTAGCCAAAACAGCTCGGACACTTGTGAGAATAAGGCTAGGAAACAAGATAGTGGCTTACCCCTGTTTGAAAAAAACACTTACAACCTTTTCCTTGAGTTAATCTAGCAACTACAAATCCTGGAATGGGGATCTGAGATTTTGCTGCAGAATAACCTTTTTAACAGAGAGTTTTCCTGTCCTACTAGAAATCTGTCCACGCTTGGCCAAGCTATAAACATCTGAAAGACAGCAGTTTTTCCATATTCAACAGGAATTCATTTCAGGAGTTAAAACCTTCTAAGATTTCACCTCCCTGAGCATGCTCCATCCTCCTACCTCCCTTCATCTAAGCTGTGTTACAGGCAGCAGAGCAACTGCACTGCTCCCATCCAACCTGTGGGGACCTCTGAAAAAACGTCCTTTTACTAGTCACTGCTGCTTGCTGCAAGCTGGAGACTGGACCCAGACCCCTCCAACTGGCACCCAGGCTATCTGCTCTGAAGCAGAGCCCAAAAGCGAGAGAGGGAGAGGGGATAGGATGGAAAAAATGGGAGCTGACGAGCATCAGACTGTGAGCACAGAGCAAAAGCAAACAGGAACCAGAGGCAGGTGGCTTTTCTGAAGATCACGAAAACTCTCTGAGCTGCAGGAGAGTCCTTCCTCTTCGCGCATAGGACAGAGGGTTTTTTCTCCAGCTGGGTATTGGGGCTGCACGGAGAGCACCGTTTTCCTACCAGGAGGCAGTTTCCTTCGCAGGGATTGTTCGGGGAGAGGGGTGGATCGGCTGCCACAGCGCCCTCTGCAAGCACCTACCTGGGCTCTCCCTGCATCCACACCAGGGCTGCGAGCTCTGCTCCCACCCAGCCGGCAGCAGAGCCCGACCCAGCATTTCTGCAGCCATAAATCTACCTGTTTCACAGGGGAAAGGGTGTGTGGGGAGGGGGGAGAAGGAGACAGAGAGAAAGGGGACTCTTGTAACAGGGAGAAATTTGTGTTTCTCTGAGAATGTTATATTCATGGAAAACATAAACCAACTGTCGTCAAAGTCGTCTGAGCTCAGGAAATGGAGCGGCCGGGAGAAGGCTGCCATGTGGCCGGATGTTATGTATTTCTAATTAGTGCTATACATCTTTCAGCAGCGAGTGTCCTTTTGCTGGGAAACACAACGCGCTGCCCTTGTTATTGTAACTGTCAGAGAGTGCTTAAACAGATAATCTCCAGGAAAAGTGATAAACACATCCCCTCTCCCACTAGGGTGTGCAAAACAGCAATGCCAAACCTCTATTAGGGCAACCAACCAGCTACAGGAAATGGGAATGGGAAAAGAGCAGGCGATGCAAGGGACAGCCGCCTCCGAGGAGAGGGATTTGCTGGAGGAAGCTTCTTTTGGCCACTTGAGTGCCATGTGCCGAAGGAAATCCTGCGAGGGACAATTGGGGCAGAGCGAGCTCAAGACACGTAGCCTCAGGCAGGGGGGTGCTTGCAGGGATGGGTCAGGGGGCTGGGAGTGAGGGCTCCCAGCTGCTCTGCTCAGAGAGTGCCCTTGGCTGCAGTGGAAGGGAGCCACAGCAACCCCCAGGCTCACAAGCAAGCAGAGGACATGCTCCTCCATCCATCCTCCACCCAGCTAAACACATCACAAGGAATGCTGAACCTTCCACAGTCAAAACACCACCAGCGAACAAGCTTTAGAGTCTCAAAGGAGACCAGGTTCCTTTGATTCAAGCAACCAGACTGCTCCATCCAAGGGTCAAGAAGGCTCCAGTGAGACAGTTTCCATGCTGGCCTCTCTGTCCTCACCTGAGCTGTGGAAGCCCAGAGCAGTGCTGGCAGCAGGTGATCCCAGCAGGGATGTGGTTTGCTCCCAGGGAGCAATGGCTGAACCCGCCTTCCCTAGTGACCATATGGGAAGGCAGTCAAAGGAACAAAGGGGTCTATGGACACAATCCCAAGGATGACATAACGGGCTGGCCTGGGGTTGCGGGAGCTGCAGGAGCTCGGTGAGTGCAGGGCTGGGGGCGAGCAGAGCCTGAGGCACCCGGCTGATGTGTCAGCAGCTCAGAGGCACAGACAACTGATTCACCAGCCGGCTGCTGCCCTGTGGGGAAGAAGGCAGAGGCTGGTCACCTCTGAGCTGACACCACCTGAAGGCAATTCGCTTGCTCTCTTAGCACTCAGACACAGTGTTTTCCCCGTGAGTCACTCTCGGCCAGACACAGCGTTGGCAGGGCTACAGGGCAGCCCACCGGGATGGGGCTGTCTGCAGGAAGCAGGGAAGGAGAGCCGTGCTGCCGGCCCAGGCAGCTGGTCCCGCTGGTGGAGACCGCACACAACCGACGGGAATATAAAGCAGCAAAGGGAGGGGGATGCTCACAGCTGTGGGGCATTTCCCCGACACCCCCTCGCAGGGGACCTGTGAGTCACTGGCACTCCCAGCTCTTCGCTGGGAACTGGCGAGTCACACACACACACACTCATCTGCCCCCTGAAAGAGCCTGGGAACCTGGAGGCACTCGCTCAGCCCTGGCTAATACCCTGCAAAGAGCCTGGCAACAGATGGGCAGCTCTCCTGGCAGAATGCTCCCCGACTCTGAATTTGCAAACGGCAGACACGATGGCAGCCCCAGCACTCCTAGCACTGTGGCTGAGCTGAACATCACCACCTGCAGCACACAGGGCTGAACCCCTCCCTGAGTTACCTTCAGACTGCAGTAATAACCTGGATGCCCCCAATTCCATATCACGGAGAGGCAAGGAAGATCCCAAGGGGGTCTCAGTCACAGGACCCAGACATGTAGCAGCACCAGAGAACTTGCTGCACGTGTTCCCAGAGCAGCTGGGGCCGCCCAGGAGCCCTCAGCTCCCTCTGCTCCATGCTGAAATCCTGACTTGTCCGAGGGAGGGAAGGAGGGAGGCCTAGGAGGTGAGGAATGCTGGGGGCCTGGGGAGGATGGAGCAGCTCTCCCTGTGGAAGCCATTAGATATTCAACACTTCATTTGTTTCCAGCCGTCCTGGACTGCAGCACTGGGCTCTAGGACGGGAGGCTCTTCTCTGACGTAACCAGGAAGCAGCTGCAAAATTAAGGAATCCCTCATGACATCATAAAAAGGGTCGATGGTTTACAGGGGAAGGTATAAAAATTAATGACATATTCCCACCCGAAGCAGCCAGCCTGCCCAAGAGCCACAGGGGAAGCCACGCTCTGCCCAACACGAAGGGGCTGCCTGCCCAGGACAGCTCTGTGCTGCCAGCTCCCTCCAGCTCATTTTGGCTCTGATTGTCCCTAAGCCCAGGCAGGGCTGGATCCTTGCACCTGGGGTGCGATAACCAGCTCAGTATATCCTTCCTGACCCTGATGAACAAAGCTTTAGGGAATGACTTTAGGGACAGCTTTCTTGTGTACTCAGAACTGGCCAGGAATCAACGACAAAGAACATCACTGTGAAGTGACTCGGGGAGAGATGGTTATTATTTTCCATGGGAAAAGTAGATATGTGCAGAGAGTGCCCCCAACACCCCAATTTTTGCAGCTCTGGGAGACCAATGGGACCTGCAAGAGGAGGCAATGGCATGCAACCCAGGCGAGGGCAGAAAGAATGACATTAGCCTTGAGGACAAGCACAAAGCCATTTCCACTTGAAAAGGGAAAAGGATAGTGGTTTAAAATTAACTGCAGCCTTTTCCAGGAAATATCAGTGGAAAGAAGCAGCCATTTTTAGAAATGTTATTCTCAGAAATTTCCTGAAAAGACCCATCAGTCAAAACACAGATTGAAGCCATTTCCACTTGCACTAAGCAGCACTTCGGAGCTCTCCCTCCACACTTGGGGTGCTTGACCCAGCTGGCAAGGCTGGGATCCTGCTCTGCACCCCTGACCCCAGTGAGGCTGTGGGAGTCAGTTTTGGATGTGAAACAGCCCATGCAGTGTCACAAATACTCCTCCTGCCCGGGGAGGCACGTACATCCCAGTTTTCACTAGTCACACTTGCACTGGGACACACCAGTCCTCAACCATCACAGCTGGGGCAAAAGAGACCTCCAGTCTCACCCACACTGGCAAATCTAGAGAGCTGCCAGAGAAACCCTCATTTCTCAGCACTGCCTTCACCAGTGCTCCGAGCACGTGAGCTGACACTGGCACTTATGACACAGGCACAGCAAAGTCCTCATTGCCTTGAGGCTCCACATGATCCCCAGAGCCACAGGTTCTGCTGCTAACAACTGACAGCAACATGAATTTGACCCGTCTGGCAGCTAAAAGGCTGGCAAATCCAAATGTACGTAACTCCTGGCTGGCTCCTAAGCAAGCGTGTCCCTTCAAGCTGGCATGTTGGCTCATCAGAGTATCTATAGCTCCAGACCAGCCTGGCACCAGCTCTCTTCCTGCAGAGGGAATATTTGCTATAAGATGCACAAGCAGCAGGGATTGAAGTGACTGCAAGGGCGAAAGGGCCCAAAGGCGAGCAGAGCATCTGGATGAAACAGAGAACACTGCACAAAAGACGAAAAATCATGGATGATAGAAATGAAAAAAGGTTTTAGGGGCACTGCAGTGATGCAGAATGATAAAAGAAACCCCCTGACAGCTTATCCTCTGTCTGCACAGATCTATGAGCCCTTCTTGAAGTCTCCAGCTGCACAGCCAGAACCCTGAATCTCACCTCAAAGGAGCTGGTGACGAGCTCTTCAGCTGCCAGGGAGTCTGGCTGGGTGTACACAGCAGCATGGTAAGTGCTACCAGCATCCTACCCAGGATGCCCAGCCACACTTGTGTCAGATGTTATTTTCAGTGGCGAGGAGGTGTGAACAGGGCTTCCCAAGAGATTTCCTCCAGCCCCGAGTGAAGTTTTACCAGGCAGCATCTGCACCCCCCAGCCCGTGCTGGAGGTGGGCATGTCCTTGGCAGCAAATGTGAGCAGACAGCCTGGAACTTGCCTCCTCAGGGGTGAACCTTGGTGAGCACTTCAAGCTTGGAGTTAAAGTTAATGAGAGCAAGTGCCTGCAGACAGGAGCATTCGGAGAAAGGAGCCTTTGATGGGGCAGGAACAGCAAAGTGTGGAGCTTCCATTTCAACACATTCACTCCTTTGCTGCTCTTCTTTTTACAGCTTCCTGAGGGACCAGAGTGTCAGTTTGCAAAGCAAATGCCAAAACATAAAAGTGAAATCCATGCCCCTCTCCCAGTAAATCTCAGAGTCTTCACTGAATGCCTGCAGGCCTCACCTCCTCCCATCCACTTGGTCCCTCCAGCCTCCCTGACCAACAGCAGTGGCACCCCGAGCACCCCAGCACCAGGACATCCTGCCAAGAGGGGCACAGCCCAGCCACTCTGCCTACAGTGATGCTTACCTAACACTTTCCATTATAAGACCCTGGTTTCAGTTCCTAAGAACTTTGCCAAACTTTAACCATTTAGGCTGCAATCCTTCATGCCAAAAGCTTTCTTCGAGCTGAATTTATTGGGAAAATTTCAACTACAAAGGTTCAGCCATTTGCCAGAATGAGGTTAGGGAAAATATATTGTTCTTCTGAAGTTAAAAATTCTTTGACCGTTTCAGCAAAATCCCTAGCACCTTCACACTTCGGAGTAGGAACCAGAAGTTTGGCAGGGGACGGCGGCAGGGTTGGGGTGTTCCTTCTGCCACCTCCATCCTGCTTTGCCAAGGTGAGGGCCTATGGAAATCTGGGTGGTCATTATCAGACACCTCTCACATGCCACTCCAACTGAAGCAGCAGCTGGTTCATCTGCTTGGATAGGCAAGGGAAGAAAGAACCAAGCCAGGTCAGACTGGAGAGGGAAGGGGAGGTGCAAAAGGGGGCTGAAGTAGCACAAGGCAGGTGACAGCAGCCCTTCTCCAGCCCCCTCACTGCTCTGCTGGCACCATCAGTGGCTGCTCTCCCCAGAAGGTAACAGCTCCACACATCCAGCATTCCTGCCGTGGCAGAGGCTTGTGTGGTGCAACTAGATTTACGTGCCAGCTGAGGATCCCAGATGAGGTCAGTCTGGTTCCATGGGGGAGCTCACTTTTCTGAAATATATGGAAATTACACATCCAAAAAACCACTCAGAACACCAGACTTGGAGGCATCTATGCAGCTTCAAGTCAACTGCATCACACTTACTCATCATAAAGTCGTCATAACAACACATCACTTTTTCTCCCCTCAAAGTACCATTTTCAGTCAACACAGAAAATTAACAGGCAGCAGAGACCCTCCTGCAAGGTGTTCTGATGTGCTGAAAGGTGTATGTGTTCAGTAAGGCTGAGGGCTGCAGGACAGAGTCATGGTTTGAGGATTAAGATGGAGAACTTGATGCCATCTTTGCCTTGGTCTTGAACTTCCAGGGGGATCCAGAAGTCCCCTTAACCCCTCCTTCCCAATGCACAGTCAATATTTGTGTGTCACTCACTTGTTGACTGGCCACAGTGATACTGAGGGGATGGAATTTGCAGACACTGGGCAACTCTGCTTTGAGTAGGATCAAAGGCAGTTCCTGAAGGATTATATTTTTTAGGAGAACTCCACCTCCTGCATCTCAAGTTGGGCAGTCAAGGAACCAGAAAACTGGTATTTTCCTCAAGCTCAGTTTTCTGTCGGTACCTGTTAGAGGTACCATGAAAAAAGGCACTCAAACCCGAGATGTTTTAAGCACAAACCAGTGAGTTTACACTACCCAATTATTTGGACCTCAATCTTCTAGCTCTTCCTAAGCTCCATGTGGCACTGAGCATGATGATAACATTTAATCAGCGACTTCTCTGGAAAACTCCCATGCAAAAGGAAAGGACTTCTACAAGCAAAAGGACTGTAACAGGAAAATTCAGCCTGGGATCTCTTTGCCATGTCATTGTCTTGTCTATCACAGGAGGCCTTATCTGTGTTACACCACCCCTCAAGTGCTGCTGAGCACAGGCTTTGAGGCTCACTCTGTTTGGAAACAACCCCTCACAACACTCCTCACGAGGATACGGGCAGATTCACCCCCCAGACCTCTCCTGGTGAATGGGGGCTGTGGTCTTCTGTGGAAATTTGGGAAAAAATTCTGCTCTGAGCGGTGCCATGCAAAGGGAGGTTCTCAGGTGTCAAGTGAGCAACTCCCTGCGGGAAGGGCTGCGACCACAGGCACAAACCCACAGCACGCAGAGAAACCATTCCAGGAAGTTTAACATCCGAGCCCCCCTATTAGAAAATATGATCTCAGCGCTCCAACAACTTACATGGAGCTGGAGCCTCAGGTCCCAAACCCCGGTGCAGACTGCGGCACGCGCGCGCTCACACCGGCTATTGAGCCCCCGCCACGGCACTCAGGAACTAAAGAGCCTTAACCTTCTACATTCATTAACAAGCCTAAGACATCATGGGTTTAGGCCAAATTCCTCTTTCCCCTGGTGATTTGAGATAGGATTGGCATGACCACGATGTTCCCTGCAGCTACTGCTGCTGCAGCATTCCCAGCACGGCCATTTGGAGGGAAAGGCTGCGCTGGAGGGTGGTGGGCTCACTCTGGGGTGCCCCAGCACCCCTTTTGTTTGCTGCTGTGTCTCGTGCCAGCAGGACGTGAGGGAGCTGTGGGCTCCCATACAGCCAGCGCCGCTGCGTTTCCTGCAGAGATTTGAAAACCTGTTGCAGTTCCAAAGCGAGCTTCGATTTCACTGTGACCAGCAGCTCAGAGACTCATAGTTACTATACAGCCGAATAAAATATTTTTTCATAAATTTAACGCCAGCATGTCTGTGTTTGGAAACTTTGAAAATCCATGTTGTATGGTTTACTGCACTGGAAAAGGTGCCAACAGAGTTTCAAAGGAAGGGAAGTGTATAACTGTTTCCTTTCAAATGCATTTTCCAATGGGATCCATTGAGGGAAAAGGCTGGAACTAACTAAAACATTATTAAAAACTGTTATGAAAAGAGACAGAGAGATGGAAAAAGATAGACAAAAACTCCAATACACAGCCGAAAGGGAGGGAGGGAGACAGGCGGCAAGAAAGGGGATATGGGCAGAAAGACACTTCGGGTGGGGAAAATGGGGCGAGACGGGGAGTTTTAACTGGCAGTCACTCTTCGTGGTTTCATATTGTTGCAGATCAATTGATCAGGATTTCAAGTGCTCCTGGCCCGGTGGCACAAGACGAACCACAAAGTTGGCTGCAAGTGCAGCCCTTGCGAACTGCTGACCTTCAGTTTTCAAACCAAAAATATTCTTTGGGAAACGGTTACAACCAGGTTCCAGCCCGGGCTGCCAAGCAAAAAACAAGCACTACTAACCTGAAGTAACGCCCCGAAGTAACTTACACCAAGGCAACAATCAAGACTAGTAACCTGAAGTAACTGCCTGGTGTGATTCAACCAGCAGTAACCGCGCGTGACATGTGTGCAGGGGCTTGGCTCTTCCGTCCTCCCGGAGTGGAGCGGGGAGTTCTCCAATCACTGACACCCTCCGTCGTGATGAGCATCGGCCCTCAGACTGCTCCCGCTCCGTGTTGGCCACGCTCAAGCTACTCTAACCACGTCTATAAATACCAAAGCAATTGGGTCCATATAGCGCGGTCACAGCCCCCTTCCAAAACCGCCGCTCCAGCTCCAGGCACAGCCCTGGGTTTGCTGCCCTGCAAGTGAAGGGGGAACCAAAAGGGGTTCAAAACATACATTTTGTCAGAGGCTCCAGTGCCCTGGCCATCAGGAGGCTGCCAGGGTTGGGGCTGGATCTCTGTTGCTCTGCCAGGCTTCAAAGAGCCAGGCTGGGGGTGGGCAAAGCTCGGCGTGCGCCTGCAGAGCTCCAGGCCTGTGGTTCCATGGGGTGTAGTAACCCTGGGCTGTAGCACACATGTCGAGGGATGAGGGGAAAAAAATAAACAGACAGACAAAAGAATGAGGATGCTCTGCCAATTCCAATTGTGCAGCTTTTATTTTAAATGCTTATCAAGCTGAGAAAGAGCAGAGTTCTTGGAAAACAAGGTTTCCTTTCTTCCCATGCCAGTGTCAAACACCCTCAAGGACGGGTACAGCACAGGCGCTCGCTGCCGGCTGCCCTCTCTGCAGCCACCACCCCATCCCACCCGCCTCAGGGAGGGTTTGCAACTAATAGCCCTGGTGTTTCTGGTAAAAAAATCTGTGATTTTCTTAAATATATATTTTTATATATATATATGTATATATAATATTTTTTTTTATTAATCTCCAATCTGGCTGGGTTCAAATTACGGCCAATTACCCACCAACACTTCTCGCTAATAAAATAAATTTTTACGGGCCCTAATTACTGCTTTCGCTCGAACCGCTCTACAGGAAGCCGGGAGGCTGCGGCTCTCCAGACGGCAGCAAGAACAGTAAAAGCTTACAAGCGAAGGCACCCGCGAGTAAACGGCGAGTGACTCAGAAGGAGCCGGAGCCGGGGCCGGGGCCGCAGGGGCGGGCGGAGGGGGAGCGCTCGCCCGGCGGGAGCGGCAGTGGCGGCGGGCCGCGAAGCGCTGCGTGTGCCATGCGCAGGGCCGGCCGTCAGGTCCCCCGTCAGGTCCCCCGTCAGCCGCAGCACCCAGCGCCTGTGACGCAGGGCTGTTCCCGGGGACAGGAGTGACGGCCGCGCCGCTGCGCCGGGGGACGGACGGCGGACGCGAGCCGGCGAGAGAATTATATTTGGAAACGGCTCTGCATCAGTCGCACGTGACAAGAAGAGGGGCAGAGTCGCCTCCCATCGCGGCTCCGCGGGAGCAGCCTCGGNGGGAGGCGGCTTCTCAGCCCAGCTCCCCCACCTTTGGTTCTCCGCGTTCCAAAGACCGTTAAAGGGAAGGAGACGGAAATAGCAGAAAGGTAGAAAATTCCTCTGAAAACGCGAAGTATCCAGCCTGCTCCCAGCTACGCACACACATGCTCTCTCGCCTGCCAGCACAGCGCGGCCCCGAAGGGCTCCCCGAGCATGAAGAATGAGCAGGAACCCACCGGGTGACTGCGGCCCACAGCCCAGCTCACCCTTCACCCCGCTGCTCTGCACGGAACGGGGAGAGTGGAGCTGCTGCTCTCCATCAGGGAACACCCTCCGTGGCAGGAACCCACCAGCCCCTGTGAGCCGGGGCTGCTGGAGCCCTTCAGAGCGGGGCTGCCACGCAGGTATCCCAGCTCAGCTGGGGAGACGCGGCTCTGCAAGATTGATTAATTTATTTTTTTTTTTCCCCCCCTTTCTTAGGCAGGATTACACTAATTTCCAAGGCCTAATGGAGTCCAGCTGCGATGGGGAGGCAACGCCACAGTAGTACAAAGACCTTTACACATTGGTGCAAACTTGTACAACGTTCAGCACACACACGCACACACACAGACACACAGCCCTATAAAAAGGATGCACTGCAGCGGGATATTTTTAGTCTTGACAATACAGCCCTAAAAATACAACTTTGCTAATACATCACTACAGAAATATTCCCAGTGTCCATTCAGGAATGGTTTAAAACATTTATTTTTGTTTCCTTTTGCAATGGTCAGAGAGAAGGGAGAAAATAGAAACTCATTGATAAGAGGAAACGAGAGAGACATGAAAAATTGAAAACTACCTAAAAGCTCATGGAGAGGTTTATTTTATTAGTTCTTAATAAATATCTTGCAGATTTCCTCAGGAAATACACCAGATCACATGTAAAATAGTTTGGTACTGATGTCAACTGTGTCAGCATATGAAATCTATTAGGGTGAAGCCACAGCAGGGTGATCAGCGTGCTGAAAAACTGCACGGCACTGAGGCGAGGGGGGGTGGGGGGAATCTCACGGCCCTTCCAAATTCTTCGAGAGGTAAAAAAGTCAGCCAAGACGCAGAGAGAGAGAAAAAAAGATCCCACATCCTGCTTTGCGCTGCCAGCAATGTGAAGTGCCCAGAGATTAATTCTATGTCTGGCCTGGAAATGTGACTTTAAAGCATTGGAGGGAGTGGGGAGGAGGAAGAGGAGGAGGAGCAGAGAGGAACGAGAAGGCCAGGCGAGCCGGGACTGGCACCGTGCCACCGACCCCCCTCCCATCTTTCCCAAGCCGTGTTTCAATGTAGACAGCAGTAAACCCCAACAGACGGCAGCTCCCGGGGCTGCCAGGGCCTCGCACCAGCTGGGGCGCGTCTCCCGCTCCCCGTGCAGATGGGCCCTGGAGCATCACTTCCGCTGCGCCTGCTTTTTAAAGCCACACGAGCCCATGTGGCCGCGTTTCGCTGCTCCCCGCCACAGCCCCGAGCATGGTTGGGGCCCCCCGGGCGGGACGAGCCCTGCTCCCAGCACCAGGCATGAGGGTTGTCAGCCCTTGGCTCCTCGGGCCCCGCGCTGAAGGGTTTATGCTGTTCCCAAACCCGCCTTTGGCAGCCGGCGCCTCCTTCTCCATCCCTGTGCCATTACCCAGAGAGCAGGCTCTGCTTACGCAAGACGCCCCTGCTCTGCTCCTGGGGCCGATGGAGAAGCACCGGGAGTTCACCCAGGCAGGGTCAGGGGATACACACATGCTCCTGGAAGGGAGGGAAGAAGGGGGAATGGAGAAACACCACAGCCAAACCCATCCCCGCAGCGCATCTCCCCATCCCACCACATCCCTCCTGTCTGCCTCTCGTCCCATCCCACAGGCTGGGGGACCTGAGACCCTCAGGGACAGGCAAATCACTTGTGCCCCCTGACTGTCAACTATGAGCCACCCCTATGGCCACATTAACCACAACTATCACAAGCCACATCAACTGCCATTAAAAATGACCCTTCCATTAGAGAAGGGCTATGTACCTTCAGGGCTGTCACCCAGCCAGGGTTAAACTGTCCTGGTCTCTGATGCTGGACTGAGCATCACATAGCCAGGGTGACTCCTGAAGGTCACACCAACCAAGTCCTCATCTTCCTCCTGACCGTCACCGAGCACAGGCAGAGCCAGCACTGTGCTGCCAAGAACCTGCTGCATAGCACACACAGCCTCGGGCAGACCCTAATCAGGGAAAATGAAAGATCTCCACACATAAACGTGTGTGGGGTCACCTTCTCACTGCAGATGCACTCGAAAGTAGAAGCACAGTCTTTGGCTATGCTGCCATTCCTGATCTCAGCATTAAGGCAAGAGATCCCAACAAACTGCCAAGGGTACTTGCTCTCAGCTGAAGCCCCCCCCAGCACCAGGCACATGATTCACCAAGGTGCTACAGCCTGAGAGAAGATGGAGGCAGGATGGAGCTGGCAGGGGATGAGCCCGCCGGGCAGCCCCCAGGAGCAAGCTCCCTCACCGAGCTGGCAGGCTGCACTCAAACCTGCACAGGGCACGGGGCGGGCAGCCCTCCCTGCCTACACCTGGCAGGTTATAAAACAGCCCCGCAAGCTCAATCAGGAGTTTTACAACTTCACAAAGCACCATAATTAGCCTAATTATACAGCGTTCTCTCAGAGAATTAAACAGAAATACAGTAATTGACTCAGTGCTGCTCAGAAGCACGAGGAAATCAAAGGTGCAAGGCACATTAAAGAATCAGAAACATCTCTTCAAAAGCGAGAGGATTTCCTGTCATGGTGCAAACATCTAAAGCTTCACCAAAGCTGCTGCACCTGGCATACCCCACTCTGACTCCCTAGCACCCCTCTTTCTCCACCACCAAAGCAGGGTGATGCAGAACCCCGGGACAGCTGCCTAAGGCACCTCCTTTCTCATTTTACAGCAGGACAGATGGACAGAGAATGCCAGTGCTCCATTTCCTGCCTTTCATTTTACACAGCAACGCTACTTCTTCATTAAAATAGTGGATTGGATTTAGCATTCAGAGAGTTGGCCATGCCTTGGTGGCACCACAGCAAAGCCCCTCCAACCTGACCCTGCCTGTCACCGGCTCTGTCCTGACTTGCTGCTCGGGCTGCTGAAGCTTGGCGCTAAAGCAGACTCAAGCTTTGTGATTACAAATCATTTCCCCTCTATTTGTTGCCCTGAAATGAGATCTCTGTATCACCCTGCATTTGGTGGAACAGCTTCACAGGCAGATGTAAGGATGTGCTTGTGTGACAGGCAGACTGGGCAGAAGCCCCCAGCCAGCTCATCCAACACTGCTCCATGAGGACTTTGCTGCACTTGGGCTGGAGGGCAGGACCGGAGAGTATGACACACTAGCAACACTCGGTTTTGCTGGAAACCTTTCCCTTCCTTGCCACAAAGCCCTGCTCAATCTTTTGCCTCCCAAGCCAACGTCTAGATTTCAGAAACCTGAACTTCCAGTGGAAATTCCCTGCAGCGCGCTGATTATTACATCTCCTGCTGGCACTTGTGGCAAGGGGAAAAAAAGTCACATGGCTTTCTGGACACACGTTTCACTGAGGAGTCTTGCATCAGAGGGCAGAAGCCAGCAGCCAGGAAAATAACTCCAATTACGGTAAATAAATCCCCAAATATGTGACAATCTGCCTTTTAAACAGGAAACAGAGGGGAATAAGCAAAGGAAGACTTTGGTCTAAACATTGCTGCCACCAGCCTCAAGAGCCCAAGAGCGAGACTCTGAAGATACATCTGGGCCAGAATTATTTTACCTGAACTTTGCTGATGTGTCTCAAGTCTGAGACAGCTTCCTTCCCTGAAGGGAAAGGCGCCGACAGTTCCCAGCAACTGTGCCAACCTCCAACATTCCCAATGGCTCAAAGGAGAAACCCTGGAGGGTCAGCTGCCACCTCCGGACATGTACACGTCTCTCAGGAGGCTCAGCACAGGAAGTTGTGTGGCTCCTGAGATAAGCAGTGCAGGTATCACTGCCCACACCACCTCAACCCTTCCTGCTGCTCACACATCCAAGATCTGGGCTCTGTCTGGACACAGCTGGTAGCAGACATCACTTGACAACAGGTTAAGTGTAAAAGCCCTTTGCACAGGCAGTGACATCTCAGAACCTGATAGCTCTAGAGAATCTGTGCAAAGCAGGCAGCACAGAGAAGGATGGACACCAGCACCAGCCAGCCCTGCTCTGAGTTTCCTCTCCTGATTACAACTCAAACACAAAGCAAATATAAGCAGCAATGTGAAGGGAGAGGAAGGATGAATTAAACATCCAGTTCCTCAAAACTTAAGGCCTTTGGAAGTGTTATGTCTTAACACCACCTCGCTGACAGCACTGCCCAGTCTCCCAGGGAAAGTCACACAGTGACTGCCAAGTGTAGCTGGAGACCTGAGTACAGACACCTCACTCCACACTTGCTGTATGATGACTGAAGTCGCAGCACCCAGAGAAACCCAGTTACCAAACTGCTCAAATCCAGCCACCCTGCACTGAGTGGGCTGTGTTTGCCCTGCAAACCAATTCCCCCAGGCAGCTGGAGGGACCTCAGGCTCAGCTCTCAACGGACTGCAGAGCTGCAGATGCTCAGCATCCCCCTGACACAGCCCTGAACACGGCATCTTCATCGACCTCCCCGTTGTGCCCAAAGCTGCCACAGCCCACAGCACTGACTGCTCCAAGGTGCCAGCTGGACTCTGCTGAAGCACATATTTACCATGCAAAGAGGGGAATTAAGAGAAAAGGACTCAGTTCTGCTTCCCATACCAGGAAGGATCAAGGTGCTGCTGCTATCTACAGCCTGAGGTTTATTAAGCTTTCTTTTGTGCCTAATTTTAAAACTCCAGCAAACCAAGGCAGCTACCCACAGCACTACTTTATTTTTAAACTCAGGCAGATGCACTGGACTCTCTTTGCATTCAACTCCCGACACCTTTTGTCAGCTCCAACATGCAAGATGTGGTTACAGCTTCATGAAAAGACACTGAGATGAAGCTGCCACAGGTGATCAGTTGATGCTTCCTTTGAGCCCTTTCTGATGCTGCAGTGAGCTCTTTGAGCAAGACTGGGTCCGAGAGGCAGAAACAAGACCGTGGCAATGGTCAGAGCTGAGGTTCTGCTGAGGGCAGACACCACCAGCCTCTGCACCATCTCTGAGGATATTTTAAGGGTTCATGCTGTAGCTCTCAAGCCCGAGCAGCTGCGGTCAGCAAGGCGGAAACCTGCTCTGTCCAGCACAGGGCTGCGAGCAGCAGCAGGATGGCAACGGGGAAGGCTGCTGGTTACCACAGAACAGCCTGGTTCCAGGGAGGTCCTTGGGTCCTCTCCAGCCAGGCTAGGTGCTGAGCCTACATGGAAAAGGGGAAGTCCTGTACTTGATTAGACACTGCACATCCTTCATTACATCCATCAAGACTTGGGCAAGATCAGCACCTCAAGCTGATGTAGATATTCAAGGAGCAAGCAGGGCCACATGCGTTAGGAAACCCTTGCAAAGGCTGCAGTCAGCATACACTTGCTGTGTGACAGCAGCTCTCTGAGCCAGGCAAGTACCTCCAACTTGGCAGCCTGTGCAGTATTGTCCTACTGGACACTGCCCTGAGGACACCAGCGTGGCAGTGCAGAGGGGACAGGCACTGCTGTGAATCTGCTGCAGGGAGTGGGATGGGAAACCTCCCTTTCTGCATGAACCTTTACAGTTTCCCAGCCAACGCTACCTTGCACAGAAAACCCGACCACGTTCCACTCGAGAAGAACATACCCAGAGGGCTGCAAAGCAAAGCCTGGCCTACCCCTGCCACACTGGCTGCCCCCTGGAGCCCTGACAACCCACATGAGCACAAGCAGGAGGTTTTCCCCCTCATCCACTGGGCTTGGCAGAGCAGATGCCACTGGTCACGCTGCCCAAACCGTCACTTTCCTCTGCCTGAAACACAAGGCACTTTCCCAACCCTAAGCTAAAGGCATGCGCTTGGCCTGACCCTCCCCGTGCCTCTCTCTGTGCCCTGACTCTGCTCGGCCCCAGGGGGATGCAACTTCATTCCCTACATGTGCTGAGGATGCACATATGGCAGCCCCCTCCCCTCTCCACTTCCACCTAAGCCCGACCTCCTAACAACCTCCACACGGCACAACGCGACCGGCCTGAGAGTGCCAGAAGGCATCCAGGTGCTGCAGCCTGATGCTTCACACCCGCAGCCAGGCAAATTTGCTGGGATTTCCGGGAAGTGTCTCTAGGGTGCCCCGTGCTGCTGCACCCCCACTTTGGTGCGCGCTTGTTTGGAATGCGGGGCCGTTGGGGCGGGGGGGGGGGGGAGAGGGGAAGTTATTCTGGTGGTGGCCTATGAATAACATCCAGTGATTTATAGGAAGTATAATCCAATAATACAGTAAAATAAAACAGTGTGTCTGAGATGGGTTTGATTCCAGGAATTATAAAACAAATTATTAAAGAGAAAGAAAAAAGCCTCAGAGAGGCCAGATCGGAGTAAATTGGGCACAGATGGGCTGGGAGGGGGTTTCTCTCCCTCCACTCACCGAGATGCCCCTGCCACAAGCACGGCTTCAATTAGTCTTTTCAGAAACCAGAGTTTTATTTCCCCAAATTACAGAATTAAAAAAAAATTAAAATTCTTGGAGTGCTTGTGGTTGGGATAAAGAGATCCAAGCTTCCCTGTGAGTTGGTTGTGCAGATGGCTACCAAACTGTTAAACGGGCCACCCCACGGTCCCCCCCCAGCCAGAGCCCAGGATGGCCCAAGACATTGGTGGTTACCTATGTCCCGTCACGGAAAGCTCCAGCAACTGCAAGTCTCTGCCATGTGGAGTGGCTGTCTCTGTCTCCCTCTCCGGGGTGGGCACTCTTTGCCCCATGGGTTTGAGGTCTACAAGAAGCTTTTTCACACCTTGAGCACTTCTGACAGGAGGCAGAAGGGTCAGTGGG
Source organism: Cephalopterus ornatus (assembly GCA_013396775.1). NCBI lineage: Eukaryota > Metazoa > Chordata > Aves > Passeriformes > Cotingidae > Cephalopterus > Cephalopterus ornatus. Next base: position 90,169 of record VZRE01003360.1, on the reverse strand, counting down.
ACCCTCACTGGCTGTACGGCATGTTCCTGCCTCCCTGGACAATGCAGGAACACTCTGATGCTGAACAGCAGGGGAAGCATTTCATGTGGGAATTCTTTGGCTTCCTCTCTCAGAGAAAATAACAGATCCAATTCATCTCCCAGGGTCTTCCCAGTGCTGCCCGGCTGCACAGGCAGCTGAGACCAGCTCCGGCATGCCTGGTGCTGACTCTGGGGATAAGCTGAGCTGTCTGCAGCAGCCCAGGCCACAGGGCTCTGCCTGTGCTCACCTGAGCCCTGGTTGGGCAACCAGTGCAAGGTTCAGGTAGCCACAGCAGCAGCCTGCGTGGGAGGAGGATGTGAAATGCCACGTGCTGCTCACAGCTGGCTGGCTCTGAAACCAGTTCAAACACCTCAGTGCACCTCAAAAAAAGTCATCTTGTCAGAAGAGCACATGGTGGACCTTGCACAGGTTGATTCATGAAAGAGTAGCAGTGGCTGGAAGCAGAGATACAGAGGACATGCCACACCTGCCAAACGGGGGTCACACACCAGGACAGGGGCACCCCTGAGGGACCATGGCCAACCCACACCACAGCAAAAGAAAATGAGTAAAGGGCAAAGAGCAGGAGATACAAACCATGACACACAAGTCCCAACCTCCTGTGCTGCCTGTTGCCTCATTAAAGGAATTGAGGCAGACCTGGTACAATCCACACCAAAATGGGAGAAACTGAGGCAGAGGTGGGTCAGGATTATGTTTTGTGTAAGTTTGAGGAAGAGGGAGGACAGCCACTTACTAAAGCATTTAATTGTTCGGGTTTCCTTTTCCTTAATACCTGAATCTGTGCTTAAAAGTTTGTATTCAGGGGCTTAAAATTTTGCAGAAGTTCCCCACATTGCAACTGTTTTGCCTGTGACACTGTGACACAACAACCAGCACCACTGGATCCCAGCACCAGGGTTTCATTACACACAAGACACAGGGAAACAAGCGCATTTACAAGTTTCTCAGGAGTAACGGGGGCTCCAGAGACCTGGAAATACATGGCAGGGGAGGGACGGAGCAGCTGTCCCTGAAGAGAACACCCCCGGACAGCAGGGAAGAGAGGCTCTTGGACAGACCTCCCTCCCAGTCCCGGAGAGAACCCATGGATCTCTTCCTGCTACTGCGAGCTCACAGCTGAAGGTCAGACAGCCTGTGTGATGGGAAGGACACAGACACACTCTGATCCCAGATTTGCAGGAGGATTTCAGTAGGAGGAGATCTCTAGAGGCTGTTTGGTCCAACAGCGAAGTTAGATCCAGCGCTACAGAGCGGATGCAGCCAAGCTCTGACTATGGCCAGCTCCCCAGTAACACTTCCTGGCAATTTGGGATGCAGGCAGGGTGGGACTGCTCCCTGTGCCCTGCCAGCCTCCCACAGGCTCACAGGGGTGGCTCAGCCCCCTCGCTCCCGCTGCTGTCCATGCTGCTGCAGCACAGGGAGGTGACTCATGTGCTGAGAAATGGAAACCCGCACCTTCCCGACAGCGTTCCTGCCACATGCTCCAGCCAGGCCTCTGCCCACAGCAGCCCACACGCCGGGGAAGGAGCCAGCACCCCTGCTCTGTGCTGGGCATTCACTAATCATCTAGCAAACATTCCTGCTTGCCTTCTAAACTCCCAACCCTTTGCTGTTTTGCTTTTTATTTCCATCTGCATCCAGCTCTTCCCAGTATCGCAGCATGGGCACTAAGCCCCACCTGTGCTGTGCCAGCACTTGGCACACGAGCACTCGAGACCACCAGGGCATTTGCACTGACAACAGGATTTGCTTTGCCAACAGCATTCCCCAGCAATATTTCAGGGTCACCAGAGCAAGGAGCCCTCAGGGAAATCCCTGAAGGGCACTCGGCCCCAGATGGCAGCCACGGTGCCATCCGACCTGCAGGCATTCCATGAACACTTCCACCTGCTCCGCACACAACCCACAGTCCCCAGCAGGAACAGGTTTGCTTTCTCCAGAGATCCGAAAGCTGGGAGCAGCTAGCAGCTACCCACACAGGAGGCGGATAACTCAGAGATTTGTCACGAGAAAAAAAGTGCTCCCTTTTTCACTCACACACATCCACAACTCGGGTATGGATGGAAGAGCGTGGTCCAGTGGTCTGAGAGCTGGGATCACTTCCAGCTCTGCCACAGGGGTTTGCCATCCAGCCCAGACAAATCTCTTCCTCTCCTTACCACCCGCTCCCGTCTGTGACACAGACACCACTGTTAATTCACCTACCAGGGGTATTATTAATATTACTAATAAAATAATTACTGTCATGCAGAGGCGTTTGCTTATAATCATAAAGCACTTTGCAGCTCAAAGATAAACACGCCGTCCCTGGCTGGCATCTGGCAGGCGGGAGGGCACGGCTGCCTCACCAGCAGGACTGACAGTTCCCCCTGAGCTTCCCCCGGGAGAGGAGGGTGCCTGCAAGGCAGGCAAAGCACACAGGAGCCTCTTCCCAGCCCTCCGGCTGGTGCTGGTTCACTCCATCAGCTGACCTTGGCCACTAACCACCAGCCTGACAAGTGGCCAGCTGGTTCACGAGGGAGAAATCTTCCAGCAGCAGCTCTTTGGGGCTCAGCCTGATCGCCCACATGGTAGCTTTAGCTGAAATCCATCAGCTGGAGGCCTTCATCTTTGGGATCTAAATCCCAAGCCACTGGCATGTGAAATGCTGCTTCCTCCCACCCACGGAGCACAGCCCCATCCCTGCTCCCAAACAGCTCAGGCAGACCTGGGTACCTGCTACTGAGTGTGGGGCGGGGGAGGGCACAGGAAAAAACACATTCCCTGGAAGCATCACTTTAAACTCAGTGGAAGAGGCTTGGGTTTGGTGGCATCTCTGCTGACCAGCAGATTAAACTTGTCAATGGTAGAAGTCCACATACAGGTGGATGGAGGAGGTGAGAGGAGGAGGTAAGTAACACTAGATCTTGCTTTGTTCTCTAGGTGCCTTAATATGGGCCACAGGCTCCAGCCTGGCCTTTCAGACAGTGGCATCGCATCCCCCAGGCACCTGCACAGACACAAGTAGTCACAGGCAATGCCACTCTCCCAACAGCCAAGGACTCCGAGACCCTCCCAGCCCTTCTGGTTCCAGCAGAGACCCTGAGCAGGACCCACGTTAAATGCTGAGAGTAAAGCAGTGTCTTCCTTCTGTGCTGATGACTCAGGCTCCAGGGAGATGTGATGCCTCCTCACTCCTCAGACACCTCAGCCAGATCTAGGGAAGTGCAGCCAAGGTCCCTTTGTGTCGACACCCGCAGGCATCCAACCACCACTCCGCCTCCCCATCTGTCCCCAGCTGGTGTGTCCCCCCACCCTTCTCCACATGAGCAGCTTGGCCATGGAGAGTGGCTGATCCCCACCCCAGTTCCCCTAAAGCAGCACGTGGTACCTTTGGGCTGGGAGTTGTACACTGCAAACATGTTGATTGCCACAAGTTGGAGCATGCGGGTGCTTCCGATGGGAGGGGGGCTGTGCTGCAGCAGGACCTGGAACTCCCTCAGGACCTCCTCAGCCACCGCAGGGAAAGTCTCCATCCTGCAGACAGAGAGAGAGGCTGTAGAAGGCAAGGCTGTGCCCCGGGATGCAGGGCAGGAAGTCGACACAGCTCGCTCTGTGGCACATCTCCTGGGGAAGGGGGAACCCCTGGGGTGCTGTCTCCTGTCCAGGAGCTGTAGGGAATGAAGGTGCAGGCTGCAACGGAGGCAACTGAAGCCTTCCTTAGAGATGACAGTGAGGGATTGCTCTGTGACCGACAGGCAGCATTCCTTTGGCAGGAAAACACGGCCTTTATGAGTCATTTCTGACCAACCATTTTTTTCTACTGACTTCTACCAATCTGGGAGGGGTGCCAAGGGGCCAGCAGCTCACTTGGACCAGGAGCAGCCCATGGGACTCCCAAGAAACCCAGGCTGCAGCAGAATGAACACACTGGTGCCACATTGCGGATGTGGCAATTCCAGTGCATTGAATGTTGGCCAGAGCGTGCTTCCTCCAGAGTGGTGCCGGTCCCTGGGCTCCTCGCTGCAGGACTGGATCCCGTGGCACTGAGCCCCTTTCCCCCCCAGGCTGCACGCTTCCCAGCACTCTGACTGAGCCCCTAAACTTCATCACTTTGAGCCCCACAGGACAGGGACTCGCCGACTCGTGTAGCTGCTGACAACGTCAAAGCTGGAGCGGGTCCCTGCAGCCCACAGCGCTGCCGTCGCACGTCAGGACACAGCAGCCCGCGGCTGCAGTGCCACGGCTGGGGATGGGGTGTGCTTTCAACACCATTCAGAGGCACCCACGGAAATATGACACGTTTATCCTACTCTTCATCACTAAGGAAATTAGCTGAGGTCAGTTTATCAGAGCTGTTGGATCCTCAGCAACCTCCCAGCTGAAGTGGGGTCAAAAACTGAATTAATCGCAGAGAGCACAGTCAATTCCCAAAAATGAGAGAGATGTGCTTGCCCACAACAGCCCTCCCAGAGAGTCCTCACCTGGTACCCCATGAAGACAACTTTATAACCAAGTAGCTGCCCAAAACCTTGGAAACTGTTGAGGGGGGAGAAGGTCCTTCTGTCCCACTGCCTCTTCTGCTGTGTTTGCTGTATTAATTCTTGTTCCTACACCAGCAAAAGCCACAGCCAGACCCCGCAGACTGAATATCTCCCAGCAAGCGTCCACTCCAGTTACCAGTGACATTGTTGGGTGTCCACATGGGAGCGAGGGAGCCAAAACCCAGATGCCTCACCCTCTGTGGAGCAGGGACAGGCGACCTCAGGGGTCTCCATAGCAATTTCCTCTGTTTTCCCCCAAGAGATTCAGATCTTGTGGTATCAGCACGCTACAGGCTGGATTAATGAGCCACTTCTGGTAACCCACATGGGCAATTCTGCTGGGCTTCCCCAACACACTTTCAAGACAGTGATAGCTCTATTTTTAAAGACAGAAATGGCTTTCTTCTTAGCCATATTTCAGGGGTGCCTTTCAACATTTGGGTCTGCCTAGCAGCAGGGTACCCTCTCCCCCAGCACTGTTTGCTAGGGAAATTCAAAGTCACTGTTACCTTCCCAAAAACACAGGCTGTAACAAACAGACCCCTTGTACAGAACAGGGTAGCTGTGTTGATACAAAAGCACTGCTTTTCCTGCAAGAGGCAACTTCTCTGGATTTGGGGCACAGCCAGGGAATTACAGCAAACTGATTGCTTCTAAAGACTTCCTAGTTTTGAGAAATCTCAGACCACTTCCAGTGTATCCAGCAACATCCTCCTAGGGCAGACAAGACTCTGGGGATGGAGGAGCCCTTTTCAGGATGGGTTGTTAGTGAGGAGATGAAGATTACTGCCATGGAATAACAACAAGAAGGAGCAAGGGCTTCCTCAGCCCCACCAGCTGTGCTTTGATACCACAGCACATCTGGAACGGCGTGCAGTAACCCCACTGAGCTCAGAACCAGCAGGTCAGGAGCTGAACGGAAGCTTTTAATAAATTGCTTACCTGTGGTTTTAGGAGCAAGAGTCCAATTAGGGCAACATCATCTTTTCCGTATTTTTTACAGATAAATCACCAAGGATCCTGCCCAAAGAGAACTCAGCTATTCCTCACCTTTTACCTATTTTAAGCACGGAAGCTGTTTAGCAGATCTGGCTGATTTTCTCTTCCTGTGTCATGGTATTACTTTCTAGTTCCTTTCTAAGTACTTCAGGGGATATTCTACCATTAAACATACTTGGGCTTTCTAAATGACTGTCCTGGGAAGCAACTGCCTCAAACGCTGCATCTTAATTCCAAAAAAGTCTCAGGAGTCAAATGTGCAACTGATCTCTGCAACATCCCCATTAATCCCCTGCTGGCATCTGTTCAACCAGAGCTTGGCCGCAAGCGCGGCCCCACAGCGCTGGGGACCAGCAGCCCCCTGGATGCTCGGCCCTGCACTTCCCAAACCTTTCGTGGGCTCTTGCAGCTCTCCTCCTCTTTGCCTGTAGGCAGGAGGACATCCAGCTCTGCCTCCTCACCGCAGGCCAGGCTCCTGCCCGGGAGCAGATAATCAGTGCCTTGTGACTCAGGGAGAGATCAAGAGCACAGGCAGAGAGCCGATGGCTCTCCCCTCACCCTGACACTCTTCAACAAATTGGCCAGCACAGCTCCTGCTTCCCGCTGTTTATGAAGGGCCCAAAGTGAAGCATGTGACCCTCTTGAGTGGTCATTCCAGAAAGTGCTGGGTGGAGGAAGCACCAAGGTATCAGGCTGCGTGCACTGCCCTGCACTGCTGTGCTTCCCCACTCCAGGAGGGAAAGGGGACAGAGAATTGTATGTCTGAGTCAAAAAACCCCAACAGTAGGGACAAGATGCCACTTTGAATCCACACTACCTTTACCTACGTGGCCTGGAAAATGTCTCTCAGCCCTATAACTCGTAGCCAACAGTTCTGCAAGAGACTGAAGGAGCCAACAGAGCTCATGAAACTCCAGTTGCTTCCGAGGCACTGGCAGGCTCAAGCAGAGACCACCACTGCCAGGAACTGTCTGGATTCAGGCAAGGTCTCTCCTCAACAGCTGCTCCCACACAGCCCCATCCCGACAGTGAGGGCCAGTCTGGACCCAGAGCAGAGACAGCTCCATGGGAAGCCCATCGGCTGCGAGGCTGAGCTCTGCCCTCTGGGTCATAAGGATGTCCCCCAGGCTGGGATCAGAGCCCAGGCTGGGATCAGGCTTGCTTTGCTTCAAGGGTAGCTGCTTAGTTACTTGAAACCAGTTTCTGACAGCCATTGCCAAGGGCACTTTGTACAAACCAGTTCCCACAGCCAGGGCAGCTCCCAGCTACGAGGCTTTCACCGAAATGGCAGCAAGGAGATGAAGGGCAAGGCTTGTCTTGACAAGCTCCAGACAGCGGCTTTCAGCCACCACATGGATTTGCCTCGATGGCTTTGTGCTCCTCGCAGGCAACAGCCACCAAGAGCCCCCCCAAGAGCTCTTTAAGGGTGGGGGGGAGTAGAAGAGGGGAGGGCAAACCCAGAAATTAAAGGGGAGGGAGCATGGTTGGATGATGGGAGAGAGAGAAAACAGCATCTAGTCCCTCCCTGTGTGTGTATCAACTACCTGAGCTCAACCTCTGCCAGAGGGTCCCAGTGCACAGGCAGGAACAGGCTTTGAGGTGGGGGGAAGGAAAAGCCCAAGCTATAAGCAGTGTGGATCAGAGGGCGGGTAAGGAGAATAAAAACCAGGAGGCTAGGCCTGCAAGAATTCACACCCTGTGCCCTCAGCTCCAAACACAGCTTAGTTGCTAACAATATTAAATTCCAAAAAGACTTGTAATGTAGGAAAATAAAATAAACATCCTGCACACTTACCCAATCCTGGTAAACAGCTTCCCATGGGCATGGAGAAAACTGAGGATGAACCTTTTGTTCAGCTGCATGGGAAAAAAAAAAAAAAAAAAAGGAAAAAAAAAGAGAGAGGAAAACACAATTAAACTCTCTCCTATTTCCTGTGAATTAAGAATGTCCCCAGTGACAGAAGAACCTGGCCTGGATGCTGGGGGTGGCACTGGAGATGGGAACCAAATGGACATGCCCAAACTCTTACAAACATCATGCACAGAGGCAGAGGCAAGTGCCAAACAGCTGGAGCTGGAGGCGGGAGAGGCCGTGGAGACACAGCACCCTCTGCCGGGTCCTGAGATGCCGTGCAGGGGCTGCTGTGCCCTGGGCACCCCAACCCCGATACCCACACCCTGGGCACCCCACCCAGATACCTGCATCCCGAGCACCCACGCCCCGGGCACCCCAACCCCAATACCTGCACTCTGGGCACCGCCACCCCAGTACCTGCACCCCTGGCACCCCAACCCCGATATCTGCACCCTGGGCACCCCAGTCTGATACCCACACCCTTGGTGCTCCCAGGCGAAGGTTTCCTCCTCCATGTCTCACCAGCACAGAGCGTGGCACAGCCCAAGGGGTTCTGCAAAAGGAGTCCCCAAAGGCAGCCTTTCCCACTAGCATTCCTTTCGATGGAAAAAACAACCCCACAACCACCAGCAGCAGCCTGTTCCATGCTCCCGACTGCGTCAGAGGCAGAGCAGCAGCTGGACAAGGCAGAGAGGGAGCAGGATGTCCTCCTCAGTGCTTTTCTGCAGAGAAGCCAGCATGGTGAGCTCAGCGGCAATGCTCAAAGCACTTGTGTGTACTCTGCCAGGAGCAGCTCTCAGAAGCAAGGGAGGATTGGGGTGATGTTGCACCCTGTCACTTAACTCCAGCCTTAGGCAATTGCAGAGATGGTGTTCAGCTGTACCAGCAGCTGAGAGCCTGCAGCAGCAGTGCTGCTACTGAAATGCCAGAGAACAGATACTGAACTGCCCAGAGAAGCTGTGGATGCCCTGTTCCTGGAAGAGTTCAAGGCCAGGTTGGATGGGGCTCTGAACAATCTGGTCTAGTGGAAGGTGTGCCTGCCCATGGCAGGGGGGGTGGTTGGAACTAGATGGCCTTTAAGGTCCCTTCCTACTCAAACCATTCCATGATTCTATGAACATGGAGCTAAGAGGACACGGGGGAGCTGGCTGCAGCACACAGCATGAAGGCAGTTTCCTGCCCTGCTTTGGTCCACTAACTCCAAAACCTGACTTGAATAATTACTTACTACTGCTCAGGGCTTTCCCAGTCCTTATCTAAACGGCTCTGAGGAAGGCTGTGGGTGGGTAAGCACTCACTCTGCCTGGCCCCGGAGGTGGCCGTGTCACACCAGGAGTGGACTGGCCTCGCTTTTACCTCCCCCAGAGCAGGAGCTTTTCCTCCCGCGCCCGTGCGCCTGCACAGCCTCAGCGCGGTGAGAAAAGCCAGGCTCCGAGCTCCGCGCGGGGAGACGCTCACCAGGAGCGGCCCAGAGCACCACCACGCTGCTCGCATTTGCACAAGGCTTTTATAGCTTCAGCTCCTCCACTTCCATTCACGGGGGAATCAGAGGCACAGGGAGAGGATGAGATTACCTGGCAGGGCCATGGCAATGCCCAGCCAAGAGCTGACCACATGCCAGAGGATGCAAGATGGGCAATGGGTGGTGCCTCCCAAGCTCCCTGCCAGGTCTGGCTGCATGGGACAGCTGTCATCAAAGGCAGTCCCAGCTGTGGTGCTAGCTCCCATTCCCATTTTCTGAGCCCCTGGGCTCATGCCATGACTGATGCCAGCTGCTCTGTGAGGTGGGATTGCTCGGTGAGGTGTAATTAACCCGGCTGCATTCCTGGAGGACCCATGCAGGAGAATGATGCCCTGCTGCAGAGTGGGCCATGTGCGAGTTTAAACATAAAACCTGTCTCATAAAACAAGCCAGACCAATTAAACTGGCCCCCGCAGCAAGGGGTTCTTGCTTACTCACTCTTTTACTGCTGCCCTAAAGAGCCCTTTTCACTAGAACTCAACTTTATTTGCCACCATTTTATTGACTCTGCAGATGGAACCCAGAAGAGACTGGGGAATACTGGGACAGCACAGCAAATCCCTTATTCACTTTGCCAGTGAAGTTTGCATATAGCTGATTCTTCAGCTTAGGACACCATGACAATTGAGAGCTTAAAACTTTTAACAGGTACTTCAGGTATTTTTTTTTTCAGGCAACAGCTTGTGGAGGGAGAAATAGTGCAGGCCCTCTGCCTGCAATCACACACCCTGACACAGGCACAGCTTAAGGAATCTGAGCCCCCAGCTCAGTGCAAAAGCCTTTGTGGGGCAGTGGACAATGCTCTGCCCCACAGCAAGCCCCTGTGCAGGAGCTGGAGGAGAGGGTCCATGCTCTGCACTCTTTGATGGGGAATATGGAAAAGAGAAGGAACTCGTGGCCTGACCCATCTCTACCGGAAAAGCAACACTCATGGGCAGGCTGCACGTGGGGGAAAGAAGAAATTAGGGCAGAAGTTTTCCTCTAAAATGCCCACATTCACCCACAGCCCTGGGAGTGCTCACACTGCAATCCCCCACGCTGCTTTCCATCAGTAGGGGAGAACCAAAACTCCCCACCTTGAATGGAAAGTGACACCCAGCAGGGACATGCCCGGAGTGTTTCCACAGACACCCAGCTCCAGGAGTGCTTACCAGGACATTGGCTTCACCCCCATCTTCTCAGAGCAAGTTTCACACTCAGCCTTTTCATCTGCAATCCCAAGGACTAATCAGTCACACTCCACCCGAACCAGTACGGAATTATATATATGCACAGATATGTGCATATATATAATTGCTTTTTTTAAGGAAATGTGATACCTGCCTCTAGGAATGAAGCATGTTTCATACCTCTTGCCAACTTAATCACAAACCCAGCAAGCCCAGGCAGAGCCCTGTGTGCCCCAGCACTGTGGCATCTCAAGCAGGCACCTCACGCTTCTTTCATCACTTTTTCTCTCACAGCCTCAAGGTTTTGATGAGCTCATCACTCAACTTTGGACCTTTCATCTCCGAGTTCACACTAAGGCCACGGGTTGCTTTGACTGGGCTTTTCTCTGAATGACTGTTTCTCTACTGACTCACCTGTCCCTCAGCCTCCGGGAACCCTCCCAGCCACTCCCATCAAATTCCGCGCCTTTAAGGTGCGAGAGGGAAACGGTGAGAGGGAAACAGTGACCTCCACCGAGTGGGCCCGGCTTCAGGGCACAGAGGAGGAAGTTCTGCCACCTGCTGCTCTGCATTCACGTGGTGGGGAGGAACACTTCCCAAAAGCATTGCCAGCACGCTCACTACCCTCACAATGCTACCATGAAACCTGCAACAACTCTTACTACATGCACTGTGCAGCCCAAAAGCAATCCCCTTCAAAGATTTCCCAAAAATGGTCCTTGTGCCAGTGTCAGGACAACAGACTACGACTCCCCGTACAACTATATTGCTGCCCTTTGTGGGCAACTTTGTTTCTTGGGACAGGGAACCAAATGTGGATGGTTCCAGCCACTCACTTGGGAAAAGCCCACCAAGAAAGGGCTTATACAACAACAAAACCATGTCAAAAAATGGATTTTGGCCCTTCCAGCTGAAAAGTGGGCATCACCGATACGGAACTTATGAGCATATAGTGAAGGCATTAGTTATAAAAACAAACCAGCTGTCAAGAAGAAGAAGGGGTCCCTGCACACAGTAGTGCCTGAAGCTGAAAACAGCTGTTTCGGCTGTCATGAGTCAGCATGTGCAGACAGACTAAATCCACCTGGGAAGAGGCAACCTCACCAGAGGAAGCAGCCCAGTGCTGCTTGGGGAGCATTCACACACCTCACTGCCAACCCAACTGGATTTGTTACCATGGAAGAAATCAACAGTGACTAACAACTTCTCGAGGAGCAGCTAAAAGAGCAGAGATAGCAACGGGCCTGAACAGCCAGCTCAAATCACGGTGAGGCCACAGGGAGTACGGCCTGACAGTACAGAACCGCAGCGCTCAGACGGCTTCAGGAAAGGTCTGTCATGTCTTGAGCCAGGAAAGAAGAAAGCAAGACCCAACCTTCTCTAGAGGCTGTGCACTGACCGAAAAAAGGGTTGAAAATGGTGTCTCCCATCCCAGAAAAGCAACCCTGGAAATACCACTGGCGAGCACAGGAAAAAGAGTGCCATGATCTGGGCTGGGAAGCAGAGCTGCTGCGCTTCAACCCAGTGTGGACCCATTTGGCTTCAGGGAGGAGTGCACAGAGCTTTGGCACCTGAGCATCAGCCCCAGCTGTGAAGGAGGCACCAAATAAGGGAAAGATTCTGGAGAAGCAACTCCTGGGAAAAAGTGTTTCAAGTTAAAAATTGTTACTTCAGGTTTGGAAGTAAATTTCAGGATCTGGTCTTTATCAAGCAAGGCAAACTTTCTTCAACATCAGCAAAGCATCTGTGGAGCAGAAAGTGGTGTCAGAGTCAAAATAGGCTGCAAAAGACAAGTCCATTAATCAAGAGACCAGATGCAAAACTGCCTGTAACAAATGCGCTGTCTCCACTGGAGTGGAAGGGACTGGAGCACAGCAGGATGTTCTCCTGAGTCTAGAGGTCTCCTCAGTGACAAGGGGTTGGGATACAGACCACAGAGCCACACAGCTCTGCTCCAAAACACGTACCACACTCATCCCAAATATTTTTCAGGGTTTCTTGGGCAGCCAGGCTTTTCCAGGCACAGATTCCTTGCTGAGAAGTGTGTGAAATAACATCCAGGCACCCAAAACGTGCCATATTCTCACTCCCAGCTCAAGGGTTAGAGATACCACATTAATGATTAAGATTATTCCTCTCTTTCCACAGGCAGTTCCTTCAGAGCTTCACACCACCCAGTCCTAGAGCAGCAGTGAACTCACTACCTGCCCTGGACACGGCTGTACAAACATGAGCCTTTATCCCACACCATCCCAAATTTGCAAGGTGCAGCTCTGGCTGCTGTTTTCCCCGGCAGTGTCACACTAAAATAATACTAAGTGCTGATACAGAGCTTCCTGAAAAGCCCAGGATGCTGCAGTGGGCTCAACTGGCAGGATACCAGGAGGAGGTTTTACTGCTACAGGTGTAATCTCAGCAAAGTGCTGGTGGAAAGTGCTCTGTGCAAATGGCTACCTACACAAAGGAGACCAGACAAAAGGGCTGTTAAGATTGTCTGGCGTTTTTGCAGTGTTTACAAGGTACCCACAGAGCTGTGGGCAAATTCCAGCTGGGCTAATTACCATAATCACTCCTCTTCATATACCACCTGCAACCACAAATGGATGCAGAGCTTGCCTTGGCTTCTTCTTGCCACGTGTTTAGTGCAGGTTTCTGTTTAGCAGTCACAATGTCCTGCCTTGAAACGGATTAATCTCTTCAGCAGTAGAAGCAATTCCAGTGAAAATCCTGCTGCTTAACATCAGACATCGCACAAACGTAAAATCCAATTTGCTGTGACACGGAAGAAAGAGGGAAGCCTGATGTATCATGGCCTTGAGGCACAAAAAAATTAATTTACAGGTAAAGAGACCCTGAGACACGTCCTCATCTTTTGCAGTGCAGCAGCTCCAGCTCCAGGACACATCTCATGGCTATAAGAGTTACAAGCCAGCAACTCAGCAAGAGAAAAAGAGGCATTTAAGAAGCCCCTTGGCCAAACCAGTGAGCTTTTGAGCTCTTCCTTCATCACTGCAGGGAGCAGGTGAAAGGAAAAACGTTAAGCAAGAAAACAGTCCGCTTTAGTAACATAAAGATCAAGCTGTGGTAACTTCACCGGCTCCAAAACAAGTATCTGACCTATTAATAAATTCAACTTTATAATGAATTTAACTACCAGAACTTTCAATTCAATGAAAGCAGGTCAAATAGAATATTTATACGTCTGTTACTTCCTTTTCAACCAAACTCGTATCTAAATTTGGTTTCCGTGAATTAGTAATACGCAACATTCTTGAAAAAATATTACCATTAAACTGAATAAAAGCTGATTAAGCAACCTCTTAAACAGCAGTCTTCAGGGACCCCCACTGAACTGGATGGAAAGAGGATGGCAGAGATTCACTAGCAACATCTTTCATCAACGAACTGAAAGGAAATTCTGCTGTCAAACTGCCCGTGACAGGCAAAGGGAGCAGCAAGTAATGATGGCTACAGAGCATTCACGCAGGGTTATTATAATCGCTTCAGAATCTGGGGGTTTCCAGCATCAAGTGTCATGTTATGCATCTGGCATCACATGTAAAATTAAGTCTCCAGGAGATCGTGCCCGAGGCAGCTTCTCCAGAAAGGCTCTGGGGACTACAACGGCTAAATTCCTAATGCAATGTCCAGTAAAAAGGATTAAACACATCCCTTGGATGTACAAGCAGAGCAGGCACTGGGCAGCACATTCACATCTAAATACGGCACCGTTGGGGCTGACACTGAAATACTGCACCCAGTTCCCGTGCCCTTGTTTTTAAAAAGGTGCTGAAAAACTGGAAAGGGTCCAAAAAACCAGCCATTAAAGTGATTCAAAGGCTATAAATGATGCCTTGCAGTGAAAAATTTAAACAGCTCAATCTGTTTAGTGTTATCAAAATAAGACTGGGAGGCAATTGGATTGCAGGGTGCAAAGTGCCTCTGTGGTACTTAAGGGCTCTTTACACTCACAGGACAGCAAAGCACAGGAATAAACTGGAAACATTCATTCTGTAAATAAGGTAGAAGTGTTTCAGAACCAGTGGAATTATTACTGGAATGAACTCCCCAGGAAAAGGGTGGATTCTCAAGACTGGATGTCTTTCTGGAAGTACTGCTTTAGCCAAACACGAGTTATTTGGCTTCATACAGGAGTAGCAGGGTGAAATTTAAGGACCTGTGATATACAGGAGATCAGACTAGATGATCTAATGGTCCCTGCTGACCATAAACTCTATGAACCTATGCAAACATGCCAGAGAGTCCTCAGCTGAGATATCAAGTTAACTTTCGACACAAAACTTTTCACAAATTGGCTCTGGTGCTGCAGGTCATTTAGGATACAAGCTCAGCTCTTCAAGGCTGCATCTGGTTAAGCACTGAAAGCGAGCTGACCCAGGCAGAGCCTTCTGTGTCCAGCAGGTAAGAGGGAGGCCACATGTGCACTGAAGCAGCCCCAACCAGCAAAAGCAGCTTATACTCAAACACTCACTGTTTGCCAGGAGTAAAAAGCATTCCCCTTCCTGCGACAGAAAATTGACACTAAGAAAACGTGTGCTGAATTCTGGTCACAAGAGATCAGCTGTTAATGCAGCTCAGAGTGTTGTCAGCCTTCTTCACTACCCCGGAGTTGATTATTTGTGGGGTTAAAGCACAAAGGAGGGAGATAACATGAGAAATTAGGAAAGGTGAAGACTGAAGAGACTGAACCCTGAAAGGCTTAGAATGGAGTCAGGCCAACAGAGAAGACATTTGGACAACAGGCTGAGCAGAGACAGAGCCTTCCAGAAGGATGACAGCATTATCGCACGCAACCTTCACACTCCTGCTCTCCCAGCCATGCTCACCGGCCGGGATAACGGGACAATGGGAGCCACTCCCAGCCAGCCTATGCCTCAGGCTTCCACAACCTAGCAGTAGGTGTCCACCCCTCCGTGTACCCAGAGTACTTCCAGAGCCTTCACTTCTACCTGGGCAGTAGCACACAGAGCACGAAGGCATCTCCCTCTCCACTTTGAATTATGCAGCAGTGAAATCTGATGGGGAGGAAGAGTAGAGCCAAGGACAGAGGAAATGACACAGACTCCAGCAGGTTCCACTCCCTGATCCTCCGGAAGGAAGTTTCTTTCCTTGTACCCACCTCCACAGTGGATACGAAGCCTGTCTGGAAATGGCTCATTGAACACTGAAGAGAAATAAACATTCCCCATGGCAGAATTAAGAGGTTTGGCTGTGGAATACGAGGTGCCAATCTCAAAAAGTCTACAGCAGAGAGCAGGAAAAGTTGGTCTGGGCCAACTCCAGACAAAGATCAAGGTCAGACTAACAAAAAAAAAATCTCAAGAGAAATCAGTGTCTACAGCCTTCACCTTGCTCTGGGAAATCTCCCAGCCCTGCTATTAAGACATTTTACTTCCTCTACCAGTACTGCCAGTTCTGGCAGCATTCTCGTCCCAAGTGCAAACTCTCCCTCCCAGCACACTCTGCAGTGCCTGGATCATCAAACCCACTGCCCCGAGGAAGGACTCGTGCGCAGCAGCAGGAGGGGGTTTGGTTACACACAAATCCCTGGCTGATCAGCACCAGCAGGAGAGGAAATGAGGAAAGAGTGACTGACAGGGAAAGGCAGTTTCTGGATGGTTGTACTTGGTTTTAGAGCATGAGAAGCTTGTTGGAATTTGAAGTCTTGCTCCCCTCACCGCAGCCTCTCTGAGCACTGGGATAGAGCAGAGCCACTCACACAGGCACAGCTTATTGATGTCCTTGTGGTGTTCCCACCTCTGATCCACCACGATATTTCCACACATATTAGCACCAGATGCCTGTTGCCAGAAGGAGAACTTGCCAGTGTCTCCCCCATTCAGGCAACGTTAGTCCCTGACTTGTTCTTCACAGTTAAATAAAACCATCAACATGGTCTAAAAACAAAGGGGGGAAAAAAAAAATCAACACCAACCTCTGGAAACTCTTACCAATAGCTCAGCCTTCACTTTCTGGGTAGTGACAAAAGGTCAGGTTGTGCTGGAAAGCAACATGTGGGTTCTTCCTGACATGAGTGCAAAGGCTGAACTGGGGACCAGGCTCCGTGAGCTCTGCCAAGCTGTGAGAGCTGTGGTGGAGCAGCACTGAGCACCCACGGAAGATCATGAGCCCAGGCCAAGTGGAACAGCATTTCTGGTTGGACTGCTAACACAGGAACCTGCAGCTGAGAAGGTTTTTATCAGCAATTTAAAGTAAAAAACAGTTTATAAAGAAAAAAAAAAATTAAGTGCAAGCAGGGATGGTGCACAACTGGCAGGCAAAAAAAGCCAGCGCTGAGCTGCATGGCTGAGTGTCACGTCTCAAACCCAGAGAGGCCAGGAGTGTGGTTTTGGTGTTTAACCAGTTTCAACTGCAGCCTGGCACTCTTTTACTTCCTCCCCAGAGAAGTCTTCTCACTGCTGGGGGAAAGAAAGCAACCTCACCACGTGAAACAAAACGGCTAGAGTAAAAATAAAGCCTCAAGGTGGTTTGGTGACCGAGGTCATACGAGTAGGTGGAGGGGTTGCAGGCAGGGGAAAGCACTCAGAAATACTCATGCTGCCAACCAAGAATGAGATTATAGAAAAGGAGGCAGGGCAGAGAATTAACTCAAGCCCAGCAGTAAAGAGGCTGAGAAGTCTCTTTCACAAGCCACCAGCTCCCCCATGCTCAAAAAAGTTTGTAAACTGTTTCCTAAACACAAAGGAAAAAAAACCCCAGACCTAGTCCTGACCTCCAGGAATGAGTAACCAAACCCAACAGCTTCCTGCAACCTTATAGGGGTGAGGAAAATGAGGGCAGGACAGACAGAACTCCATGTTTCTCCCTCTCAAGTCCTGCTTTGGGCACAAAGATTAAGGATGCAACAGCTCTTGCTGTTGTCTCATGCGTGTGTTGGATAAAGGACAGAAACATGGAAGGGCAGCCCTTAGCTGACTGCTAGTCCCTGGCATTCCCACCACAAAGAGCTTCTCTGCTCGTTTTTGTGCCGCAGGGGAGGCTCATCAGGGGCTGGCAGCACTGCAGAGGTGTGGATCAAACGCAGCTACAAGCAGGCTGGAGGGGAAGCACATCCCCTGACAGCAAGGACAGACCATAATGCAACAGACCACAGAGGAGATCACTCACATCAAATACTAGAGAGCATCTAACCATAGAGGGGACAAACTTCCTGACTTAACACACAAGCCACCCTCCTGTGACAAGGTGCCGACTGCAGCCTGACCCAAGGCCTTGCTCTAAGACCTTGTATGTATCCCACTACCCTGTGTGGTGAGAAAAAAAGAAGGGGACACTCCCTCATTTGTCCCCTCCCTTTGGGGACACACCTACACCACCGCTCCGTTTAGGGCTGGGATGTTTAACCGATGTGAGAACGGCTTCAGCGGGCAGCACACAGGGCATGGCCAGGCATGGGCTAGTGGTTCCCATTCCCTGCACTCTCTGCACAGGCACATGGTTTTGGGTTGAAAATCCCCTGAAAGCACGCAAGAGTCGGAATAGCGTGCAGCCTGCAGGGTATTTTTTTGGGGAGCCGTGCCCCAGCAGTGGGGAGAAGGCAGCACACCTGCACTTCGACTCTGCCCAGCTGAACCACAGGCACAGCTGCCTGGGTTTGTTCTCCAGAACAGAGGCTCCTAAAAAAAGGATCATTCCAAGGACTCTGCCCACTTGACACCATGGAGGTAGCAAACGTGGGAGCTCTGTACTCCATCCAGCAAAGATTACTCATAAGAGCCTGTACAGAAAAGATCAATCTTTCACTATCCTGAGGAAGACCACCCAGCCATGCTGGTAGCGAGGAGAAATGCTCCCACCAGCCTGGCAGGGACAAACCAAAAATAACGAGTTCCCCAAGCAGCCTCTTATCCATGCATCTACATGGAAGAACAACCATCATTAGAGCAATATATAATTTCCACTTTTGCCTGTCACTTACCTCTAGTCATGTGTAATGGAAAAGAGCTACAAGGTGAGGGAAGAGCTGAGAGTAGAGGGAGCAGCTCTGAGAAACAGGGGTGTCTCTGGGGTATATTTGCATGAGCAAAGATGGGCCATGCTCAGAGACACCTAGCTCACACCACAACAGCCTTTTAAAAAACCAGACACTCCCAGGGAGCAGAGGCAGAGACACCAAGGCAACCCCAACTCTGAACACAGGTCACTACAGCTCCCACGTGTGACTGGTCAAAGCAAAGGACAGGCTGATGGAGCAGAATGGCCAAGAAACCCCCACCAAAACTGCTACCAGGCTAAAGTGAGGTTTTATCCCACTGTGCACCCTCTCCAGATGCAAAAGCCCAAGAAAGAGCTCCACCAGAGGAAAAACTGCATGGACTGAAAGCAGGCAGGAGAATGAGCTGGCTCAGTCACCCAAGTGGCCGCTGCCCGAGAGGAACAAGCGCACAGAGCAGGAACAACCATCACCAAGGAAAAAAGGATGTGAAACATGCAGGAGGTGAACAGCACAGTGACCCTTTTCACTAAGGGCAAATGTCTTCTCCTGAGAAAGCAACTTGGGCACGCCTGAGGACTCGCCAGTGCTCCTGGATGCACAGGCATTCCCAAAATTGCTTTCTCCAGTCTTGGACTGTGACTGGGCTGCAGAAGTGTAAGTGGATGCAGAACCAAGAAATACAGAAGGTGAGAGATGTCTCACCTCGTAAAGAAACAAATCACAGGAAGTTGTAAAGATAGCCCCAACCAGGCATTGCTGGATACGTTTCCAGTTAGCTGAATCCTGTCTTAGAGGGAAGAAAGCAGGACAGCTCTCAAAACCTCCACTGCTTTGAGAAGACAGTGCCCACGTCCAGCGGCCCACAGCCATTTCCCTGTGTGCTTGGCACTCATCTGATTTTCTAGGACTTGGGATATGGAAGGAGATGAAGGGGTCCAAAAGAGACCAGCACTACTCATCTGAAAGAAAATACAAAAAAGCATCCAGAGATACACGCTGCCCACAGCTCCAACATCACCACTGTCTCCTGGTACCTACACCCCCTAGCAGCACAGAGGGACACCTGAATGTGTAACAAGCTTCCAGGACAAACACAGTAGGAAACAAAGAAGAAATACAAAAGTAAGAAACTATCTATATTCAGGCTATTGAGGGAACTTTAACCTCTTTTTGTTGTGTTTTTGGGTTGGGTTTTTCTTTGGTAGACCTCCTGGTGGTATTTACTGCTCACTTGTGGAAACCCTGGTGCTCTGTCCACACTCCCTGCTGCTGAAAACGAAGGCTGTGCAAAGGAATGGAAGTTAAAACCTGCTATGAACTCCACAGTTCAGATGTGATTCCACCCCAGTTTCTCTGTTTCTTCAAAGAGGCTGTTGCTCCCAGCAACCAGGCAAATGCAACACCTCTGTGCCTGACCAGGAGGCTGGAGGAAAACGGGAATGTTCCTGCAGCTGACACACTGGGCTGTGACAGCAGATGCGACTCAGGTCTTTGCTTTCCCAAGAGCTTTCTGGGTTTGGCCCCACCAAACTTTTGATAGTTCTACAAGACTGACCTCTGACAAAAGAGGCTAAGAGACTTAATTCTTTAATGATGCTGAAGTATTCAAACATCTGGAGAAAAGGATTATTCAATTAGTGTCCTGCCAAGGGAAAACCTCTCTTACCTAATCTTAGCTGCAGCTATGGAGCATCTTTATTAGTGCCTGCATGCTGTGTGGTAACACAAGGAAGTGTCTACTGCAGAGCACAGGCAGCAGGCAGCAGCAATTGTGAGAACCTTAACTCAGCATTTCCTGACAGGAGTGATTAAAATCTCAAACTCAGTGTAATATTAACACTTTCTCAAGAGACTGACAGCCCGTTTGCCCTGTTTACTTTACCAATTCACAGTCTGCACAGCAAGCTGCAGATGGTACTATCAGATTTAAGTTGAATGTAGACCCACGGCAAATGAAACCAGTGGCAGAGAAGAAACGGCAGAGACTCAGTCCTTCAGCTCACCTTGCACTGCCCAGCTGTTTTTAAAAAAACAACACAACTGCTTACTGGTTCAGCCTCCCTTTTTGCATTTCTTATTCGAACTGCACACAAGGTGACCAGATACCGTCAGGTAAGGGGTCAGCCTGGGCCCTCCTGCCCCTGCACACCTAGAAACATGCGACGTACAGCGAGACCACAGAGAACAGCCGTTCACACAATGAAACCCCAAAAAGCTGCAGGCAAAATAGACAAAACCCTGAACACCAAACAGTGAGGCTGCAACCCAAACACTTCCTCGGCTCACTCTGAAACTGTCCCATGCCCTCTGTGCCAGCAGTGCCGAATCCATTCACAGGGGAAGGGGCCAAACGGAGATTTACACCCCTTGGTGCAGACAGGTGGGATGTTCTTTCAGTTCTGCATCTTCCTAGAAAAGATGATGTAGCAAGCTGTGAAAAAAGCAGCTATGCCAAGCCTGTACCTAAACACACAGTGCAAGGCAAACTGCCAGCCCTGCACTCCACCTTCCCTTGGCCCAGCAATGGCTGCAGCACGAGCTGGCCTTCTGCACACTTGGCATCCCACATTACTAACTCCAGCCTGTGGGCTCCTGACCCTGAAATAAAGCAACATTTGTGCCCTTGTATAGGGCTGCATAAGTAGAAATAAAGTCAGAAATGAGACGAAATGTGTAAGCATGTGCTGACGGGGACATCATGCACATCAGCAGGTCCTGGGAGAGTAATTGTGCAGCATCTCCCTGCCAAGTGTGTCGCGTCACAGGACTGGCACCTCACCACCTGCGCAATGAACAAAGCGACTACTGAGGGCAGAAAACATCCCAATTTAATTTTTCATCACCTGTAAAACAGCCAGCATCCTCACAGTCAAACCACCAGTCACCTTTGGCTGGGTTAGAAGGAACAGCATCCACTTGAAGGGTGCAAGCAGCCTCTCTGCCACACTTTTGCCCAGTACATGTCCAGAGCTGTTGGGGTCTATACTTGCAATGTTTAATCTGCTTCTGAAATCTGAACTGTAAAATCCCCTTCTCTGGCCCAGAAACAGCTGCCACAAGACTGATGCCTGCAGAGCTACCTGCGGAGCACAGCTGTCAGGGCAAACAAAATAACATAGCTTCCCTCAGCCTTTTCAAGGGCTAAAGCTGGCAAGGAAGGGACTGATGACAGATTTAGACTCATTTCCCCAAAGTGACACACAGGTGCTGGCACACATCCCCTGGGAGCAGAGCTGTTCCCTTCCGCCCGGCCGGGGATGTGGGGCAGAGGTGCTGCCAGGATGAGGGCTGCTGCCTGCTCCGGCCAGGCAGGGCCCTTCCGAGGCCAAACAGTGCCACACAGCGGCAGCTCACGGCTGCTCGGCTCCAAAACACACAAGGATGCTGCGAGGAAGAGGCTAAAGAGTCTGTAGCTTCAAGGAGGAAGCAGTACAGAGCTTCCACAAGAGCTGTTTGTCTTTATCCAGCCCCAAAGCTTCACAGCTGAGGAGCTTTGGCAGCCACACAGATTTAAGGTTTCCTTTCCACACGGTTATTTTTGGTGACGTGGCCACGCCACAGCCCCATAAGCAGTTGTGCCAACTCGAGTGGTGCCCCACAGCAGGCACAGGCAGCCTGAGTACAAATACCTTGGCTGCCAAAACCAGCAGCGCCCAAACCCAGGCCCTCAGCTCCCCCTGCCCTTTGCCATTATATTTCTGATTGTGTTGCCTCTCCATGATCAGAAAGCTCGTGCTTTCCACAAGCCAATGTTTCAAACAGAGGGAGAATGGTAATAATCACACAAATCTGTAAAGACATTGCCAGTGACCTGCACTTGAAAGCACAGCTCCCCTTGGCTGCACTACAAACAAGACATCGCTGCCCCCCACTTCACTAGCTGCTACACTACCTGAGAGCACTGCAAAAGAGAAACCCCTAGTGCCTCAAAAACACTCACAGCATCTCATGTCAAAGCATCTTCATCAATGATTGATGGAGAGGCTAAAGCTTGGCACGTTCCTTTCAACGATGCTGAGGAAGCAAAGGTCTCCAGAAGAGAAGCTGAGGAGAGGGAAAACAACCAAGGGCAGGAACATCTGAAAAATGCTGCAGCAACGTGCCAGAGCTTATCTTTCAAAGATCCAAGACTTCACCCCAGTTCCACCCAGCTGAAGTTACAAACTTGTTATAAAAGCACAATCGTATCTAAGAAGCTCTGGGCCCCGCAGGGTGCGGGGAAGGTCTTCCCAGTTCTCCTAAACTCACATCCTTAACAGCCATTTTAGGACCGGCAGCCCAGAGCTCCCTGGCACATTCTCTTGCAAGTCGCATGTGCCAGAGCAGTGCAAGGATTCCTGGAGGATGAGCTCCCAACCACCACTGCCTTCGCCCACATTCCTGGGCCTGACAAACAGAGTTCATTTGGGCTCCTCCTGCAAGGTACAGCTGGACAGGCTCACAGGAGACACCGTTAGACAATTATATTTTTAATTCTTGCAAAAGGAAGGCGCTGGTCTGGCCTCTCACCAGAGCAAGTAATGCAAATATAACACACCTACAGTGGAAATTGAAACCACGGTTTTCACATTCCCAGCGCAAGCCTCCAATCATCTGGCACTGGGACAAGTGACCCACTTCCAGAACAAGCCTCAGAACTTCCAGGGTCACTGTTAACCCTGGTGTCCAGCACCTGACCTCATTTCCCACCGGGAACCTCACCCAAGTTAGAGCCCTCAGCAGAGGCACTTTACAGCATCTTCTGTTTGTGCCTCTCCTGTTCCACATCAGCCACGCCAGCACACGCTGCCAAGAAATGGATGGTAACAACATGCCTTAAACACGAGAGGCACGAGGTCACCAGCTCCTCAGCCTGACCCAGGCACAGCTCCCATAGGGAAAGCCAAAACACTGGAAAATTTAGCAACAGGAAAGCAAAACAGATCCAGTGTCATTCCGCTGCATTCCAAACACATGACACCAAAGCCAACCTCCGCCTCCTGCAGTACTCACGTCGCTGGGGCTGAGGTTCCCAAGACCGTTGTCCTGCTCGGATTCCCTGCCGGACTCGTGGCCCTGGGAGGAGCGGGGGTGGGAGGGATGGATCCAGATCTCCAGCCGCGTGGCATCATCTCCGACTTGTCGCAGTGTGGACTTCTTGCCCTTCCCCCGGTGGCTGGGGCTCACGTCCAGCACCTGGTGTTTCCTCTGCTCCATCTGCTCAGACTGGGAACACGGGAGAGATTCAGATCACCCAGGGATCAAAGTTCAGGGAAAGTATATATTTATATGGACAAATCAGCCCTTCTCTCTGCTTCAGAACCTCAGTAACTCACAGGTCCAGAATTTGGTTCTGACTCTACAGGACTGTGCAGGTGAGAGGTTTTCAACTCCAACTGTCCTGGGACAAGAAAAGTTGTGTCCAGTCCCAGGTGTGTGGCAGCCAATGTGCTGTATTTGGGGTGACTCCCTGGGGCACAAAGGGACTGCAGCCTCTCTTGCCTACTCCCACAGGTGTGGGGTACCTATGGAATAAGGCAGTTATCCTGCTGCATGCCAAGGCCATGATGCAAACCACAGCAACCCACAGCCCTTGCTGAGCTTGGCTAAATTACAGTTTGTGACCCAGAAATACGAAATTCAGCTGCCCAAACAACCCCGAAAGCAACCTGAGGAGAGGCAGAAAGAACATCATTCTGAAGGCTGCCTCTCTCACCTGACTCTCAACGCAGAATTTCTCAAAAGTGGTAATGAGTGACTCCATGTCCAAAAGACACCATCGTTCTCCTCTTTGCATGCTCTCCAGCAGACAACAGTTAGCACTGGCAAGTGCAGCATCCCACAGCCCAGCTCCAAGGCTCACCTTGCGTTTTGTCTCCTCAAACAGACTCATGAGGCTCTCCTTGGCTGTGAGGATGGGGTTGCTGGCAGCCAGGCTACGCATGTAATAGTAGACAGCATCCAGCTTCCTCCTCTGCAAAAAACACAACCATGCTCAGACCTGCCACTCATTCTTGGATACTCAGAGCCAGGCTCCCAGGTGCTTCTCCCTCCCTGCCCCTCAATACAGCACAAAGGTCTTTGCTGTGTCAGAACCACTCTTCCCAGCCATGAAGGAAATGTGCTTCTGAACCTTGCAGTTCTGAACTGCTCTGCTTTAAACCAAGCACCTCCCAAGTGTTGTGAATGGGGAGATCCCTACCAGCTTCTGCGCCCCAGCATGATGCTTCCATCATCTGCTGTCACGTCTGCCTTGAAGTTTTCCTGCATGGCTGGAGTAGCCAGCACAACTGGAACCCAAGGAAGTCATGTGTAGGTGTTGCTTAGACCAGTGCCCACAGGTTCACTGAAGGCACGGCAAACAAAACCAGCACCCTGACAGATGGCTTTGAGCACAAAAATCTCAGGCAAAAAGTGGGTTGTGTTTAAAGTTTAAAACATTTGCATTCTCAACAGCCCACAGAACAGTTCCTAAAATGCCTGAGGGAGTACCTTGTATCTGACAAAGCTGCCTGAAGCCACAGCAGCTGGAATCCACGCAGCCCATCCTCCATCAGCTTTTTCTTTTTAAAAAAAAAACAAAAACATCTGAGCACTGCCCTAAACAATGCCTTTCTCCAGCAGATGGAATCTCACAGCCAACCCAGAGGCTCTCCCTATGCCTGCACATCGTTGCACGATGGGATTCTTACCGTGTAGATGGCCAGAAGCGCCAGCTGGTTGTACGGGCGGCCGTTTTTGGGAGCAATTTGCTGAGCCTTCAGGTACCAGCTGGGGAAGGGAAGCGCCAGAGAGAAAGGGTTACTGAAAGGACAGCAGGCTGCCTCCCCTGCTGTTCAGTGTGGGCATTCCTGTAGGGAACAGGCATTTTCCACAAGTGCCCTCTGCCTGCAGGAGAGCACACTGGCAGCAAGCTGTGCCCAGCTTGGAGAGGGATGGGGCACGGGACAAGGGGCAGATCCAGCTGCAGAAGGAAACACCCTTGGCTCAGCCCAAAGACGAGCGTTTAGCCAGACCATAAAGCACTTGCCCCGTACAGCCTCACATACAGAGCAAAGGCTGTTCAGGGAATGCTTCTCTGTTCCTTTTTAGCTCCATGGCAGCTGGGACCAAACCCTCCACACTCTCTAGCTGGTTCCCCTGACTTTTAAGATATTTAATCATCCCAAGAGAAGAGGACCCGTTCAGCGGCAGTCCATTCATCCCTTCATTCTTCTCTCTATTTGCCCTCAATTATATTGTCCTCCCCCAGCCTATACCATGCCACACAGATCCATTAACACTGTTCAGGCACATCATGAATCCTCTGTGCTCCCCCCAGCCTCCCTGAGATATCAGCACAGTCCACAATGTCCACAGAACCCAAACCCAGCAGCTTTCTCTGCCCTGTTCTCCAAACCTCCACAGATTTCAGGGCTCCATCCCACATGCTGGGCTCACTTGCTCCCTGTCCCCTCAGTCTTTGCTCCAGAAAAAACCACCAGTGACAGGAAGCAATAAGTGCCAGAACATATGGATGCATGTGGGATCCTCTCCCGCATAAGAAGTCACCAGAAAATACAATGGCCACTCTACCAGCCTCAGCAGCCTAAACCCTCCCTGCTGCAGGACCAGCACAGACAACTTCCACACCAGATGGAGGATGACTGGGTCTGGTGGCTTGCTCTCTGGAACAGCAAAACAATCTCGGCTACAACTTTCAGCTTTGCAGGACTGCGATACAATAGAGGAGCGGAAAGACTTTAAAAAGGAGAGGAAAGGCTTCTTCGGCTAGAAGCAAGTTCAAGGATGAAATGAGACCCATCCCTTGTAGCGAGGGGCAGAGCTGTGCTCCGTGCTGCCGTGAAGAACACGGTACCTGTGTTCCTACCTGCGTGCCTTGCCGTAGTTCGCTGTGTCATTCGCTTGTTCTCTGTACCGGCAAATGTCCCCTTGGCAAATCATGCACCTCTGGGCACTGATCAGCGCGTACTTCACCTGCAAAGGAGCGCTCAGTCAATCACGTGGGACCTGCACTGGCTCACCTGCACACCCAGCGAGCACACAGGGACTGTACAGAGCCAAGAGGAGGTCAGTGACACACCGAAGTCTCACAGAAGGGCAGCAGAATGAAATCACAGGGCTCCATGGCACTGGTTCAGCATTCACAGGGGCAAGCCAATCCCTAAACACCTCCTCTCTGACAAGAACATCCCACCTCTCTCCAGAGGGGATTTGTTCAGTCCATGACCAATTTGAGGCCAGCTGTTAGATAAACATATCATTCTGGGAATGGAGCTGGACTAAAATATCCTTTCCCAGCTGTCTCTCGCACCTGCACTCATAGCTCAGGGCAACATGGCAGGGAGGCAGGCCAGCTTTCCTTGTTCAGTATTCTGGATGCCAGACAGAAATAAGACATATTCAATGCCTAAGAAAAAATCAGGGTGCCTTTGGACACTTCTTTCCCTTTATTAGCCCTGGTCACAGAGCTGGTACAAAACAAGTCCTTTGCAAAGGAAGACAAGAAATGGTAATGCACCGAAGTTGGTTCAGCAAGTTCTCCAGCAGCTAAGAAAGACTCTCTGCAAACAAACAGACTCTGTTTGGAGTACAGCTGCCTGTCTCTTGGCAAGGGCACCATACTGAGTTCAGCATCTCGCAGAGGATCACCAGGATGAGAAGTTCCAGGTGGAAGCCAACCTACCATTTTCCGGAGAGGCTTACTGCGGATGGCCATCCCATCCATGTAGTCCTCTAGCTTGAACTGGTAGGACACCTGCAGCTTTTGGAGGAGGCCATCAAAAAAAGAAGAGCCCTGCAAAACACACATATGCTTGTATGTTATGATCTTGCTGATGACAAGCATAAAATCACCACACCATCCCTGCCATGTGCAAGAAAGGAGGTCCCTCTCCTGAGGTTTGGGCTGTTTCTCTTCAGAACACAACAAGGAGGTTGGGGGATCTCCAGCCTCAGAGATTTTCAAGACTGAGCTACACAAAATCAAGACTGACCTGGTCTAGTGTTTCCTGAATCCTCCTTCGAGCAGGAGGTTGGATTAAAGGCCTCCAACCGTCCCTTCCCACCACCCTAATTTTATAAAACACATCCTCTTGGGGCTGTCAACCTACCTAGTACAAAGAGTAAACTGAGCTGCACAGTTTAACAGAATGACTTCCAAGCAAATTTGATAAAGATGGCACAAAACACCTCCAGGAATGCTTCTGTTTATTTCCACTTTGGGATATTTGTTTCATTGTAGCTTAAATCAATTTCTAATTAACACAAGGCACATCAAAAGAGGCACGATTTAAATTATAATAAATATCCACCTGGACATGAACTTGCCACACTTAATCATAACCTGTCTGAGCATTCTCCTTGGACAAGGATGACCTAAGGCACACGGAGGTATAAAGAGGATCAAGAAGTCTGGTTGCCCCATTACACATCCCATTGTATACACCAGTCAATCCCACCCAAAGTTTTAGTGAAGTTTGAGGATGTTTCTCTCTTCTTACCTCATCCAGAAGCAGGAGCAGCTTGTTCCGAATTTCTTGGGCATTTACCCCCTGAGGGTCCTTGAGGAGCTGCCGGAATTTCTCGATCACCTGGTAAAACGCGTTCTTCCACAGCAACTGGTCCACGTTCTGGGTATCGGAGAACTCGATATCCATCAGGATGCACCGCTCGTAGAGCTGCAGCATCTCCACCCTGCAGCAAAACACAACCAGTTGTCAATGCAACAGCAACTGCCCGGGCTCCAGCTGCCAGGAAACATGTGCTGAACCACCTGCTGCTCACATCCAGCAGGCATGAGCTGCCAGCGGCACTACGGCAAATCAGTGTTTCCACACCCGCCCCAAAGGGAGACGGGAGCTGCTGCACCCCAACACCCTTTCTGCTCCAAGGGAGCAAGTCTGAAAGGACCATCTCCTTTGTACATGTGAATCAGAATGGATCAGGCTTCGGAAAGAGCAAAGAGCTCTGCTATAGTCCTGCTACTGGAAACAGCAAGGGGTAAGAGTCTCTTGATGCCAACACAGAGAACACACACGCTGCCAGGCTCTGCTCCTTCTGAGCATGAAGTGTGGGCCAGAAACAAACACACAAAGAACCAGGGGGCAACAGAGGTCTTGCCATTAGAATGATCCCCACCTCCCTCCCTTCCACCCAACCAAAACACAGATCCCGCTTCCTCAAAAATGGACAAGTTGGGAACATCACACCAAAAGGAAATTAAATAAAGCCTCGGAGTCCCTGAAATCTCACTCCCCTTGTCAACTACCTACAGCCCCGCCTGGATGCTGGAGCAGAATTCCTCCCCCAAATTTAATAAAATAGTTGCAGGCTAGAAACAGCTCTGCAATATGTGGGACAAGTTTACGGTGAAGGGGATCCTTAGCTGTTCCTGCCTTGGCAGCCTTATTCCTTATAACGTTTCGAGTCCTACAGAAAACAGTATGACAGCGAAGGTGACAAAGCCTGGAGCAAAGCCAGATGGCAAAACCTGGGAGAGCCTGACAGGGTAAGAGAAGGATGCTTGGCAGGTTCCTGTTGAAAGCACAGAGTGAGGTTCTGCTACCCAACCCCATGCAGTCCCCAAACCCTGCACACATCCACCTGGACAGCACAAACAACCAAGAGAACTGGACATTTCTGCAGTTGGATAAGAACCTACACACAGCTCCACAACAGGATGGCAGCACACACTCAGACACAGGCAGGGGACAAGGGACACTACCAGCAGGGACAGGGCCAACCATGCTGATGCTCCCACAGGCCACAGCAGCACTGCACAGTGCTTCCTCTCTCTCTGGACAACAGCTACAGGTGACCTCAGCACCTTCAGGAAGACCTGAAACCTCCCATGCTGCTTCAAGCACAGACATATCCCACCCTGTGGTCTACAGTGCAAGTCCCCAAAACAGAACAAGCTCCGAAATGAGCTCACCTGCTAGATCTGCTGCTAGTCAGCTCTGAAAATACGTCTCCATAGAAGCCCTGGACACACAGAGGTCACAAGCAAACATGAAACATGCCAAGTAGAAACCTGCCTACAGCCATGTTAACTACCCTCCAGAGCACCAGTGTCACTTCTCTCTCACTAGCCCAGCATCACCAGGCTCCTCCCACTGGAGCATCACAGCGTTGAGAGGCATCAAGAGCAAAACTCCACGCCATTTGAAAGGCACTGCCCTTGTCACGCAGCACCAGAAACCCACAAAATGCTTCCTGAGCACACGCTGAAGCCCACAACATGATCCTGACAGCTGATAACCAAGCACAGGTGAGAAAGCAGAAGTCTGATAGCAAACACCGAGAGCATGTGAGAGCACTGGGAGATCAGCTCCAGCAAGAGAAACAAGAACCCAAAATCTGCAGCAGGTGCTTGTCCTGCTCCTCTGTGTCTCTGCAACACTGGAAAGGCATTCACCAAGCAGAAGAAGCCATGGCTTAGCTGCCAGCTCAGGTAAATGACATCCTCACCCAGTTTCCTACGCCCACACACCACTGGCACACAAACAGACCCAGCAATCCTCTGTCCCATGTCCCAGTCTCTGAGACAGACCCCAGTATACCACATCCCCAAGGAGACACCATTCTCTGGTATGCCAGCCTGGAAAGGACTCGGTCCCACACCCCTCTCGAGCACAAACCTCAGCTGGGCCATCTTCTCCAGCCCCTCGGGGCTGATGCGGTCTCTGGAAAGGAGGTTGCTGAGCTGCTGTTCCTGGTTCCCAGCCTCACGCAGGAGTTTGCTGAGCTCCTGCTGCTGCATGTTCCTCATCTGCTGCTCCATCTCGGGGCTCAGAGGAGTTGGGGGGAGTGGGCCACACAGGTACTGTCCCGCCTGGCCAGGGTACCCAGGGTAATAGGCTCCTGGGTACACACCGTTGGTTGGACCCATGGGATACTGCAGGGAATACCCACCATATGGATACTGGGGGCCCTGGCTGGAGGCCCGAGGGTAATAGTAGGGGTTGTCAGAGTTTTGGAATTTATAGTAGGAGGACTGGGCCTGCCGGGCTTCCCCCCAGGAGGTGGGGCTCACTTCATCGTCCGTGTCTAGGAAGTGGAGCTGGGTGGTCTGGCTCTTCAGCGCGGGTTTTTGGTCCGGGTTGTTTGGGTCCCACAGCCTGCGAGCGGTGCCGCCTCGGCCCCGGCTCCGGGAGCCTTTGCAGCCAGCCCCGCCGAGCAGGAGCCTGGGCCCAGGGTGACCGGCTTCGGGGGCACCCGTGGCGCTGGCAGAGAGGTCCGTGTTGGCAGGCAGGAATAGAATCCCACGGCCCCTCCCTTGGGGCTCCCTGCTCTGGCTCCTTGGCTCCAAAGTCTCTGAGTCTTTGCAACTAGCAGACGCTTTCAGGGGCTTTTTTTTATCTGTATCTGCCAGGCTGACGTCCCTGTTCATGGTCCTGCTGTCAAACGTGACTCGAAAGGGTCCCTTCGCTTCCCTGCCGTTGCTGCTCCATTCACTCTCACTCCTGGAACCTCGACTCTGCTCCGAATGCTTCTTCCTGTCCGAATTCCTGCTGGAGACGTATCCTTCTGCCTCATCGAATCTGTCATCATCCAGGGAGTCAGTGGAGGACACAGAGAGCTGCTTCCTAGGACGTACTCTTTCCCTGGCACGCTCCTGCCGCCTCTCCACCCCATCCACGAGCAGGGCTCCGTCTATGCTGTTGCTGCTCCCAGCTGAGCTCGTGCTGCAGGTGCGGTACCGGCTCCGGCGCTTGTCCGTGCGGGAATATCGCTTGGTGGAGCCCAGCTTCCCCTGCACCCCCTCATCCCCTGCTCGCCTCATCCTGTCGCTTCGCTCTGCTCGTCTCCCTTTCTCTCCCCTTGAGGCTTTTACTCCTTCCCCTGCCTGGCTCCCCTCTCTGTCCTCCTTGCTGGGTTTAATTTTCCTGTTACTGTCTTTTCCAGCGCCTTTCTCAGCCTCTTCATCCCTCTCGAGTTTCAGCTGCTCCATCTTGCCGGTGGCTTCTTCGGACGCCGACCGCAGGGACGGTTCTTTAGCAGCCGAATGCAGGCGCTTTCCAGGCTGGTAGATCTGCTGGTCCGGTTTCTTGGTTCTCCTGGGGGTCTTGGAACACCACTCATCCACGGCGGGCTGCTTGGACAAGCTCTCCTGGCTCTGCAGGCCACCTTTGGTCACTGTCTCTTCCTTTTCCTGAGAAGGGCCGTTCTGCCTGGGGCCATCGCTTTTGCCGAAATCCTCCACGGCTGGAGCCCCTGCTCCCACAGAGTCCCCAGCACTCTCCTCCTTGCCCTCCTCAGCTCTGCTCCTCTCTTTCTCTGATGCCTCGTGCTTTAATGGCACCAGTTTGCTCCTCAGTCTGGAGAGGCCAGGTTTGTAAATCTCTTGGTCTGGGCGCCTGTTGTCCTTGCGGTGCCTCGGCTCCTTCACCTCCTTCATGTTTTCTGGGGGAAAACAGACAGAAGAAAGTTGTTCTCTCCGCAAACGAGCCAGAGAACAAAAAATACGGTGCCAAATATTCAAGGAGAAATAAAGGCAAAGAGCCTACCACCCTCAGGGCAGGTCTAAGGGAACTGAGCTGAAAACCTGTGTAAACGTTTACAGGAAATCACAGAGTAAAAGCAGAAAGTGAGAAATTCTAAGAAAGCCGACCGAATCCTTGGCCTGATTTCATTTACAAAACGCATCCTGCAACAGGTTTTTCCTCAAAGCACCAGCAAGGGACAGATAAAGACAACGCAAGGCTTGAGCACGTGTACACAAGGAGCAAAGTTTTATCACAAAGGTTCAGCAGCAGTCGGTGGAGGGGCCGCCGTCCCCAGCAGCCCCCGCTACGCCAACTGACCGCTTGAGCCAAAGACGCGTCTCCCCCCTTGGTTACAACCCGGTAACGCTTCTCTCCTCCTCCCTCAACCGTATTTACACAAAAACTCGTTAGGGAGCCCAGCCCTGAGCACGCACGGTTAAACGATCCCCCCCCGAAGCCTGGCTGCCCCCCGCGGAACTCCCTCAACCTTCCCCCGCCGCCAGTAACTCGCAGCGGAACC
>VZRE01003360.1:7180-32974 GCA_013396775.1 Cephalopterus ornatus | reverse complement strand
GGGGTGCTGGGGGGCGCATGGAGCCGGAGGGGGAGCGGGGCGGGGAGCCCCAGACGGACCCCCGGCCCAGAACGCTCCCACGGGGCCAGGAGAGACGGTAAGTTGTGAGGGAGATGGAGTGGAGGGAGGCGACCCCGTTGTTGAGCAGCAGGACCGGGGCAGTGACTGCCTGTCTGATGCAGCCGGCGGGGGGAGGCATCGCAAAAAGTCTGGGGGGCACAGGACCCTCCCTCTGCGGACACATGGAAGGACACTGAGCTCTGTCCCCTGCCAGGGCCCAGGGCCCAGCAGGAGTGGGAGGGCGGCTTGAGTGCAGCATGACCGGAGGTCCCTCTACTCCAGCCCCCGGGGTGCGAGTCCGCAGAACCCCTATCTGGGGGGCACCCACCACCCCGCTGCCCTCTGCTCCCCACAGGAGCCCCGGAGAGGAGCGGGAGGGCCCCGTGGAGGGCAGAGAGACGCGGCTGAGGGTGGTGCTAAGGTAAGGAGAGGGACGCGAAGGGCTCGGGAATGCGGCAGGGACCTCCCTGCCTGGGGCAGGGGCACAGCGGAGCTCCTCAGGGTCCACAAGTAGTGACATCTCTGTGTCCCCCCATGCACGCCCCATCGTTAGGGTCCGACCACTGACCTGCACGGAAACGCGGCGAGGTGACCAGCAGGTTGTGCACAGCCTCGGTGACGGCGCGGTCCACGTAAGTGCCACTTCCCCGCCGGGGGCTCAGGGGGGCCTGCGGCACCCTCTGAGCTGCCTCTGTCCCCACGCCCAGGTGAGCGCGGCGAGGCACGATGCTACCTTTGGTTTCAGCGCCGTGTTCGACGCCGGCGCCTCGCAGGAGGCTGTGTTCGAAGGCAGCGGGATGAGGCAGCTGGTGGAGCAGGCGATAGATGGGTAAGCCCCTGCCAGCCCGTCGGGGACCTCAGACCTCCATCCACCCCATGCCAGGAATCATCGGCAGGTCTGCACTGCCGGGGCTGTGTCGGGAGGTGGCATCCCTGTGCCACCGCCTGGGGCCATGCTTGACACTCAGCATCTTCCCCAGCTTCTCCTGCACCGTCTTTGCCTTCGGGCAGACAGGCTCGGGGAAGACCTACACCCTGATGGGACCCCTTGCCCAGGTACAACACTGTCCCTCCACACCTGACCTGATCCGGGGAGTGGGATGGGCTCTTCCCACCTGGTCATAGGCTCTGGAAGCAGGTGGGTGCCCGATACTACTGAACACTCACCATTCTGGCATCTCCACAGAGCGAGACCCAGCCGGTGACCCCAGCCCTGCTGGGGCTGATGCAGAGGTCCTTCACCTGCCTCCTGGACCAGAGCCAGAGCCGCAGCTCAGACTTGGCTCTCAGTGCTTCCTACCTGGAGATCTACAACGAGCAGGTAAGTAAGTGCTTGCCAGGTCACCCATCTGGCCCTGCTGGCACCCCGTGCCCCGCTCCCCCTGTGCCTTCCCTCTGCCATACCCCAGGTCCGGGACCTGCTGAGCCCGGGGCCGCCGTGTGCGCTGCCCCTGCGGTGGAGCAAAACCCGCGGCTTTTATGTGGAGAACCAGCTCAGTGTGGACTTCGAGAGCCTGGAGGCCATTGTCAGCCTGCTCCTGCAAGGTGCTGTGCCATGGGTGTAGGGCTGAGGCATGTTCAGGTGGTTCTAGACCTGGTATGGGGGGATCCAGCCCCTGCAGACTGTCCCCAGGGCTGATGGGGAAGCCAAGAGGAACAGCTTCCCTTCCTGCTGCAGAGCCAAGGCAGGCTCCTGTCTGGCAGGGGGTGGGCACTGGGTGCTGCACCAGAGTGTGGGGTGTCCTGCCTCCCTGCAGCTCTCAATTCCATCCCCGGCAGGATCCCAGAGGCGACGGACCTCGGCACATGCCCTCAACAGGCACTCGAGCCGCAGCCACGCTCTTCTGACCATCCACATCCGCAGCCGGGCTGTGAGCACATGTCCTGCTCTGGGGGAGGGTTTAGGGGGCCCAGAGCTCATTGTGGGGGTGAAAACAGCTCCAGGGTGGTGTGGTCATGTCCTCCTCCTCAAGGCCACAATGGTGGGGCTGTGGTGAGCAGCAGGGAGCCCAATCCCAGACCCAGGGGTTGGGGGACTGGGGAAGGGTTGAGGGGTACCAAAACATTACTCCCCCTACGTGGGTCCCCCAGCCCAGCGCCTGCCCCAGCAAGCAGGGCACACTCTGCTTCGTGGACTTGGCTGGCAGCGAGCGGGTGAAGGAGACCGGCTCCAGCGGGGAGCTCTCCGTGGAGGCCAACAGCATCAATCGCAGCCTCCTGGCACTGGGTAAGAGTTGTGGGATCCACCAGGGGAGCACAAGCTGCTGGTCCTCACCAGAGTCCTGTTGCACCCTCTGTGGCTCCTCCTCTGGCAGGACACTGCATCTCTCTGTTGGCCAAACCCCGAGGGAAGTGGACGCACATCCCATACCGGGACAGCAAGCTCACCCGGCTGCTGGCCCGCTCCCTGGGCGGCTCGGGCATCACCCTGATGGTACATGCATGGAGGGTGGCTGGGCAGAGGTCTTATCCCATGGGTTGGAAGGCTGGAGGGGGACAGTGACAGCTCACCCGCGTCTCTTGCTTGTCTGCAGGTTGCCTGCATCTCCCCGTCCTCGCACTGCCTCTCGGAGACACTGAGCACGCTGCACTATGCCAGCCAGGCCTGGAGGGTCACCACCAGACCCCTGGCCAACAGGGTATCACAGACAGAGAACCCCTCTGAGCCCCTCTGCCCCTCTTTTTGGACCCCCCCGAGCCACCCCCTTATGCTCCCAGGTGTCCCGGGAGAAGCTGCTGCAAACCTTGGAGGAAGAAATCCGTGCCCTAAAGCTGGAAAACCTCTCCCTGCGCCAGCAGCTGTGCCTGCCCAGAGTGCCAGTGAGGAGCACAGAGATCCCAGGGAACCCCCCAAAAGCTTGCCCGAGCTGGGGAGGCAGGTACGGCCCCGCAGGGCTGCATCACCTCCCTCTTGAAGGGCAGATCCCTTCGGAGGGAACACCAGCCTGGCCCAGCCTCTACGGTCTCCTGCGGGATTTTGTGGTGGAGAACGAGCACATGAGGTATGGGGGGCAGGTGCGGGACCCCTGAACAGGGGATCAAGGGGCCAATGGGACAGCCAGAGCCCCTGGCTGGGCAGCAATCAGTGCCGGCCAGCTTCTCCCAGGAACTCTGTGGGGCTGGGCATGGCTCTGAGGTTCTCTGAAGGCTGCCAACACCCTGCCCTGTTCCCTCACTGCTCCCCAGGCAGCCCTGGTTGTCCCCAGACCCCAGTGGTGACATCCCAGATGGCCCATCCCACAGAGCCACCCACAGCTCCTGTAACAGCCAGACCCTGCTCCGGAGTGCCCACGTCCCCCAGATGCCCCCTGGCCACTCCACGAGGCTCCAGCAGCACAACACAACCTCTGCCTCTGTCCCCCGGCTGCCGGTGAGAGTGGGGGCCCTGGGCTCCATGCTTATCCTGCCTGTAGCAGGGGGAGGATGCACAAACCACCCACCTGCTGTTGTCCCCTCTTGCAGAAGCTGCCTCCTGCCTCTGGCCGCTCCAGCTGCCCAGGGTGCCCACAGTGCTGCCCCGGGCCAGCTGATGCCACTGTGTCCCAGGTACAGCCCCAGGACTCTTTGGAGAGGGGTGGCACAGTGTGGCACAGCAGCCTTGCCCTCTCTGCTCTCCCACAGATACTGCCAGTGCCTCCCGTGCCGCAGCCAGTCCCCCCACAGGGAAGTGCTGGCGTTCTGCCCCCAAGACAGGAGGACACGGCTCTGCCTGGCTCCCATCAGCTCCACAGGCA
This sequence comes from Cephalopterus ornatus, assembly GCA_013396775.1. Taxonomy (NCBI): domain Eukaryota; kingdom Metazoa; phylum Chordata; class Aves; order Passeriformes; family Cotingidae; genus Cephalopterus; species Cephalopterus ornatus. Next base: position 29,180 of record VZRE01003360.1, on the reverse strand, counting down.
CCCCCAGCCACACCAGGGGAAGCGGTGAGAGCCAGGGCCACTGGGCATCAGCTGCAGTTCAGGAAGCCCCTGGGGTTTTGGGGCAGTGGTGGACAGTGAGTGGGTCAGGGTTTGTTCATGTGTCCTTGTAGCAGGAGCCAGAGCAGAAGCAGGAGTTTGTCTCAGCAGCACCCACTCCCTCGGGAGCTCCCAGGCCCAGAGCACAGTCCCAGCACTGAGGGAAGGGTCATCCCTTCGGCACCACCATGGCCAGGATTGCCAGAGCCCAGAGGTGAGCAGGGCAGCAAGGGGAGACCTGGCAGGGCCTTGGAGGGGGTGCCTCAGGGATGGGCACCTATCCTCAGCACAGCCACTCACACATGGGGCTATGGACCGATCCTGGGGGCACTGGAGAGCTGACCCTGCTGGCTCCCTGCTGGCAGCTGCCGGCACTGTCCCTCTCCTCCAGTGGGAAGAGGCACTGGACTGGCTGGCGGAGCAGATCTGAGCAGACACAGCCGACCTGTGGATGGGGCCAGCAGTGGGGATCTGGCACGGACTGGGGGGACAACCACAGCCCTCAGGGACAGGGGAATCTGCGACTACAAGGACCACACAGACAGGTTGGATGGACATACACACACGGCTCTCCAGCCTGCACGGCACTCAGAGTTTATTTCTGTCTAGCTGGGGCTGTGCTGCCGGCGGCTCCGGGGATCCCACTCAGGTGCTCTCCTCCGTGGGCTGCGGGCAGTCCAGCCAGTACTGGGCGATGGAGCGGGGATAGCGTGGCTGCACCAGGTCCACGCGCTTGGTGCGCAGGTTGACGCGGTAGTACTTGTCTGGGAGGAAGGGGAAATGGCTGTCAGGACTGTCCCTGGCTGTGGGGAGCTGCCAGCCCTTGCCGCCAGCCCTGGGCACCTTCCCACTGCATCCCAGAGCTTGGGGATGTCACGGAGGGAAAGGAGCCCTCCCTCTTCCCTGGTAGCCTTGGTCCCACACCATTCCCGGATCCTGCCATGCCAGACTCACCTCCTACAAAGAAGTAGACACTCTGGAGTGTCTCGCACTTGGAGCCAGACAGCCCATCGCTTTCAACACCCGCAGAGTCAGAGTCATTTTGCAGCCAGCTCCACAATCCCAAATTCAGGGACCGGTGGCTGTTGTACCTCTTGCGCTGGCGGCGAGACTTCCTCCTCCGGGGCTGGTGGGAGGCCACGTAGATCCTGCCGGCCATGGCAGCATCCAGTGGGCTGGGCACCCCCCGCCAGTCCCTGCTGATGTGCCGTGGGCCACTCGCCCCAACTGGAAAGGGGAGCAGGGGGTGAGTGAGAGAAGCAGCAGTGTATGGGGTGAGCTGAGCCCAGCCACACGGAAAACCCCCAGTGCCTGCTCTGAGACCCACAGGAATGCTCCAAAGGATGCCAGTCTGGAAGGGATGAGGAAACAGACCAGGCAGAGCTGGAAGCAGCCCCCCACCCCACCCTCGGCTGGGATCAGCCCTGTGCTGCTGAGCCCCCTTCTCATCTCCATTTTTCATTCCTCTTGCCCAGGGCTTCCTGTGGCATCCCCAGTTCCAGTGACAATACACAGTCCCCAGCAGTGACGCTGTGGTGTGAGGTGGCTGGTGATGGGATGGGTAGTGTGGGGCATAAGGGCTGAGGGGGTGGAATTTGGGATGCTGTGGGAGACACATCTGTGGGCTGGGGGGTTCCTGTGCATGGCCTGGGCAGGACAGGGTGGCTCATCCAGCCTGCCCATGCTTCCAGGCATTGCTCCCTCCTCCCATGGTACTGCACCCCTTGTGCCCTGTCTGTGTGGGTTGTACTGGCACCCGCCAGCCCTTTCCCCCAGAGCTAGCTCAGCTCTTACTCATCCTGCCACCAAAGAGGATCTGGAAAACATCCTCCCAGCTGTCCCGGTTCATGAAGGCGTAGTGTTTGAACACGGTGGAGGGGGAGGACTTCTCACAGTCTGCCTGCGTGGGCTGCTGGGCGAAGTCATAGGACCAGTAGTACTTGCCTAGGAGAGGATGTATGGGGCACTAGTGGGGGACACACCCCTGAGGGGGGAACAGCAGAGGGGTGTCCTGCTGGTGCCAGGCTCTGCCCTGGAGCTGGGGGCTGCACCCCTTACCCTTGAAGAAGTAGACTCTCTCATTGCCGTGGAAGCTGTGTGCAGGGAGGGCGAAGGCTGCATCGATGTTGTTCGGGATGCCCTCAAAGCCCTCGGAGATGTCACGTGGGTACCCGGGGTCCAGGGCTCCATCATCAAAGCGCCAGTACTGGGTGCCCTGGGGGGGTGTGGGACAGAATGGGGTCAGGGTGCAGCATCCCCCAGGCCCAGGTCTGCCATGGGGAGCGGGTGGTTACTCGGGAGCCCCATCATGAGGCTGTGGCTGCTTGGGGCCCCTGCAGAGCCACAGGGACATGGGGGTATCTGGCAACCACTGTGTGTGTGGGTTCATGGAGGGTGCCGGGGTGAGATCGGGTGGGTTGGGGGACTGTGTCAGCCACCTCGGGAGCTCCCCCAGACATGCAGCTCAGCTCCAGCCCACCTTGAAGAGGTAAGTCTTGCCCTGGCAGTTGATGCGTGTGAAGGCTGCGTCAATGGGGCCCTCAATGCCCCAGACATCACTGATCAGCTTGGGGTAGCCAGGCCGCACGCTTGTCTTGTCCAGCTCGTAGAAGTACTTCCCTTGGGAGAGAAGGGAGGTGGGAGCATTAGGAGGGACTGCAAATGCTGCTGTGGGGTGATGGTGCGACAGCATGTCCCATGTGCCTGGGAAAGGTCCCCAAGGTACCTCGGAAAGCATAAAGGGAACCGTTCTTCAGGTCGGTGAAGGCATCAAAACGCTTCCCACTGCACAGCTCCTCAGGCTCGTCCCCGAACCCATCTGTTGTGGGGCCGGGCACCAACTCCACAGGCAGCTCTGTCTCCTCAGGGCCTGGATCGCTCTCTGGTGTGGTCTCCACCAGTGATGGGGATGTGGGCAGTTCCGTGGGGTCTGCCCTGGGGGGCGCTTCCGTGCCAAAGTCGACGGTGAGGTTGTAGTCGAGGTAGTCATCCTCCGGCAAGGCAAAGACATCTCCCCGGGTCACTGTGGGAGGGAGCAGGTTGGTCCCAGGAAGCCCTGGATGTCTCACACTGGGTCTGGTTGCAGGAGCCACTCACTCCCAGGCAATATGGATTTATAGAATCATGGAATTGTTAAGACTGGAAAAAATGTCCAAGATCATCAAGTCCAGCCGTTAACTCAACACTGCCAGGTCCAACGCTAAACCATGTCCCCAAGTGCCAAAACTACATGTTTTGAACACTTCCAGGGACAGTGGTTCCACCATGATCCTGGGCAGCCTATTCCAATGCCTGACCACCCTTTCAGTGAAGACATTTCTCCTACTATTCAGTCTACTCAATTTGCATGGACCCCACGCTGTGGGTGGCAGTGAGCCGAAAACTCCATGTGCTGCAGCACCCTGACTTCACCCTGTGGACACAGGTGGGTGCAGAGCTCACCCAGCACACACCCCCTGAGCTACCCCGGTGTCAGGCACCCACAGCCACCCCATTCCCCCCATGTCCCAGCCGGGATGGTGGTTGCAGGGCCGGTACCTTTGGCCTTGCAGACGGTGGAGTAGTCGCTGCAGCAGCTCTGGTAGTACATGCAGAGGGTGTCACACTGGCACTTGCGCTGTGCGTCGAAGCCATCATCACAGCGGCCCTCACACGAGTCTGCAAAAACCACCCCGCCGCACAGGAGAAATGTGGGGTGGGAAGAGGGGCCTATGTCTCCCCCCAGCCCAGCCCAGCCCCAGGGGTGAAAGCAAACTTGAGTATGCCATGGTTGGAGGCACACCACCTCTTCATGGTCAACCCCACCACCAGGAGCTACCTGGCATCTTGCCCCGCTCCCATCCAGGTCCTGCTGAGATGGAAGCCCTGCACAAGGTTGTGTCAGAGTCCCAGCTCCACACTGGCAGGCCAATTGTAGGGTGGCCAGGGATTTACCAAGGCACCATCTATGACCCATGTGCTGCCCACTTTCTTTCTCCCCATCCTGCAGTGTAGCCAATGTTGCCAGTGGCCACGACCACAACTTGGTCCCTCCTTCCCCTGCCCAGGCTCCCCAGCCCCTCCATCAGCCCAGGAGCTGCACTTGCTCCATCCCCAAAGCACCTGGCATGGGGCAGCTAGCTGGCTAAGGCTCACCTTCAGCAGCACGGGTGGTGATGAGCAGGGCCAGCACCAGGGCAGGGAAGAGCAGCCTCATCCTGGGTGTCCGGGAGCGCAGCCCTCCTGTGACTGCGCAGGCTGGAGCGCGGCAGCGGCCAGAGCCCCACTGCCCACTGTTTGCTCAGCCTGCCCCGGCAGGAGAAAACAAACAGGCCAAGGTCAGAACAGGGGAAAAGGGGCAGAGATGATCTCCCACTCGGCTTCCCCTGCAGTCTGTACTGAGCCAGGTGCGTTTGTGGGGGACAGGGCTCCCCACACATGCAAGCAGCTCTGCCCCAGCCCAGTGCAGGTCGGACACTGTTCAGAGAGCGGGAAGGGACAGCAGGCCTGAGCCAGGAACCAGTTTTGAAGTCCTACCACACTTATTTCCTCGCAAGTCTCATGGTACTAAAGCTCCCAGCTGTTTCCCAGTCCGGTCTTTGCAAGACAAAAGCCCACATAAGACAGGATGGGGAAGCAATGCTCAGAGGGCAAAGGGAAAACCCCTGGGCTTATGCTTGCCCAAAATATCACTGTTTTGGAGGACTTACTCTTGGAATTTCAGCTTTCTCAATGTCAAGGCTGGGGAGCCACAAAGCATGGTGGCTTGGGATGGGGCAGGTGCCACCTTTGTGGGTGGAGACCAGAGGCCAGAGGTGAGCGGCCGAGAGAGAGGGAGGGCAAGAGCCCTCTGCACTTTCTCTGCAGAAGGCAAACAAAAGCCTGTGTATTTTACTCCCATCATTCCCCTTCCAACCAATCTTTTCGGTTACTAATTAATGTCGACTCAGCTCTTTTGGCAGCTCCTGATAACTCTGGGATGGTTATTTAATCAGGGGCAAGGAGCAAATGTACATGAGGCTGCAGCAATCCTTCGTCTGCTGCCTACGCTGCTGCAGCACTGCTGGGACAGGAGTTCCATGGGGTCCATCCCAGTCCTGGGACAGGAGCAGTGCAGCTTTGGGCTTTAAGTGATGCAAGATTTGGGGAGAGAAGAACCTGAGCGGGGTTCCCGCTTCTCCAGGGGTCTCTCCTCTGCCAGCCCTGACAGGCATTTTGAGACAGGCATTTCCACCTGGGAAGCCCTGGGGAGCCGAGGGCAGCCAGCAGACATGGGCTGTAGGGGTAGGACTTCTCCTGAAGCCCATCACCCCCCTCCTTGTTCCCCGGCCTCAGCTATGGTAGGGCTGGCATTGTCCCCAAGTGCCAGCACCAGCCCAGCACTGCACTACGGCTTCATCCCATCCCTGTTGAATCCAGCCCTAGGAGGGCTCAGGCTTGTGGGAGGCTGCGGGGGAGAAGGGCTGGGCAATGTCTGAGCTGCTTTTGCTGATCGGCTGAGACAAAGCTCCCTCCTGCTGCTCCAGGCTCCCAACCACCAGCCACAGACCCATGAAGGTTCAGCGAGCCCTTCTGTGACAGGAGGAGATCCCAGCAGAGGGGTTGGCTGGATAACGGGGCCCTGGGGAGCCCCTGCAGCCAAGGGTTGAGCAAACCCAGCAAGGAGAGCTCAGGCGACGCGGCTGATCCCCCAGTCCAAGGCTGGGAACCCCTGCCATTCCAGAGCCCAGGCTGCTGGGGCTGGAAATCCCTCCCAAAAAGCAAAGCAAAGGAAAACTAAAAGCAAAGCAAAGCAAAGCAAAGCTCAGTTTCTCTTGGCTTGTCAGGACAAGCCTGAGAGAATGGTTTGAATTCTGATGCCCCAGGGCAGCAAATCCCTCTGCTGCTCTGTACTGCAATGGCGGTATCATTAACCTTGATTAATAATAATTTATCAGAAAAATCCTTACTGGTTCTGTGCCGAGCCTCTCCCGCTGTACCGTACCACTCGGGGTGCCTTGTTTCCCGTCCTTCGCTGTGAGTTGATGTCCCCTTCTCTGTCTGTCCCTGCGCAGTGGATTCAGAGAGGATTAAAAGCGACTCTGTCACATCAAAACATCAACTTGAATTTAAGTCTCAGGCTGAGCTGGCAACAACCTGGTTTTGGAGCCAAGGATTTAAGCTGCTCCTCCCAGCACAGGCGAGAAATGTCCAAAGCATTTTTGCCCTGAGCACGTCTGGCCTGGAAAAAAGAAAACAAAAGAGGCCCAGGCTTCCTCTGCTCTTTCCTTTATCATGCAAATCCCGAGCCCACCCAGAAGAGCTGTTTTGAATTTCCACCGAGCAAAGGGCATTTGCCCCCTGCTGATACCAAAACTGTGCCAGGGTGGCCACAGCCTCACTGTGACCACGGCTGTGCCCACCATGGTGCCTGACCCTTTACCTGCACCCTGTGTCCCCCTCCCCGGTCGCAGAGGGTCCTGGAGAGACCTGCTGCAAAACCAGCGTGGGGATCCCTGCCTGCTGTGGAGGTGACCACTGTAGCAGGAGCTCGGGCATGGTGGGGGGCCATGGGGACAACAGGACAAGCCCCAGCTCAGGCTGGGCAGAGGGCTGTGGAATCATGGAATTGTTTGTGTCTAGTTCCAGCCTCCTGCTGTGGGTAGTGACGTCTTCCACTATAACAGGTTGCTCCAAGACTTATACAGCCTGTCCTTGAACACTTTCAGGGGTGGGACATCCACAGCTTCTCTGGACAAGCTGTGCCAGTGCATCGCCACCCTCACAGGGAAGAATATTCTCCTAATATCCAATCTGAATCATTCCTCTTTTAGTTTAAATCCCCCGTGTCCTATCACTATCTACCTGTGTAAATAGTCACTCTCCCTCTTTTCTGTAACGTCTATTTAAGTACTGAAAGGCCACAATCATAGGATCATAGAATTTAGGTCGGAAAACACTTCCAAGATCGAGTCCAACTGTTATTCCAGCCCTGTCAAGGCCACTCTAAGCCCTGTCCCCAAGTGCCACATCCACGCTTCTGTTAAATCCCTCCAGGGCTGGTGGCAGGAGCGGTCTGGGGGGATGCCGGAGCATCTGCCCCAGGAGGGGGATGCAGCTGCCGACCGAGCCCCTCCTCGGAGAGGCGGTGCCTGCGCCCGGTGACATCAGCCCCGGGCACCGGGATGCTGATCCCGGCTCGGGGAAGGCGGATCCCGCTCCGCTTCCAGCTTCGCATCCCGACAGCGCAGAGGGGGGAGCGGGACGCGGCCCCCCTCCTGTGCTCCCCCCAGGCCACCCGCGTCCCCGCAGGAGCGGGGGGTCCCTGCGGGCGCTGCGGGGCCGGTGGCAGGGGATGCTGCGGTAGCAGCCACGGATGCTCGCCCTGCTCCTCTCCCTGCACACCCTGGGCCGGTCCCTGGCCATGGCGAGCGCGGAGCGGCTGACGGTGCCCGAGTGTGTGAGCCGGGCGGGAGGCTGGGCGGGCGGGGGCAGCGCCCGGGAGCACCGGGGGGTCTCGCCGGGGGTGGGCACCGAGGTGCGGGAGGCGCTGGAGCGGGTGCTGCCCGCCTTGCGCCGGGCCATCGCCCAAGCCACGCAGGCGACCACCCCCGAGGGGCTGCGGGCGGCCATCACCGAGGTGTTCCGCCTGGTGGAGGAGGCCTGGGGGATGCCCGCGCTGGGGAGGGACGTGGCCAAGGTGCTATGCGATGTGATCCGCCTGGAGGGGGGCTTGGACCTGCTGCTCAACCTGCTGTACACCGCCGAGCTGGAGACCAAGTGCCAGGCAGGAAAACTCCTGGAGCAGATCCTGGTGGCAGAAAACAGGTGAGTCTGCAAAGAGCCCCTTGCCCTGCCAGGCACAGCCCTCCTCACCGCCCCAGGCACCGTCAGCTCTTTCACAGAGTCACAGAATGGTTTGGGTGGGAAGGGACCTTAAAGAGTTCCAACCCCACACCATAGGCAGGGACACCTTCCACTAGACCAGGTTGCTCCAAGCCCCATCCAACTTGGCCTTGACCTGCTTACACCCCTCTAACTCACACCCCCTAAATTTCCCTGCTCTGGGTGCTCCTGGTGCACCAACCCCCTCGAATCCCCACCATATCCCCCCACACCCAGCACTTGCACAGAGGGTCCCTGACTCATGTCCAGGCAATGGTTTGAGCTGCTCCCTTCCCCCACAGCTGGAGGGAGGAGGACCAGCCCCAGCTCAGGGCTGCTGGTGAGGATTGGGGTGCCACCCTCAGCCCGGGGCTACCCTTTGTGATCGAGCTGAGTCAGTTTGGCTGGCTCAGAGCATCTGACCCCAAGGACAAGATGCAACTCCCCGTTAGCCATAACCGCAGCGGGAGGAGGAGGACAAAGCCGCTTCTCAGAGACTTCCTGCTGCTGACCAGTGCTGGAATGGAGCCATAAGGAGGGGGCTGGCTGGAGGGTGGGCCTCAGAGCCCCCCAGCCCATGGCCCCTCTCTCAGACACATGTGCTGCTGCCCAGAGCAGGTGAGAGGTGCTGGGCTGGCTCTGAAGGAGCATCGGCACAGGTGGGGTGGGATCGTGTGCCTCTGTGTGTGTGTGAGTGTGTGTGTGTACAAATGCCTGCACAAAGGTACATGTGCACACTTTGCACCTGACACATCCGAATGCACAGCACTGCTGATGCAGCACACGCACACAACTCGCCCTTCCAACCCCCCAAATGCACTCTGCCAGCTCCGCTCTCCCTTGGAGCACCCCAGCCCAGCTTTTCCCCAGCCAGGGCTCTGGAAAGCATGTGGAGGGAGCCTGGCCAAAGCGTTGCTCCAGCTTCCTGGGTAATGTCTCTTGCTGTAAGGTTGTGGACTCCCAGCCTGGGCCTCACTGCATGCACTGGCAGGCAAAAATAAGCGACAGCTAAATCAGGAAAGCCCATTAGGGTGGAATTTAATCCCAGGAAGCATCACTGGCGTGGTCTGTATTCAGCACTCAGCATCTTGGCAAGAGAAAGCATTTGCTGGAGTTGCCATCTCTACTCCAGGAGCAGTTCATGGTTCGGGGTATTGGAGAAGCCATGGGCCCCAAGCCCCTTGCTTCCTCAGCCTGACCCACCATCAACCTCCAAGCGATGTCAGGGAGGTGTGGGGTCCCCCCTTGGATCCAAGAGTTTGGCTTACAGACCTCTTCCACTCCGTGCACAGCAACAGTGGTGTTTAGCTGGGAGCTGGACCAGCCCTGGCTCCATCTGTGGCTGCAGGGAGTCGGGGACCTGGTGAGGCTGTGTTTGTCATCCAGCTCCATGTCTGAGTCTGGGCTCGGAGCCAGACCCAGACTGAGGGCTTTTTTTTTTTTCCCAGAGCTCTCCACAGTATTTCCTGTAAAACCCACCCCAAGGTCAGCATGAGCCCTGTGGGTCACAGGTTTCCCAGAAATTCTCTTCCCACCTGCCAGCACAGAGGCTGGTGTGCCATCACCCCACCACCGCTGGGGACCAAGTGTGTCACTGCCCTCGTGAACAGCATGGCATGGGGCATCTGTGCCAGCAGTGCCTCACAAACCAGGCAGCTGCATCACAGCACCAAACAGGTGCTAAGAGCAGAGAAAAACTCATGGGAGCTCATGGGAGACAAGAGCCCATCTCAGAAGGTGGTGAGGCACTGCCACAGGCTGCCCAGAGAAGCTATGGCTGACCCATCGCTGGGAGTGTTCAAGGCCAGGCTGGATGTGGCTTGGAGCAACCTGGGCTAGTGGAAGGTGTCTCTGCCCATGGACAGGGGTTAGAATGAGGTGAGCTTTAAAGTCCTGTCCAAGCCAAACCATTCTATGATCCCAATTTCCCTCTTCCTTACTGTGTTTTCAGGGCACAGCCCTATTCAGGTGTCATTTTAAGACCCTCGTAGCAGCACAGGGCTCCTAAGGCCAGCCTTGGCTTTGCAGCACCTGGTGGCCCTTGGCCACCTGCCCCAGGCTCTTGCTTTCCTTTTCTAGGAGAGCACAGGATGGGGGAAACGAACAGCTTTCCTCCAGCTGCCATCCCAGGACAGGCATCTCTGACACTCACTCGTCCCTGTGGACAGGGCTGCGTGGCTGCTCAGCCAGGTGTGAAAGCCCTGTCCTGACAGCATAAATAAGTTAACCCCCCCCTAACAAAAAGCAGTTCACACACCCCCAGCAATGCTGACACAGCAAATCCATTTCCAGCCTGGCATTAGCCCACCCTGCCTGTTAATTGCTGTGTATGTCCTACCTCGAGCATGAGAGCATCCAGTGAGGTGGCCCTCACTGTGCACCCCATGTCCTGTCCCGTCACAAGCTCTTCCACCAGACCCAGACAGGTTCTTCCAACACCAGTTCTTCCAGCACAGCCTGTCGCATCTCACTGCGTTGCGTATCTGGCACCTGAGTCCCACAGGGAAACATCTGTCTGTCCTGGGACAAACCCAGTGAAGCATGGGGGAGTTCACTTGCAAGTCACTCTTCTCACTCCTTGCACATCCATCTGCCCCTCACCTTCCTGTGCCTCTGCTTCCCGCAGGGATCGGATCGCTCGGATCGGCCTGGGCGTGATTCTGAACTTAGCCAAGGAGCGAGATGTTCCCCAGTTGGCACAGAGCGTCTCTGGGATCCTGGAGCACATGTTCAAACACACTGAGGAGACCTGTTTCCAGCTCATCTCTGACGGAGGCCTGGATGCCATCCTGTACTGGTGCCGCTGGACGGACCCCATCGTGCTGCGGCACTGTGCCATGGCCTTGGCCAACTGTGCCATGTACGGAGGGCAGGCCAACCAGCGCCTGATGATCGAGAAGAAGGCAGCAGAATGGCTTTTCCCGCTGGTGTTCTCAAAAGACGACGAACTCATTCGGCTGCACGCGTGCCTGGCCATCACGGTGCTGGCCACCAACAAGGAAATCGAGAAGGAGGTGGAGCGCTCGGGGACTCTGGCTCTGGTGGAGCCGTTCATCGCCTCGCTGGACCCGGAGCAGTTCGCCTGCGAGATGCTGGGCAGCAGTGACAACATCCAGGGGCGGACAGCGGAGGACCTGCAGCGGCTCGTTCCCCTGCTGGACAGCTCGCGGCTGGAAGCCCAGTGCATCGCTGCCTTCTACCTCTGCACCGAGGCCACCATCAAAACCAGGCAGAAGAAAACACAGGTAAAGGTTGGCCTGAAGGAAGGCGATGCCAAAGGGAAGGGTGCCCACAACTGCATCTTGGTGTCTTTTGCTCCCCTGTGAGCTCACCAAGCACGCTGGTCCTGCACGCCTGGCCCGGCACAGCTTGTGGGGAGGAGGAGGGAAAGCAAAGTCTCTGCCTTTCGTGTCCCCAGATTTTCGGTGAGATCGGGGCTACGCAGAGCCTGAAGAGGATAGTGTGCTACTCCACCAGCAGTACCACCTCCTCCTTGGCCAAAAAGGTGCTGCGAATGATAGGGGAGGAGGTTCCTCGGCGCATCCTGCCCACGGTTCCCAACTGGAAGTCCTGTGAGGTGCAGACGTGGCTGCAGCAGATCGGATTCAACAAATACTGCCAGAGATTTCTGGTAGGGCTCTGTGCCAGGGGAGGGACACACAGGTGGGCCCTTCTGCCCTATCTTGCAGCAGAGGTGTAACTTTTTCCTGGGACCTTTCCAGCCTGGATTTTTCTTGGCAGGATCACCAGGTGGATGGGGACATTCTCCTGAGGCTGACAGAGAAGGAGCTGCAAGAGGATTTGGGGATGGACTCCAGCATCACTCGGAAAAGGTAGGACTGCGACCAGGGCATGTTGGACTCTCTCATGGCCATCACCACAGTAGCAAAGCTGGGGACAAATCTGTGCATTTCTCTTTTTGCAAAGATAAGAATGGAGATCCTCCAAATGCAAAACCTGGACTGCCAGGACTTTTCCACTGCACTTTGCAGTCCCAGAGGGATTTCCGCAATGGAGCCAGTGCGTGGTGGAGGTGTTGGATGGGGAAAGACCACCTATGGCACTGGGCATGTGGGATCCTGCAAGTTACTCATAAAGATGGGAATTACCCAAACTGCTCTTCCCTTAGCTAAGCTTCTCACACCCCCACACCCAAGGACCAGCACTCCCACACAGCTCTTCTTCTGTTTTCTACTCCTTTCGCTCATCCTCCACCTCAGCATGGAGCTGCACTCTCTCCTGGGCAGATAAAAGATGTGGTACCACGTCTCTAGGTCCTGCCTGGTCTCTTAGCCCACCCCTCCCTGCTCCACACCATCATTTGTTTCTCCGCCAGGTTTTTCCGGGAGCTGACAGAGCTCAAGACCTTCGCAAACTATTCCACGTGCGACCGCAGCAACCTGGCTGACTGGCTGGGCAGCATCGACCCCAAATTCCGGCAGTACACCTACAACCTGCTCACCTGTGGCATCAACCGCAACTTTCTGCACCGGGTGACGGAGCAGCAGCTGCAGGAGGACTGTCACATCGACACGGGCTTCCACCGCGTCCGCATCCTCACTGCGGCCAGGGGTGTGGGCACCACCGCTGCGGGGCAGGCGGGAGGGGCTGGATGGGCACTGAGGGGTGTTTGGGGTGAGCTGTTGGGGTTTTATTAACTTTTCGTTGCTTTTTGCTCTGCCCAGAAACCCTTCACTCCCCTATAACGCTGCAAACCACATCCAATGGGACCGATGTGTTCATCAGCTACCGGAGGAGCACAGGGTCGCAGCTGGCCAGGTGAGTCTTGCAGGCAAGAATGTGGTGCTGGGCTGAAGTCCAGAGGAAAGGCAGGTAATCAGTTGTGGGAAAAATGTGGAACGGGGAGGAGGGAGATGCTGCCAAAAGCCACAGAGCAAATGGGGACAGCATGTGCCATAACCTGCACAGTGAACAGGCTAATTCCCAGTCCTGTCACTGCCACCTTGCCCCTCTTTGACACTGAGTTGCCCTTTCCTCAAGCTGTGCTCTTAAGGGATCACAGCAGGGAACTAATGTCAGCTCCCTGTGTTCTCTGCATGTGCCCAGACAGCTGTAAGCAGGCTGGGTTGGAGCTGGCATCTCAAGGACCGTGCCATTCCCTGTGGGACCCTCTTTCCTGCTCCTCTGTCTCACCGTATCTTAGCCAACGTGGTGGGAGACCAAGTGAAACCTCTGCTCATGGTGCTGTCCTCTCTTGCCACTAGCCTGCTGAAGGTCCACCTGCAGCTGCACGGTTTCAGCGTGTTCATTGACGTGGAGAAGCTGGAGGCAGGGAAGTTTGAGGACAAGCTGACCCAGAGCGTCATGAGCGCCCGGAATTTTGTGCTGGTCCTCTCACCAAATGCACTGGATAAATGCATGGAAGACCCCGAGTGCAAGGACTGGGTACACAAGGTAGGAAATGCCACTAGGTGGGAGCTGGGTGGACACTGGAACAGGAAGGGGCTGGTGATGGGCTGACACAGGCCACAGCCTGAGCACTTGCATGTTCCTGCAGGAGATTGTGACAGCCTTGAACTCTGGAAAGAACATTGTACCTGTTACAGACCATTTTGAGTGGCCAGACCCAGAAACGCTTCCCAAGGACATGAGGGCTGTCCTGAAGTTTAATGGTATCAAGTAAGTAAAAGCCACCTGTGCCTTGGGGTTCCTTGACACCTGGAGAGAACACCTTGCATAAGTAGTAGCAAAGAGCACATGGACATTGGGAGAAACACATGAGGGAGGCAGAACAGGTCAAAGGAGCAGTGAGTCACTTTAGGTACTCCAGAACATGCAGGGAGCAAAGGTTCCCACCACATCCCTGTTGCTGGTGTTGTGCTTGGGGCTCCTCTGGGTGACAGAGCTCCCCATGCCAGCACTGCTGGGAGGACGCCCTTCCCTGTGCCCCCAGCCCTCCAGGCAGGAGTGATGCTGGCAGGTTTTTGCAGTTCACCTGTTCATTCCTCTCCCCTCCTGCTTCCCCTTCATGCACCCCAGCCTGGCAGGGCATCCCGCAGCATCCAGTGTTGCTCCATTTTCCAATGGGAAAAAGGAGGATCTCTTAGAGAGCTGGGGTAGAGGAAGGGGCTCTCTGGCTCCCGGCCTAAAGGAACAGAGCTATCTTGTGGCATCTCAGGCAACAGAAAAAATAAATCGCATTTTCTCCTCAAACACAGGTGGTCCCATGAGTACCAGGAGGCCACGATCGACAAAATCATCCGCTTTCTCCAGGGCCGCTCCTCCCGAGACTCCTCAGCTGGGTCAGAGAATGGGCTGGACTGCTTGCTCTCCATGGGGCAGAGCTAGAACCATCACAGCTGCCTCATCCCCTCCAGAGACTTGCCAGGTGACCCCTTTTTGTGTGGGTCCCAATTTGTCCCTCCTTTTTCCCCATCTTAGTACCCTGGCTTGAGAGAATGCCTGTGGCTCATTACTCCCTCTTCACCCTCCAAATACAAGCCCCTGGGCCTAAAAGGTCAGTACTCACTCACACGGCTCCTGGTGAGTCAAGCCTGGATGGACTCTGGGATGGACAAGTTGTCTTCCACATCCTCCTGTGGGACAGCAGGACATGCAGGGGGTGTGAGAGAGACTGGCACCACCCAGCCCCCTACAAGCAGCTGCAGCTTCCCCCAGAAACAAGTCCAAAGAGGCAGGATCTTCCAAGGACTGAAAATTGGGGAACTGGTGAGAGTCCGTCGGAAAAGACGCATGGGAGAAAAGAACAACTGACAGGAAATGGTCCATAAGCACCATGTGGCTCTGCTTGTGCAACGGGAATATCCTTGTGGTCAGCAACTGAGAGCAGGAAAGGGCAAATAAAAGCTAAGCCCTAACAAAATCCCTGTGTTTGGGAAAGATAACACACAGAGGCCTTCTGAACTGCTTTCTCTTTTCCAGTACTGTCCCTTTATCACAAGAGCTCACTCCCTCCTTGAGGGCCTTCCACCTCCCAGTGCTGCAAAACCACTGTGTGCTCTTAACTCTGGCAACGGAAGTTTGGGGTTAGACCATGTGAAGTTTCTGCAGGATCTCTGCAAAAAGTGCTTTTAAAACACCCTCCTTCCCTCCATCTGATGTCTCAGCTTCACCACTCTATCAGGTCCGTACTTCCAGGGTGTGGGAGGCTAGACGGTGACTCTGGAAAACATATTTCCATGCAGATAGGCAGGATGCTAATTGCTGTGCTGTACTCATGGAGTTATTATCCACCGGCTGTATTTTATTCTGTCACTGCTCCACAGCAGATCTCCCATGGTCTGCTCCTTCAGCAGGAGCTGGTGTATCTCCCTGCTGACCATCACACACCCCAACAGCCCTGGCTGAGCTCCTCGGGGTTGTCCCTACTCACTGATGGATGCAATACCAAGTCGCATTTGTTTCTTTCTACCGAGCTCTTCTCAACAGCCACTGGGCCTTTTTGCAGCTACTCACCTTAAAATATCAAGGAAGTGTAAAGCTGATGCAAAGGCCTGGCAAAGGATGCTAGGAGTGAGCTCCAGCCGGGAGCAGGACTGGCACTGCCTGCTGCTAACACTGCTGGTGAGGAATCACAGGCATCCTGACACAAATCCCTGAATTCCATGCTCCCAGCCTTGTCCTGCTTCTCCCACCTACTTGGAGGGCGAGCAGCCTCTCAGCAACGTGCTATTTCGCAATTAGGAGCAGAAATTGCAGCTCCTACCTGAGTTTGTATTTTTTGATGCAGGGCAAAGTGAGTAAGGCAAAAAGACATCCTCGTTCAGAACACGGGCAGGAGGAAGAGCACAGAGGAACATGGAAAAAAACCAGGCTGCCCTGATGCTCTGAAGACCAGGCTGCTGCATCACCCTGCAGAAGCAGTAAGCTCCTCTTCCCATCCCTGCTCAACTCTTTCAGGAGATAAAGGGGAGTCTCAGCCACCTTGTCCTCCTCCTGGCTCTCCCTGAAGCCTTGCTGCCTGCCTTAACTGGCAGGAACACAAACACTTTTTCTTCTGGCTTAGACTCATGAACATTTCAGGAAAAAAAAAAAAAAGAAGTTAATTATGGTGCTTAATCACAGCTTTATGGATAGCTCTTATCAGCTCACAGTTAATGGTATCTTTGCTCTCCAGTGAAAGGTTAATAGCCATATCTGCCCAGAATCCCTTAGAAATAGAATCTGTCTTATCTCCAGATTAAATATGAAGAAGCCAGCAGATGAGCCCAAAGGTGAATCTGCTAAAGCAAAAAAGCCACATGTGAGCTGCTTCAGGGAAAAGTCTTGAATAACTGATTGAATGTCAAGGCCTCCATGGCCACTGAAGGAGCCCCACACAAACAGTTCTAAGGATTTTTCTCCATACAATAATACCCACTAAGATTATTGCATCTTGTTTCCCAGGAGCTCTGTAGCAATTAACCTCCTCACCCACTATTCAATGTGGAGATTTACTTGTTCTCCACAGCTCAGGTGACTCACCTGGAACAAGATCCCATCTCATGCTCCAGCTGCCCAGACTGTGACTCCTCTGGTTTCTCCATCATTATCTCCACCTTAATGAACTCACCCTGTTCCTGGCAAAATATCTCATACCCAGCCCCTTCCAGCTGGAGCAGTCTCAAGGAAAGGAATTCTGTCCTCATCCTCCCTTCATTCCTTTGCTATGTCATGTCAAAAGTGTTTGGAGTTGTTCTATCAGGAATTATTAATAAATCTGGTTTATACTCTAAATCCCCACCTCATCTATGCCTGTATCGTGGGCTTCTCTCGCTGCAGCCTTCTGGCACTTGCTCTCCTTGCCATCATGCCACAAAACTGACATTCCTCAGGCACCATTCCCTGTGGGACTCCCACTTCACACTCACCTTCGCAGGGACTGATGCAGCTCCCTGCGTCCCCCGGGACTCCGCCTGCCGCCCACAGTCACCACGCATGGCTTCTCTGTTGTAGTTCTCGGAGGACAGCCTAGAAAAACTTTGTTTTAATTTTTTTAATAAGGCATAATAGTTCCTATTGAATTTCTCCCCTGCAAGCGCACTGGCACAGGCAGGGGAGCAGAGCCAGTACACAAGTTTCACCTCACTGCACACTGAGCAGCTGCTTGGATTGGCATCCACGGAGCCTGTGGTAGGGAAGAACGTTACTTCACGATCAGTTCAGCCACAAACATCTACCACAAGTTTCACAGCATGCCCTGTTCCTCAGGGAGGCTAATTCTGGGCTTAGCCCAGCAATCAGACCTGTAACTTATGTCCCCTGGCATTCCTACGCAGAGCAAGTGGCATAACACCAAGTTCTTAAAGCCTCTCTGCTTCTCCAACTCCTGCTTCTCTACTTCCCAATTATCTTGTTTTTCCTCTCCCCCGTTCCCCTGCTTTTGTCACAAACTCCTAATGGTCAGGAACAAAACTGTGTATAAGCGTTTCATATTTACTTCAGACAAAGCACTCCCGCAACCTTTACTCAGGTGGTCAGGAAAAGCAAGTTTTGGCTCCTTGCAAGTCCCAAACCTGCATTTTTCCTGACTTTTCCTGTGGCTCTCACACACTCATTGTCCACAAGGCAGATAAATTCCCACCGCTGCTTCTTTATTGCAAAGTCTTCAATAAAGGATAAAGCATAAAAATAATGGAGAGAAGCCCCAGACAAGGCAAGGACAAACGATATCAGCAGCTGCACGAGAAATCTGTAATTTATGAACCATAAAAGAGAATGGAGGTTTTATTAATTCTGAAAGTAACAGTAATGACATTATGGCAGGTCTTGAACAGCGTGTACAGTGCAGTGTACACAGAACTGCTGGTTTATGGCACTTGGAAGAAAACAGGATTGCGGCAATACAGGCAATGCTTTGAAAGGAACAATTGTAAGCACCGTGAACATGAGATATGCTTGCTGGCATCACCAGATCCTGAGAGAGGCAGCAGAACTGAGGTCACCAGCATAAAGTTGTGGCCCCTACAATAACAAAAACTTGACTTTAAAGACATTAGTCCCACACCAGCTCATCACTACAGCACAGTGTATTGGTGAGGAAGGACTCTGCCATAAGCAGAGCAGTGATCTCCTACACCTACAGTGTAAGGAGATTCACTTAGAGGGGCCCAGTTCGGCAATTTTAGCCTTAAGTTCATCAATTTTGGCAACTGTCAATTAAGGCACCTACAGGAGTTGCTTTGATGACCCTTGTGGGTTCCTTCCAACTCAGGATGTATTCTATTTGCACTGTAGTGTTGTCAGATGATCTGTCACTTTTTAAAAGCACCTTTGAGATCCTGGGCTGAGCTGCAAACAGGCAGGACACACAACTGGCACTCCTACAAACACTTAATGAGTTAGATCCTCTTCCTAAGACACTTCTAACTTGCAAAACTAAAGCTGGTTCAGTCAATAAGGATGGCAATAGCACTCCTGTGCTAAACTAGCCCTCCCCATAAGGATTTCTGTGGGAGCTTGGTCTGGCTCCCACTTGTAGGATTTTTATTGGCAATATGCTGATCCAGAGCGTGGATCTTCCTCCTCAGCAGTACACTGTTGGGTACCTCTGCTTCAGTCTGGCTCTGCAGGCCTCAGTCCATGCCTCACCCACACCAAAAGCTCATCTGCAGTACTCAGAGGGGAACATGTTTGGCAATTAAACCAGAACTCAGTCCTCTCTCCCCCCCTAAAAGCATGTCACAGTGTCTTCTCCAAACCCCAAACCGCTAACCAGCCTTGCAAATGGCCCACAACAGCTTGGTTGGCTTCTGGGTCTCTCGGGTTTCCCTCTGACAGATGAGCCAACGCAATGTTGAGGAGGCATTCACATTTGCAAATCAGGTTTCTCCTCTAGTCAGAGTCATGATTTCCAACTATTTGGCATTTAAAAGTTAGTAGGGGCAAGCAGGGTGTCCCTCCCACACTAATCTGTCCTTTGAGGGAAGAATAAAGAGCAGTCTTCAGGTGGACACCACTGTGCTGGCCAATTCCTTGTTGCTAAGTTGCTGCTCAGTCTTTTGCAGTGGATGGGGGAGCATCTTGGAATTGACTGTAGTCATGTTTTGAGTCCCAGATTTGAATCCACCTAGGAAAGAACAAACAGTTAGAACCTCTGAAGGCACACCGGGATGTCACTGAATTAAGTGAGTTTTACGTTCCAAAGGAACAGAACGAAATGACCCTGCCAAGAGCTGTTGCATTTCTACTGCAAATCCCAATACATTCCTTCTCCCAGAACCTACCACGGGATGTTTTCTATCACAATACAACTTTTGCCTTAACTATTAAAGAAATGACAGGAAGAGAGACTGCTGAGAACTCCATCTCTTCCATAAAGGAGGACTTTCAAATTCAGCTCCAGATTTTGGATTCCATTGAGGGTGGAGTGAAATTCTGGAGCATTTCTGAATATTTGCAGCTACACTACTCAGGCTGCAGGTTTATCCCTAGGACTCAAGATTCCAGAAGAAATGACCTGCTTCTCTATTTACTGGGGTACCAAATACCCTCTCATAAACTCAATTGAAAATATGCCTTAAAAACTGTCTCTCCTATGAAGAGCAAATATTTTCCATGTGACATTTCACAGGTCCTGTGGCAAAGTTCAGAAATTTGAACTAAATTACCCAATGATAGCTGCTGGAATAAGAAGGATTATAGCCCCAAAGAGAAACGGGAATCCCCTCATGAAGTGCAAGGTCGCAGGGTAGAGAGAGTTGAACACTCCTGTAGCCACGAGGGAACACAGCCCTTCCACGCAGGCAACAGAAGCAAAGAGAGCACCTGGAAAAGAGATAAGAGATTAACGGTGAGACAGACAGGTGGCTAATGCCTGCACATGGCTTCATCACGTCACCCTCAGTGGGATTCTGTGAATCTTCCCAAGGGTTTGCACTTCCCATCAGAAAACTGGTGTGTGAGTATCAAGTGTGGTAAGCTGGGAGACAGAGTTGGCCTGGCAGGTTAAACCTGTCCCACTTGCTTCTCTGTAGCCAGGACCATCTCACCAACCTGGAGAACCGGTATCACCTGGGCTGACCAGGGATATTATCTATCAGCTGGATTGTACATGCTTCAGACTAGGGCTACACAGATCTGTTTACTGAGAAGCATATCTTATCACTTGTTAAACATTAAGTACAGCAGAAGACAGCAATTTATAGATTTAGCATCATAATCTGGTGTTGAGTACACTCCATCTTCATTCTAAAATAAGAAACCTGAATTGTGCAAAATCCCCTATTGATTGTTCCTACCTCAACTCCCTCCTCCCTCTGCCTCAGAAACATTCCTATGCCATGTTTCACAGCAAGTGCAAGATCTCCAAATACATTACTGGATGAAAGGCAAATATGCTCCTCCTACAGGTTATCCATGATCTTTTACCACAGTCAATGATATAACTCTCCAACAACATCTGGTTCTTCCCACTGTTACTGATCTACAGAGAAAAGTCATGGTCAGGAGAATCACTCTTTTCTCCCTGTTATATAACCCATTTTAACTCTTGCTCCTTGTAAACCTATTGGAGATGAACAGATAAACGAATGAACCATTCCTGCAAATTCTTTTCATCTTGCTTTTCGTTGTCCTCATGTTGAAAATGCAGCAAGTGTAAATCAATGAATGACAATTATTCTGAAAAAAATAACATGCTATCCTGGGTCTGAAGGCGAGTACAAGGACACAGGAGTCCAGAAGAATCACTCAAGTCCTGACTTCCTCAAACATTTTGGTTTCAGTGTTCCAAGAAGACAGTGTTTCAGGACCTGGCTTAAGCACGTCAGCTAACTCCTTACCCTGTTCTGTCTCGCTGACCAGCTTGGAGAGCTTGGATCTGATGACTGGAGTGGCTGCCATGGAAAGGAACAGAATCCCATAACCTGTGAAAAGATACAGCACATTAGGGAAAGCTCAGCTGAAAAATAAAGTCTCCAAAGTCAGTCCCAGAAATCTGTAGCTGCAGGCAGTTTCTCCCTGCTGTATTTAGACCCAATTCATCCTCCTAGATCCTATAATGAAATTTAGCCTGTGTCTGCAGTGTAATACAGCTCTGGGAAACCTAATATTCTAGGAAACATGGATGCACGTTCAACTTCAGTGTTTGGCCAAAACTGCCATTAGCAAGACACAGCTTTGCTGGTGCACAGGGTGAAATGAAGGCAGAACCTCCTCCATGCGCTTGACCTCTCAGAAGCACAGTGCCCTCCTGCACCTACCAGCATCTCTATGTTGAGCCTCAAATATAAGGATTTAAGAATTCAGCATCACCTGTAAACATCAGTGCTGTTGTGGTAGCGAGAGAAATCACAACCAGTCCAGCAATGTTGGAGATCAATCCTATCTCTGCCACCCAGGTGTCTTCAAGGCAGAGCTGCAGCAGCCGCAGCCCTCCCAGGCTGCTCAGGTAAGCCAAGTAGTTGGCGGCGGAGCCGTACCCGATGAGGTCAGAAGCCCAGCAGAGAGGGAAGCCAAGCTCATACAAAACAAAAAGGTCTTTGGCTCCAAAATGCACTGTGACAAGAAGGAAAAAAGCCAGGGAGTAAAGAGCGAGCTTCCACCTGGAGCTCGGGTGCTCTGGGGCCATGTACAGCCTGTACACAGCCTTGTAATGGCTGAGCGTGAACAGCCTGGCCGGTCTCCTCTGCTTCACTGACTCCTGAAGGCAGAAAGCAGCGTAGAGAGTGGCAGCAAGAGTGGCAGCAAAGGCGAGCCAGAAGGGGTTGATGTAGCCCTGGGCCTTGCGCCACTGGCCACCACCGATGCTGGCCAGCATGCCCGCGGTGCCCAGGCACGCCTCGAGAACGGCCACCCGGAACGTCCGCGTGCGCCTGTCGCTGGTGTCGGCCGCGTAGGCAAAGCAGCTGGCCAGGATCAGGTTGTAGTCTCCCGTCAGGCCACTCAAAAGGCGTCCCAGGAGAAAGTAGGCGACGTGCAGCTCCAGGTACATGACGAGCAGGTAGACGGCCGTTTGCAGGGCCATGCCCGCTGCCGGCAGGATGAGCGCCGGACGGCGGCCCACGCTGTCGCCCCATGGTCCAAAGAGAGTCACGGAGAACAGACTGACGAAGAAGCCCCCCAAGTTGATGTAGAGGTTCCAGTGGGAGACCAGGGCTTCGACCTCCTGCAAGAGAAACACGTGGCTGAGGACTCTCAA